>VZTE01005576.1:594339-623954 GCA_013397775.1 Eulacestoma nigropectus
CCCCCCCCCCATAAGTTGTAGATATGAAATATGCAAGTGTTGCAATGTACTATTTGGGCAGGACAATTTCTTGATGATGCACAGAAGCTATTGAGAGGTTATCACTAAGAATTTTCGTAAATTGTACCGCTAGAAAAGATTTTGAAGACTATTAAATCATATACAAAGTTTTTACCTAGTAGATATGCCATTACTATGTTATTTTTAATTATTTCTTATCAAATCAAATTGTTCAACCCTTTCTAAAAGGCAAAACAGATTCTTCCCTTTTATGTAAACTCAACAACAACTAATCTGCTTTCACATAATCCACTGCTCGACATGAATGAAAAAATGTGTCAAGCTATGAGGTGCTGCATTCCAACAGAGTGTGTTTACAGATTCTGGCATACATAACAAGCAAAGGCAGTAATGTATTTTCAAATACTGCTTTTGAGTGCTGTAGAGCTCAACAACTGAGCTGAAAAAACACAGATGCATTTTAATCTTCAAGTTTTAGTTAGTACAGTTGAGTTCTCCCCTCATTCACTGCAAAACAATTTGTGCGCCAACCTGAATCAATCAGAAGTAACTTCTAAGCATTCATGTATCTAAAGTTACATTAACTATATTCTCTAACCAAACAAAGCATGCACTATAGTATTTTTTGGCATCACAAAAGCAAATTCTAAAATACTTTGTTAATAAAAATACCCAAATTAATCCTCACAAAGAAATAGCTTTACTTTAAGTGGTTAATAAAAAGTAGAGTTTATTCCATCTACTGAGCAGGAACGGAGCACAGTCTAGGTGGTCCTGTTTAATCAAACACTAATATTTCAAACTTTTACCATCTTTTACCATTTCCCCAAGTTTTTGAGAAATGCAGGGGAAAAACTGCAAGTTAAGTATCCTTCAGGACTTCTTCGTAACTTGCCTTAAAAAGGTTTGTAAAAAATTTTGAAAATGTCTGCTAAAGCAAGAAGGAAAGTTGGTAACTTTAAAAAGTCATTAAATATCAGTTGAGAAAAACTATATTTAGAATGCTTTAGTTTTCACATTTATATGTACATAAACCCTAAAATCAAATTTACCGTACTACAACATAAATGATTTTTGCTTATTCTGGTAATTTGTCTCTTAATTATTTCTGCTCATTCTTCAAAATTACAAAGGTTTTGCATAACATCAGCAAAAGAAATGGCAGTTTGCTAATGACACATTCAGATTTCAAGGGAGTTACCAGTATCTGCAAAGATAGTTTTCTAAAGTCTGAATCATTCCCAGTTAAGACCATCCCCAGAGTACAAGTCACACTTCGTTTGCACACATTCCAAAGGACTTTATTAGTTACGTTCTGAAAATGCACTGTTCAGAACCATGACTGTATCATTACTGTGTACCACATCGTCATGCATCACCCCTAAAAACTTTTTAATCCAAAATATTTACCTTTACCACTTAACTAGAAGTTAATTCTCTTAGTATATGTAAGAGTACTACTTAGGTGTAACTTTTGTTTCTCTGCCTAGTACTTTAATTGCAGTTTATCACAGGTTCAGTTTATTGAGGTAGATTTAATACTTGTACTTGCTACCTACACCAACTTCCAACCTAGAAATTCTAATCTCATAAAATGTACGTGCCAGGGGAGGCAAAACAGAAATCAAAGAAAAGGAGGAGAAGCAGCCATAGTTCAAAAAGTACCTTAGAACAGCAATGGAGATTGCTCTTGCTCTGTATTTGTATTTTCTGCAGTTAATGATACTAACGATAAATACGCATCAAAGAAAAGTAAGAGGTGTACCAGATCATTAATACCAGAGACCATGTTGGATATTACGTTTTCCTAATGCTGCCTAAAAAAGAAACTAGAGGCCATCAAATGAAGTGGATATTGGTTCGACAAGCAAAAGTACCAGGTGCTTCAAGGGATGGGAGAAGACTCCTTAATGTCCTGTCAAAGGACATTGTGGATGCACAAGTTTCCACAAGTTTAAGAGAGGACAAGACAAGAACAGTCCAGAACAAAGCCATTAAGGGTTAAGCAAGAGCTGACTGACCATCTGTATTTTGTGCTCAAATATCTTTTAAAATCTAACCCAAAATACATTTCTATCAAAGGAATGTACAGTCTGATACTCTGGGTTTTTGACATTCCAAAGGTAAAATACAGGGGTTGTGCTCTAACACAGGAGAATCATGGGCTTCCATAAAACTGAAACTTCGCTACTCAAACATTAGAGAAAAAATGGGAATAACACTGTGAAATGTTGTGGCTTATTGTTCAAACTAATCAAAATAATAACTTTATTTAATTTCTCACCTTCAAGTATCTACCATGTACTGCAACACTGTGCTGCAATCAGGACATTTGCCAAAAAGACACCAGACAACTATGCATGAAAGCAGCATCAAGCTCAAATCCTGTTAATCAAACTAATGAACAAAACCATAGGCACTTTGCAAGAAGCAAAAACCCACTTTAATTTCAGATGAGATTTGTGGGGAAAAGTTAACAACATAGCTTTCCAAATGGAATTGCAGAACTCGGAATAGGACCAAGACTCCTGTACATATTACTTAAACTCACGAGGACCAATGTCCATTCCATCGCCCCAAATCACATTCGCACTAATCTTTCTAAATCACAGCAGTTTAAAGCTTCCAGGTCCAGTCCCTGAATTTTCACTTTACCAAACTTCAAACATTCTTCTAATCCTACTCCTTCATGGCCCACTTCTGCCAGATATGCTTCTGTTACAGCATTCAAACACTGCTCTGAATAACCCATAATATTTGGTAGTTTGCATACCACAAGAGAGAAATGCAGGCTCTATCAGAAGCAGGTAATCCATGTACTTTTGGCTTGCTATAGGTAAACCTTTAATATAACTGATGTAGCCCTAAGATAATTTTCTTTGCATCTTGTTCCATCTTAGAGCTGTGTGAAACTTACCCCAGCACATGCGGCATGTCTCAAAAGATGACAGATATATATAACGAAGGAAGGGAAGAATAACCACAAAAGGCTATACAGAACAATCGAAATTACCACAAAAGCAGAAATAATATTTCTGGAATTACCTCCAGACATCCATGAAGATATGATTATTGTACATTATTTTGAATCTGGATGATTAAAAAATCTTTAGTAAAAAGGGTGCAAGCTCTTTTTAGAAACTATCAGTACTACATACTGTTTTACTAGGCATATATTATCAGCCTGAGTGTAGCTCCACTGTTTTGTAACTTCTCATTCACACATAAAATGTAAACATATCTTAGCACATCTGACACAGCTGCCCTCAGTCTCTTTTTCTAGTAAGAAAACTTTGTCTGCCCAAGTCTCAGTGGAACCTATCAAAAAGCACATCAGTACAAAGTACAGTGATGATATGTACAGCAAACTAATGTTCACATCGTCAGTCTTGCATGTAGAAATCTGCCCCTCCCACTGCCTTCATTCTCAAGTTTTATAGATCACAGGGCAAACTGAAAATCAACTAAAGGGAGAAGACAGACACAACTAAAGAAGGGGACAAGACTAATGAAGTAATATGGGCAGCTGGCACAAAAAAAGGGAACAGGGCAAAAAGAGAACAGATACCCTGCCATTACATTACATCACAGTAAAATTAATTATTTCAGTCAAGACATGCAGGTACATAATGAAGTTCATAACTACAGGAACTTGTAACTGTTGTTTTCTGATGGCCAAACATGAAGCAAATTTAGCAATATTTTACCCTATAAGCCAGAAAGCACCACCTAGAAGTAGCTGCTTACCATGAATTCAGTCTTTAATGCTTTCAAATTTATACCATGCAAACACTACATATTTCTACAAGGTATCACAAGAATGTAAGGCTTAACTCGAGCCTGAACTCAAGACTGTTGAGAGCTAGTAACATGTTCAGAACACTTACTTTTAAAGAAGCAAATACCTTCACTGACAGAAGTCCAAAAATTTTTGTGCACATCCTGAAGAACTGGCAACATGGCCAAAATACAATAACACAGCATGGCACAAACACAGTAACAATTTCCTTAACACTTCGGTTTTACTTATCCTTGTGTGGTTCATCTACACACCATTTAACAATTTCACCACTGTAAAGCATAACTGGCAGAGTTCGGCATCCCCCTCTGTAAAATTGTCACGCTTCAGGATGCTCAGACAGTATTCTTGATACAGGAGACACTTGTATATAAACATGCAATTTACATATATACACAAACACACATACATACATACATACATATATTATGCACAGGAACACATGAACAGAGTGGGATTTAACATATACACATAAATTACTATTGATATGAGGTTGTATACAATAAAAAAAGAAACAAAGTTTTAAGTCAGAAATACCTGAATGCTAAGATAAAATACGTAGCTCCAAGTTTTCAAACTAGACCAACCCAGGCTCAGAGCTGATCATTAAAGCATGCTGAACTCCTGCACCCTCTGAATAAAGCCACTGAAGGGAGTGGTTTTCAACACAGCCCAGGATCAAGCTCTCCGCATCTCAATCTAACTACTGTTAGGAACACGTGCAGCTTTTAGAAATAATTAGCTAAAAACAGGTAATGCTTCGGATCGTAGCAAAAATTACTTCACCTAAACTTAAGTTAATGCTCCTTGGATCAAAAACTTTACTTTTTAAAAAGTGGATACCTGCGGTCCATCTCTGGCTTCATAGAAGTCACCCACTCCTATTTTTGCACTGAAGCTGAAATTGTCCCTTGAGATATCCATTATTCCATTTCTGCTGAGATACTGAAAAAATCACATATTTTTCCACTTCAGCTTGTAAATAATTACAACCCAGCTTTGATGTACAGCTAACTTTGTGAGTGTAACGTTTTGCATATTCTGTCAAAGGGATACACATTATAAGACACCAAATCAGTAACAGACTGAGATACATTACACCTCACATCACAGAAAATAAGTATCTCTATTGGAGAGAAAAAAATTACGTATTTTAATTGCAGGCATGCTTACTAGCATTAGAACATAGAAGTTAAAAAATGAATGTACCTTTACTACTTCAGGATACTGTCTCAGCTTCTTTCCACAAGGTGCAAAATATGCTACTTCTCCTTGAAGACGACCACCGAAGTTTCTTATTCGGGTTTCTCTTTGCCAGCTAGAGTAATATGAAATAGTTGCATACAACAATACACTTTTTAAAAAACAAGTAATTTGTGTCAATTTAAGAATTCTACAAAAAAAAGGGAAGAGGAAAATGTGACTAGAGTATCATCAATCAAACAGACCAAATCAGAAAATTTTATCATGTAGATTGTCCAAACTGACTAAATATATGAATTTATTTACATCAAGCGACTTACATATTACCACATTTTAAATGGTTTAGAACTACACTTCAGGGAGTTATCGAGAGTCTATATTGGCTCAGATCTAGCCATCAGGATTAATTTCCAAAGTAAAACAGCTAAGAGACGGGTCATGTTGCAAAAGAGCAAATTTAATGCACAAAAAGTAACACATGAAATATGCTGACACTTTTTAAAGAGATCCACAGTCACTGGCACTGGGAGTCAGAAATCCAAATTGTTAAAGCTCTTTCCTTATTATTCAGCCTCAAAAGTTTTTAAACTCATTTCTTTACCAACTGATTTTTGAAGGCATTATCTCCCTTTAAGGAAAGTCAAGTATATACATAACATACCCATAATCGAGAGGAACACGCAGCTCCCGTTCATCTGCTACTCTTCGTCTTTTTGAAACACCTAGAACAGAATTTCTGATTAATACCTAACAGAACTTACAAAATAAAACATGTTCCTAAAATGTACTTTTTATGTTTATATCCCCAAAACAAAAGAGAATTGTTGTTTCATTCTCACCATTAAGTACCTCAATTACCAAGAAAATTAATGTGTTCTCCTTCTGAAACACATTTTCCTCTAAGTTTCCTGTAATTTCCTCTGAAATTGTAAGTAATTCCTCTGAAACTGTAAATGGAAAACCTAACTACCCCATACCTAGCTGCTTGTCATGTTTAGTGCTCTCAAATACTGCTAATTTAATTCCTTGCATGCCTGTTTTTCTAGACAAGACCATACATTAATTTTTTTCAGTAAAGAAGACGCAAATGAAAACACACTTTAAGGATCCATACATTGTAATACGTTGTCTTCCTAGAGCACTGTGTATATTATGCAGTCAAATGCCAAATGGAGAAAATTTTCAGAACTACACGAGCTTTTCCAAGTTCAAACAGATGTTGTGTTCGGTGCTTGTCAAGCAACTGAATCAACAGTATCCCAGAGACAACTGCCAAATGTGGGGTTTTTTAGTGTGAAAGGCTGATGCTTTCCTCAGACCTCTCAGTCAGTCACAGGACATGAACTATGTATGCAGACCAACTTTTGGAAGATGCACTTCTCAAAAAGGTAGTTTGGACCTTCTGTCAGGAATGCGACACATCTCTTCCCTGGAAACAGACACGAGTGAGTACCGTTATCAGACTGACCCCATGACACTTGCTCCAGCCTCTTACAGCCAGGAGTGTCACACGGCACCACAGCACCAGCTGCCAAGCAAGGTGCCAGCAGTTCCTTCCAGATGATGTGAAGAGTCCCCTATAAAAAGCACCAAGGAAATGCCTGTGCTCAGATGCCAAACTTTAGACACAGGTCTGCACTCTTAACATGACTGACCATTGCATTATTTTGAATGGTCACAGTGCAGGGAGGGAGGCTGCTTTTCCAAATGTAAGTGAAGTGAAAAGTCCTGTGCAAAACAGATACAGAGAAGAGACCACAAGACCCCTTCAGTGACTGACCGAACATTTTTGTTGTCTTACGTTGTATTCTTATTAGGTGATTCTTAAGTGTAATATTATTACACCTAAAGCAAGGACATAAAACTTATTTATTCTACCTCCTACTCCAGTAAACAGAAAAATCTGCTAGCACACTTTTCAAAGCATCACAAATCAACACAGACTCCTAAGGAAAAAAATTAACTTTTTCATTTACCCATTTGGATTACTCCTAATCCATATGAAATCTTTTATAAACTGTACAATTAACAAGCCTGTTTCTGGGATAAATATTGGATAGATCAGATTATACTGCTTCAAAGCTAATGCCCATGTATAACACAGAATGAAGCTCCTATTCCACTGAATCCAAATATAAAAACCAATTTATAAGCAGATGGCCCCATTTAAAAATCTGCTTACATGCACGCCAATAAATATCAAGTCTCTAATTCAAAGTAGGAAATATGTGATTTCATTTCATTGTTACCATACAAATTAAGAAGCGTGACTTTCAAAAATGCATTCTTTACTGTATCTATAGTAATTACTAAATCATACAGATTAAGTCACCAAATGAAGGATTATAAGCACTATATAATATCAGGCAAATGCTAAATGTACTTTCCATGAACTTTTTAAAAATAAATCCTTGTGCATAATCCATAAATTCTACTGAGAATTTTGAAATAATTATTAGAAAATTACATTCTAACAAAATATGGTTACAGAGTTTGTCGAGGAAGGGGCAAAAACTGAAGATTCAGAAAGCAAACTAGAATGTAGAGAAATAAGAAGTAAGAATAACTAGTTTAGAATGAAATGGAAAATGCCAAAGACTAAATAATGAAGAGTTTTAATGTAATAAATATCAACTCCGGATATTTAATTGTATCTTCTCTCAAATAATTACATGAGTTAAAATGTCCTGGTCTAAGTGCAATGTTCTAGTCTGGAGAACTTGCAATTTGGCCAACAGATCTTAATGACTGCTGCAAACACCCGTGAAAAGATCACAGAGCCACCCAACAGCCAAAGCCAGAAGGGATGTCAAAAGTCACCTGCTCCAACCTTCCTTGGGAAAGGAAGCTTTGCCAAGATTATCTTGCCCCCTGACTGACTGGCATCTGAAAACCTCAAGTGAGGGGGACTCTGCCACGTCCCTGGGGCGGCTGTTCAGTGAATCACTGTTCTTATGGTAAAAATCTTCTTAAACTGTCACTTGATACCAGCACCTGGACTATTTTTGTAACTACTTTCACAACACATGGACCTTAGATATCACATAGTAGTATAACAGAAGACAGTGAGATACCACAGTGTGTACTTGGTGTGAGGGTGGAGGGTCCTGTCCCGAGGAACACCGCAGGCTGGGACTCTGGACATAAGGCAGCTGGTGCGGAGCTGGGCGTCTTTGCTACTTGGAGATTAAGTGGGGTGGAATGAGTTGTAAGACCAATGGAAGAGCTCTTCACAGAGGATGAAGTTTTATTCAGTTTCAGCGGAGTTTTTTCTCCCTCAGTGTCAGTATCTGATTCATCTTGGTCTTTATCATCCTCATCATCTTCCTCCTCAGACCCTTCAGTATCTGACTCAGAATTACTGTCAGACTCTGTTTAAAAAAAATGTGGCAAAAGACACATTATGACTTGGAAACTACTGGCAAGTACGTTAAAGTTCTAACACTTGCAAAGTCTTTTATCTTTTTATATATGCTTTTTTAATAACATCTCTTGAGTATAAATAGGAGGTTCTAATTAACTACCTAAACTTTTTAATTACTACAAATATGACAGCATTAAGTAATTCCGCATGATAATATGCTGCTCTTTACAATGAAAAGAGATGAGTGACAGAAGCTGCAGTATTTCAAGACTGTTTACCCCAGAACGAGCTACAGCTAAATCATCCCCTGTTAGCCAGGCAGTGGGGCTGGGCACTACCCCAGGAAGGGCTTTTCACAGGGTGTGAAATCCATCGTGAAGAGGAAGTAAACAGCAGGACTGGATACGGGCTGAAGGGTGTCAGAATCAAAAGTATGGCAATCTGGGCAAAGGAAGAGTTAGAATCGAGGACAGCCAGGGTAAGGAACAAGGAGGGTGAGCTACAATCCTGAGATAAAAAGATTAGTACGGGGTGTGTGGATGAGAGGGGGAAGAGAATGATGAAGGTGGAGGCTGGACACAACGCGTATCAGCACACGGGAGAAAGGAGTGACTGTGAATACAGCCAACTCTTTAAAACATGCCATTCCAAATTGCATAGCCTGGTCTGCAGCCCTTAAAACTGTCCAGTTACTTGCTCAGGGACTACTGTGCTCCTGAATGAAGCATAGAAATGTTTTTCTTGCCACTCTTTACAAATTGAGGGCCCTTGTTTAGTCCCTCTCTGGTTAGGAAACCCGTTTTGCAGCTGGGCTCTGTCTGCCAGAATCATTAACCATTAATTAGCCTTAATGTCAATCCCTTCCTGAGCACTTCATCACATCAAGCTGCAGGCTGGGTGACTAATGTGGAAGGCAGGTCTCTGACAGCCTTTCCAAAAGGCTATGGAGCCACCTTCCCAGGATAGCTGACCAAGTATCAGAACACCCCAAACATGATTCTGGATATGATACTATGGAGAATGGGGACATGTGCTAATTTCAAGGATATGTGTATAGAACACTGTGTGGGTCATGCTGGCCCAGTATTTCCTGCCCCTATTTTAAAATATGGTGGGAAATGCATGTTTTCAAAATGCAAAAAATTAAGTTTCTGCTTTTCCTATTAAAAAGGTTAAACCACCTGATTGGCTATCATCAGAATCATCATCTTCATCGTCCTCATCTTCATCTTCATCATCGTCGTCATCATCATTTGAGTCGTCAGAGTCTTTACTGCTGAGGGCATCTGAGTCTACCCCTCTGAACTGCTCCACCACCAGTTTTGCAGAATGAAGGCGGTGTTGTGGTTTTACTGCATTTACTGCATTATTGCTGACTTTTTTATCCTTTCCTGAACCAGGTAACACAGGAGAGGTAGAGGGCATAACAGCTGTCCGGTTACCAGTTGTCTTTTTCCCACATGCACTCAAGTTTATTGGCAAAGAAAAGGGGGTGCTACTAGAAATGGCTACACTTTCATTGATCTTGGTCTGGGGTTTCAGTTTCGTAGTGAGTGCAAGAGGAGCCTCCTGGATGACGCTCTGAATAACTCCATTGGGTTGGTGATTACCTAAAAGTGCATTTGTCAGGAATGGGTTAGAATGGTTGTTTTCCAATGATGTGAGTTTTTGATGAGCTGGTGAACTAGATGTCGGTTTGGGGCTTGACAAAGCTGCAATAACCTTCTTCAGGTTCTTAGACGATTCCTGTTTCTTTAGCTGTGCTGCTGGGAATGTCTGTTTATATTGTTCCTAAAGAAATAAGAAGACAGAGGAATAAAATGTGGAGGTGTTTGTTCGGCTTTCTTTGGTATTCAGGCAGGTGAACTCTAAGACATTTTAAACATCTGCTAAGCTATTTTTAGAAAGTCAAAAGCAGATACTAGCAACAACAGAAGAGATGAGTAACTACTAGTTACGCAAGTCTTGCACGATTTTCACTGTAAATCAAGTAGGGAAAGACGAATTGAACTCAAGATGAAGTTGATCCAAATTATGTAGGGAAGCTTTCTCACCTGCTACAATGCTCTAGACAGAGACTTTCATAAAGGTATTAATCATTCTGAAAAAGCCATTTTTAGAAAGATACTTACTACTCTTGTGTACCAGCACGGGAAAACCTCTCCTTATTACTTAACTCAGCATATAAAAATCCTATTAGTGAATGTATAGCTACTTTTAATAATTTGTTCACTTTAAAGCACAAGGTAAATACAACACACTAATGGCCACAATACTAGAAAACCAATAGAGAAGTCTTGGTGTAGAAAAATTTTATTTAAAAAAATGAGGGAAAAAGTATTACTCAGAAGTGCTGTGATATGTTAATTGTTTCACTGAAAAAGGAATACTTGAAAGTTCTTCACGTAAAACTTAGTCATTAATGGCTAAGAAACGCATGTAAAGCTTACAGTGTCTTTAGTCTAAAGACTCTTCCGTAGAACAAAACCCCATATCATCCTCGATAAAATAATAAAATGGATAAAGATGGTACAGTATAAAATGAATTTTTAAAAATTAAGTCAAACACAATACATTCTTGGAAGTTACTAACATTTAAAACTGAATACAAAATTATGAAGACCTCTAAAATAAATATTCACACAGTCCATACCTCTAGTAAAAGTTTTTAGAGAAATCAAACTACTAAATGTGTGATCTATCACCAGCTAAAGATTAGTAACCTAAATGTGAAAGCAGAAGCCTCTTTCAATAGCAAAGATGTATGTTTTCATAATTATAATTTATTTAGCAACTCCTGGTAAGTGAGAAGCTTATTTGAATTTTACCAAGTAACGGGAAATTGGAAAGGAAAAACAGTTTTTATCTTCTAGTCTAGCAATAAAAATGAAGTATTTTTCAGTCCTCACTGAGAGCCTGTGAGTTAGCTGTGAATCAGAATTCAGTGTACTACTCCCAAATACTACTTAGCTTAAAACAAAATTTGAAAATAAAATTTTAAAAAAAAAGACAGCTGCCTTGGTAAATGTATCTTTTATATATTTATTTTTGTATACCCTAAGCATCAGTGTTTGTAAAATGCTAGATTTTTATTCTCTTCTAATTCCCATTCAAATCTCACTGAATAAAAAATTCACCAGCAGTCACCGTAATTACTATTAACAAAATAAATAAACCAAGGATCTAAAAATTTTAGAAGCCGCAGAACTGTTAAGACAGACATACAAACTTATTGTACGGTCCTGACCAGTAAAAAGGAAGATAAATTGAGGGAGGATGCTGAGGCCCTGGCACAGGGTGCCCAGAGCAGCTGTGGCTGCCCCATCCCTGCAAGTGTCCAAGGCCAAGTTGGATGGGGCTTGGAGTCACCTGGGATAGTGGAAGGTGTCCCTGCCCATGGCAGGGGGTAGGATGGGATGGAGCTTTAAGGTTCCTTCCAACCCAGGCCATTCTTTGATTCTAAAAAAACTATTGAAATGGCCATACCGAGTTTTTACAGCTATCAGTGCCTGAATACCTGTCTTTAAAGATCAAACAAAATTCAACATTCTTTGTTTAAAATCATGATTAAAATAGGTAATTTCAATTACTTTGACTTAAAACTACCCAACCTGAAAGTGAAGACATGCTTACATACTAGATATGTGAAGTATTAAATCAGCATTTTGACTGAAACTAGAAGCATAGAAAAAATATCCAGACCACACAATTTACCCATGAGTACTTTTCTTATTTTGATATTGATTTTACGTGCACATTGTCCTTAAGAGACACATGACCCACACAAGCGAGTTCATTTACACCATTCAGAAATCCAGATCAACTCTAGGAACACACAAACCCCCATGACTATGAAAATATATATATTTATAATTTTAATACACTATATTTTAAAAAGCTTGATGGCACAATGTTACATCTTCTTAAGCAGATGACACAGGTTACAAATAACCAAAAACTTCACTCACCCGTTTTGATCTAACATCGCTGGTCAAAGTGATAGATTCTTCAGAGGTATTTTTATTCCCTGCTTTGAGTAGATCAGGGGAAGGAACTATGAGTTTTAAATAGGTCTCCTTTTTGGCTTGATGTACCAAAGACAAAGGTTTCACATTAGGAACCAATCCCGTAGACTGTATTACACTTGTGTGTTTGTTCACAGATTCCTCCTTTGCCTGAGAGCTTTGAAAAATAAACGGAAGCTGCTGTGACAAAACCTGAGGCTGCTTCTGCTGGGACTGGAATGATGAGTGAGTCTGGGAATCAGACACAAGAGGTATCTGCTGGTGTGTTCTTTTTTCTTGAGACTTCTCCTGTGATTTCTGTCCATCGGTTTTTGTATCTGTTACACCACTATGCATTAGCACCTGCAAAATATTTATTTTTGACTGCTCATTATGTAAGATAAAGATCCTTTTAAAAGGACTGAGCATATGATCAGTGTCCATGAAACAATTACACTAGTCTTGGCAGAGGATGAACAATAATAATTTTTAAATCAGTCTTGTGATATACTTATTGTTCACTTTGGGTTTCCTCCCCAGATAGTTTCAGCACGTGAAGGCAACGTTTACTAGAGAAGGAGCATTAAAACATGGTTGTTCTTAAATGTATTTCTGACTGTAAACCTAACAGGATACCAAAGATTCCAATCTCGTTGTTCTACTACTAAGGAAAGTAACCACTCTGCTAGGAAAAAAGCAACTGCCAGATCAATATCCATAATGATACATTTTCAATTCACCACCTGCACACAGTACTTAATTTCTTTGTATTTCCTACTTTACAACAAAAATATCAGTCTACCAACTGTAAACTCCTAGCCTGTAAAGAACAGCAATACACAGACATGCATGCACAAAAAAGAACCAAAAAACCCCTCCCAAAAACCCCCCAAATAGAAAACCCTGAAGCAAACCTAAAAAGAGTATTCTTAGCTTTTATCAACATGCAGTTAAATAATTGTTGATTATTTCTTCACAGACACAAGTTGGTCAATTTGTCACAAACAGCTTCCAGCAACAAGACTGTGAGCAGCAGAGTGAGGTGTTATACCTTGTTCTTGCTTTTGTGATGTGCTTCATTTTCGGAATCAGATTCATCATCTTCACTCTCTTCAGCACTCTGGTCCTCTTCCTCTTCATCCTCCTCTAGGTCATCAGAGTCACTACTACTTATACCTTCACTTGAGGTGTCTGAAGAGGAGCCCGAATCACTGTCACTGTTACTAGAGCTTTCCACTGCTTTTTTTCTGGGCTTCTACCAGGAAGATAAATTCTCTGTTAATGTTTCAGTTTTAATCTGTTACGTAATCTTATTATTACACATAATCTTTAAAACAAAGAAGTGTGAGACTTTGGAGTAAAGTGATCTGCAATCCTTAAAGAGAAAGTGCTTCACAAGATGATGAAAATTAAAAACTGGTCACAAAGTTCCACTGAAATATTTTTCTGACCACTGCTGACATCACTACATCACAAAGCAAAATGCCAAATTTAGGCCTAGAACATTGACCTAGAATTTGAGTCTAGTAAACCTCCATAGAATGTGCTGATTCCAAAAAAATTCATACCCAAAACCTGTATTGCAAATTACCGCAGAAAGAACAACAAATACTAGGTTTATCAAAGTTTCAGTGACTCATTCATTTAACTACATTTCTTAACTTTCAATTTCACAGTATGAGCTGTAGAGCAATGTACAGTTTTGAGGACTGACAAGAATATGTTCATCAAATTGCTTCTGGGATTTGCTTCTGAAAAATGGACCAAAATCTGCTGAAATACCCTACATTATATTGAAATTTTTGTGAAGCACAAATTTGCAGACCAGAATGAGAAAATAAAAGAAGCAACAAACAAGAATGTAGGAAAAAAGGAAAGGTGTAAAAAATCACAGTACCCTAAAATGCTGACAGTGCAAGACTACATTTTTAATGTGCAATGGATGAGGAAAGTTAGCTTTTTGGGGAGCTAAGTAAACCAAAAGTGTATTTTACAAACCCATCTGAAGGATGTACATGTGGACTCAAGTGCTATGATGGTGGCTATGTAAAATAGACATGAAAGTACATATTACTGCACTAAAGCGTATTGAATCATTAAAGGGAGTTTGCAGAATTATGTTGGGAGGTAGAGAAACATGTGAAACCAAGATTACAGATAACAAGCAGCAACAACAAGAGTTATGTACCATCTAAAACAGGGCATGTACAGCCACTGAGGGGTCTGTAAGGTTAAAACTAGTCCCAAGGAAGACAGATGCACAGCAAACGAGGTGACTGGAGGGCAAAATAATGACGCAGCAATTTGAAATAACAAGGCAGACAGGAACATGAGAGAGAAAGTGCCTTAAAAATACACGATTTCTAAACAAAACTTTCTCTGAAAGGTTACCTTTTGTATGTAAGAAATAAGTCACTGACAGTGTACCAAGTTAGCACAAGGACATCTATCGTCAACACTGTTGTCCTCAACAGACATAACGTGATACAAATATTTGGCATAGTTTTGAAGGCCAGCCTTTGGACAGGTTCTGGTTTATCATTGTTATTTAAGCCCTTTGAATGATCAACTACACACTCTAAACAAAAGAAACCAGAATGACAACTTAGAACTACAACTCTGAGGATCAGATCCTTCTATCAACTCAGAAGTTGTTTTTCCAACACTACGGGCAAAAAAAATCGTAGCATATAAGTTACTATCAGACTGCACTCTGCACTTTAGGATTCCCTAAAATGGTAGGACAACAGGACTAGAATTCAACCAGAAAGAAAACACTGCACAGAAAGTAGCTCTTTAGATTTTCACCAACTGTAAAAACAGTTTGATATCAGCTTTGCCTTTTTTTTCCTAAAAATAAATAAATATTTTAACAATTTTTTTACATACCATCCTCAAAAAGAAATTACAACTGAGATGACTGAAGAAATTAGAAGATGAACACTAAAAAAACTAAAACCCTAAAGAAAAGAATCTTTAGAGAAGTATGTTAAAATGCTTTAAAATAAGACATGCTTTTAAGAAGAGGCAAGTGTTACCCTCTGAAATTTAAAAACATAACATCACTTGTACAAAGCCCATCACAAAATACTCCTATCTGCCCACATACTAATTTCTCAGACTTTAGTTCCTGCTGTGGCTTCGTTTTAACATACTGAAATATGTGGGGGACGGGGCGGGGGGGAAGCAATAATCATCCTCATGCTGGGAGTTGTCATTTAGCGTAATTTCTATGTTTTGATACAAAAGGTTGTTCAAATCATTACACTGACAAACACCAACTACCTCATAAAAAGTTGCAGAGGAAAAGAAGTTATGAACATCAGCATATCAAGTAAGATTAGGAACAACAAACTCCATTTCAGTACTAAAAAATTTACTACAGGAACTTAGACAACCTGACATTTATCTGCATGAGACAGAGAACTTAAAACTTAAGATACAGAACACAGCATTCTTAAAGAAAGGTACTTGTACATCAAATCCATCCTTTTACAGAAACTCAGTACTTAGTCAAGTGAAACTGGAGTTTGAAATCAGTGCCCACATCAAAAAATCTATCAACAGTACCAAATTTATATCTAAAGAAGAATGGTAACACAAAGGACAAGATAACAATGCTGACAAACATCCTGACAGAACCGGGGGGGGGACACCAACCCAACAGGCAAAAAGAGGTAAAACTTTTCAGTGATACTCAAACTAGCAGGTTACTAGCTTAACCAGCTCAGTTTTCTGAATGAAGCAAAGAGCCAAAAAGTACCTTTTGGGAAGGTAGAGATATTAAAAGAGAGAAATTTATTTGGGATTCTGCCCAACTGCAGTAATAGTCAGAAATATGGAAATAACATCTGGAAAATTACCTCTGCACCACGGAAAGAAAGCTAAATTTTGCACGTAGATACCCAGGATAAAATCAGAATTTTAGAAAGAGTCATTTTTAGTATTTAAGCCTGAAAAAAGTC
Source organism: Eulacestoma nigropectus (assembly GCA_013397775.1). NCBI lineage: Eukaryota > Metazoa > Chordata > Aves > Passeriformes > Eulacestoma > Eulacestoma nigropectus. Next base: position 610,696 of record VZTE01005576.1, read on the forward strand.
AAAGACTTCCCAAATACCTTTAACTAGCTTAGTACTTTCAAAAGCTGTCAACTGTTGAACCCATGAGGAATGTTTTGAGGGAAAATATTCTTTCTTAATAATTTCCCTATTGTCCATATACTAAACACTGTATATCACTACATAATTACAAGTAACCATTTCAGTGCTAACCCTTGTTTTTATGCAGATACATCAAGCACCAGCTGTCCTTTGAAAATGCCAAGCTCTCACCTAAGAACATTCAGATTTGGTAGCTGAATGTAGTTCAGTAACGGAAAGAAAGCAAGAGGCCCAATTCATTCACAAAACAAAAATATAAATAGATATAAAGAAAGTAAAATATTTAGCCTAGATGGCAGTCAGTAGAAAATTACTCCCTTAGCTTCTATTTTGACAGTAATCACCTTCCCAGTACACCATTTTCTGTGTTTTGCTTAAATAGTTTTGATTCCAAGAGTAGCAAAGTTCTTAGAGTGCTTAGGTCAGTATATAAGGTTTACTAACTCACTGAGACTACTCATGTCTTTTATATTAGACGGCTAAGATTATTGCTGGAACACAGCAGTTAATAATAGTTCTTTCTTCGAATAAATAGGAAATTACTTCTAGAAAAGCACTTTTCTTTTAACGTCTAAAAATTTCATTTTGTTTTCATAAGATACATGAAAACATAATTAAATTCACAGAAACAAGCTATAATGTTGTAACTGTAATACCAATATATGTATACATATACTGTCGCATAATAAGATCAAATTTTGGTGTTAAAACATACATTTTTTTAAAAATTAGAGAAATTAAATAAAACAAGGTGTTGGACACAACAATTAACTTATTAACTAGTGAAATTAGTGAAATTACCTAGTGAAATTAATAGTAACTTTTGGTTCATAAGTACGTCAACGAAACCCCAAACAATGAAAAAAAATTCTAAAAGCCAATAAACACAAAAAACCCCTACAGAGACAAGGGTACAGATCTTGCCCTAATAAATCAAATTAACCCAAAACATTTTGTACTCAGAAAGAACACTTAAAAATGCTCCTGTGTGCAGAACACTTATCATGTCAAATTTTTTGTCCAAATCTTCCATTTCTTTCTGTGTAATTACCTTATCTTTGATTTTGTCAGCCCTGGTGTCCAGAAGCTGAACTTTGCTTTGCTCTTGGTTGTACTTGCGTCCTCCTGCTCCTGGGGTTACAATTTTCACTGGTCCTGTCGACGTTGCAAGGCTAGTGGAGAGCACGGATGTGCTGAGAGCTGAGACTGCAGTGGTACTGTTGCCATTCAGTGATCCATTTACACCTAAAGACAACAGATTTACAAAGTGACATTTTAAATAAATCTGGAGGAACGGATACTTTCTTTGAGATGCCCAAGTCACAATAACATTCCATAGACATGGAACAAGATACTAGACTACTTAGAGGTTACTCGCCACATATACTAAAATTTGTTATCGAAGTGTCACTCTGATTTGGAGTTATTTTAGTTTAAATATACAGAGCACCCATGATTTAAAAGCCAAACACATACTTGGTATGTATCATCCTTACCTAACAGAACTACTTTTTATAGAACTGTTTAGGAATGGAAAGAATGACAAAAGCAAAGCTTGAATTCCACATCTTTCTGCATGTGCAGAAGTTCAATATGATTATTTCCAAACAACTTCAGCCATTACCTTTGTCTGTATTGCTCCGACTACTTTTTCCTGTAGCTCTTGAGTGGAATGAAGCAGAATCCTGATTCTGTACAGGAGGAGCAAACAGTGTGGGAATTCCCAAGAGTGGTGGGAAAAAAGCTGCCCCAGGACGAGAGTGTGTGTCTGCTGTTCGCCACCATTCTGAACCGCAAAGGAAATAAAAACAAACTTCAGTTGTTCTAATACTATATTTAAGTATTTCGGTAAGCATATTGCTGTGCATAATCCAGAGCAGATTTACTAAATCTAGAAGTAAGAACAAAACATTCAGGAACTTCTCCGTGACACATACTTCCTGCAGCAACTCTGGTCTTAAGTCATTAAAGCCATTCTGATAAAGACTGCAATGCAGTTTTATTTAAATGCATTCTGAAAATAAGTATTTAATAGAAAGCGATGTGACGCTGATCACCCCAAAATGAAACTGCTAGTCTTAAAAACTTATCTAGTCTTAAAAAACTTATGCTAGTCTTAAAAACTGTGGATCAGTATTCACAGATCACCCTTTAACATTTATTATCTCAGCAGTCTTCCTACATCAGAACTATGAAGTAACACAATAGCTTTCAGTCACCTCTGCAATCTTTGAATATTCCAAGGCCTCCACCACAAAACCACATCTGAAGCCATTCCCCATGAAAAGACCTATTAAATAGAGGAATTGCTAGTTAGCCAATGGTAGCTCCACAGCCACTGCAAGAGGTTTCTATCCTTGAGTTTGACACTGCATCACAAAAAAAGCAGCCTCTATTTTCTTTCCTGTAATAACCCTATTCAAATGCCCTAGTTTCAACTGGTGACCCTGCTTCTAACTTCAGTATGAGTAAGTGGCCATTTCTCAGACTGGGAGGTTGGCAGACAAGATAAAGATGAGACATGATGAAGAGGTGTCCTGGTTCCAGCCAGGACAGGGTTAATTTTTGCAGTAGTTGGGAGGAGACATGGCCAGGACCCAGAGGTTATTCAAATAAATCTCACATCATTGGCAGGGAGCAGGGGAAAGGCATTCTCTTCCAGGGAGAAGGACTCTCTTCCCAGTTGGCGCACCATGGCAGAGGTCAGGAACTGTCTATTGTTAGGGGGGTTCCGTTAGAAGAGTTTGTTTCTTAAACCCTCTGTCAATATCGCTGCTGCTAATATTTGTTTTCTTATCTCATCTCTGTTTCCAGCAAATTGTTCTTATCTCAACCTGTGACCTCTGCCTTTTGTGCCTCCAATTCTCCTCTCCAGCCCTCAGTGAGGGCAGGGGTGGTGGTGAGAAGTAGGGAAGTGAGTGGCAATGTGGTCTCAGTGGGAGCACTAAACTGGGGAGTACCATTCCTGAACCACAACAACACGGGAAAAAGAAACAACATAGCTAGATGAACCAGACTGTAAAAATTATAGGTAAAATGTAAGCATAGCTGGAGCTGTGCTTACCTTAAACAATAAGAAGACTGAATCTAATATAGAAAGGAAAATATATTAAAAGGGGAAGTGACCAGAAAAAAGTAAATAGAGAAGTTATTTGAGCTGCTACATACATGGAAGGTTGGGGAAGGGCAGCACAGAAGAGAACAGGCACAGTACAGCAAGTCAGCATGTATTCATATGGTAGGACAAAGTAAGAATTTATAATAGTAAAGATGAGAGACAAAAATCAAAGGACCAGAAATTCTGTAATCCTGGTAGAGGAAATCTCATAGGCATTTCAGAGCTAAACTTCAACTTTAGAGATAGCCTGAACACAAGGATGGAAAACAAATCATTGAATTCTGAGACTGTAAAAGCATACATAACCAGAAAAACAACGTAGTCCCTAATGGAGAGAAAAAGCAGGAAAAGACTGACATCAAAGAACACTAAAATTCATTTGTGCCATGCTTTAATATAAAGAGCATCACGTCAAAAAGGACAGCATGAGAAAGACCAAGCACTTCCTGTTTTCCAGGAGACTCGCATCATCAGCAAAGGCCTCTGCACACTGAGCAGGCTTCTGGTGGACTTCTACACAGAAACCGTTAACTTGTTTGTTAATCCTACTTCTCCCTCTATAGGTTTTAAACATTATTACTGTGTCTGTGTATATGAGGAATAATTCTGGAACAAATCCTTGACTGCAGTAACTCATCCTATTAGGTGTTAGGAACACAAGGGCATTCACTAGGATTTTTCATTTATTAGCAACTACAAGGCAACATAATGGGAATATTACATACACAGTGAAGGGAAATTCCTCTTACTGATTTCAGAATTCTGGTTCAGGTGCCTTTTTTTCCTTCCTCCAAGACAAGAAGGGATGTGCACATCATTGATGCTAACTATTGCAGGTGACGTGTAGAGTATTTCTCTAAACTTCCGACATGAGTTTAAAAGCATCATGTTCCAGGTTTTACATTTGGTGAACGTCATTCAAATGTCTTTAATATCACTTCATAAATTATCACAAAAAAGACCCAAAAACAACCATAACCAACCCAAACCCAATTTGTGTATCTTTTTCCACAATGCTTCTCTCTCACAGACCACAGCGGTGATTCTTAATGATGCTGATGAGCACCATTGCCTTGCAAGGTTTCATAATACTTTGAAGACCTTCCAATTGAAAGAACCTTTGAGATTGTTCATCAACTTTCTTCATCATACAGAATGAGTAGGTAACTGTACACTATATTACACACTATCATAGCCTTGAAAAAAGACATACTAAGCGTGTTATCTAAGCCATTACCTAATATATCTAGAAAAGAGAAGATATCCATTTCTAAATATGCATTTAAACACACGGAAGAAATAAAACACAGACGAAAAATTGTAGAAGTCTTGTAATAATCAACTGAACTGTAATGACATTTCCCCTCTTTCTTATCTGATGAAAATACTAACAGTCTGCTTAGCAATAATTCTATTATTTCCTTAATTTTCCTATTTTAGCGTTTGCTCTTCAAGTTACTAACTTAGCTTAAACATGCTCCACATAGCCAAATTTCATATTAAATCTCACTCCTTAACATTCTTGGCTTACTTTCAAATAGGTTAAATATTTTTGAGCATAGTTTTTGAAATTCTACTAACCACTGCACAGATAAATGATGGAAAGCATTATTCCAAAGGGCAACATACATTTCAACAATGTTGGCCTCTTAGTAACAAAGAATGATAACTATGAGTGCCTTTGTTAATATTAATGAACTTCATGGTGCAATACAAGCTTTTCAAAAGAACTAGAAAGGAATAAATACTTAAATAATACTTTAAAACACAAAGCATCAATGTGCCAACCAGCAGAAATATAAGCATAACATGGTATTTAAGGGCATTCCACCTTACACACCAAATCTGAGAACCACTCGGGGTGACAGAAATTACAGTGTATTTTCCTCCTTTTTCTGCTGTCCTTTAATCATTACAGCAGTAGCAAAGTTTGCCTTCTACGTGCCTCCCAACACCAGTAAGTCTTCCTAATTTCCTGTATGCATGATTCCAAACTACTTATATGCATGATTTCCTAGTACTGGTCTCTCAGTACAAAAAGCTGGAAAGCATGGTAATGGCTGGAAATGGTTTATAAATACATAACTAACATCACCCACTCCTATCATTGGTTTGAAAAACAAAAATCCTCATATGAATAGAGAAACATCAAAAATATCTGTTCTTTTAAATGAAGAGAAAAGCACTGCCTATCTCACTCAAGCACTTGAAAAAAAGGCATTTTAATAACTCTGAACATGCTCTGAACATGGATGCATTCTTTAACTTTCCTTCATAAATCATAGGCTAAAAAAAGCTAGACTTAGAATAACTTTATTTAAAAAAGAAAAAAGAAATTTTAAAAAGGGATTGTCAAAAGGGATTTTAAAAAAATTCAAATTTTAAAAAAGGATTGCTGAGAAAGCTGATACATAATTGAGGCACAAACATGATTAAATCGGAGGAGTAAGAATATAATGAACATACACAGAGCACAGACCTACCAAGCTGTATTTTTAAAACTATCAACCACATAACTCTGAATGAGGCTTCCTTTAATGCAAGAACTACCAGGTGCTTGATGGTCTTTGAAATAAAATTATTTAGGTGCTCAAATACAACAGTTTCCTTTGATGTCTAATATCCAAAATCAATGCACTTGAAACTGTCTCTCCTTCAATGTTGTTTCTACTAAGTCCATTCCCTAAAAATAAAGGTAAAATTCCTTAGCCAAACAATACTCAAAATTATTCACTCATCTGTGTAATCCCTGTAAGACATACTGTAGGAAACAGAATTTTGCAACATGAAAGGACTCAAGTTATGTTTAATAAAATATCCCCCCTCCCCTTTTTTCCTCCATATTTTTGCTTTTACATTCTTCCATAACCTTGAAAAATAGATGGTGGGTTTCTTTTTTTTTTTTAGTTCTACTTCTGGCTTATTATTACACTCTTGTCTTTAAAAAACAGTTTAGCTAGTGCCTGGACTAGTTTGCACTGTGCAGTCCAAACACTGAGAAAGAAATCAGGTAGTAATTAGAAGCAGGAAATCTAAACGAAGTTGGTATCATGTTTAAAGAATGAGCTTAAAGACTGCTTCTTAGTGATATGTATAAAAAAAGATTAAAATTAAGATGCAATGAAAATCTTAACACTGATTTCCAAAACTTGAGAAACTAGATTGTGATCTGGATTGTACAACACCATGGGCATTCTGTTAGTATGAGAACTGGCAATTAATTATACTGTACTATTGCTCACATCCTTATACTTAACCAAAGCATCTGCATCTCTTTTAATATTACTATCCCATTCTCCCTCAGCATTTGGTTGTACATTCCACAAAGCGGAATCACCACTTTGTTTTTATACATCCATTTTAATTTTGCTATTGTCACTCAGCATCCAGAATACTTAAAATCGCCAGAAGTCAACAACTATCTACAAGCCTAAGATGAAAAATTTGATAAACCAAGGACTAATACAATAGACTTACCAAAAAAAGAAAACTGTTTATACAGTTTTACATTTTAGGCACTAAACCTGATCTTTCCAACATCTATTTGAGAAGCCACAATGTCATTTTTATATAAATACTGAGGCCCCAAAAAATAACCAGTATTAAAAAAAAAAAAATCTTTGCTACTATGAATCAGAATATCAAATGTAGAATTACAGATTTTCCAATTTTAAAAATCCTGTCACTTTGTGCATTTATGTACACAATTTCAAAATTGTTCTGGATCTCATTTAAGGAGAAATAGGGAACTACAAAAAGACTAAAGATTTTTGCTTTGACATAAACAGCTTCTGGTTTGAGAAAAAAAAATTGGTAGGGTTTTGTTTGTTGTGTTTTGTTATTTAATAAAAAGTTAATGAACTTTCTTTTTTTGAAAATTAAAAATAAAGAACCTTCCAGATCTGATAACATCAAAACAACACAACTCTGTTGTTCAGCTTCGAATGGTTTCACGCACTACTATTATTGCCCTTCATAAAGACAAAACACTGAATTATGGTTTTATTTAGAGAAAAAGCAATTGATTTATATTCTTCTAAAGTTGCTAACATTCTCATGAGGGTGAATGTAAACCTCTTTCCAGAGGCAATTTACTTTTCCAATGCACCTCCTTATTTTCAGCAATGGGTGAGTAAGAAGAAAGAAAATAAAATATCTGTTTACTTCATTAGAATGCTTTAATTATTCAGGAACTAGTGCCATATTAACCAATTAAACTAACAGTATGTGATAAATTCCATAATGGTTTCACATAGGTGCTTTGTCTTTTTGACCTGGGAATATGCCAAAATAATTTACTTGTAGTTTAATCTCCCTGGCAAAGCATAAAGACTCCCAGCCCTAACTTACCATGTATCGTGGGCACCTGACAGAGTATGCAATCAAGTTTATTGTGGAGACTACTTAATAGACTATTGATTGCTGCAAAGAAAATAAAGAGATGAATTGGAATAAAAAGAACCTCTCTAATCTCATACATGCATTAAGATGCATTCCCTTCTCTTAGTAAGAATAATTGCTCATTCCTAAAAAATTATTTTATTAGATACTAGGAAAATGCACTTTTACATTTGAAGATAATTCAATTATCTGTTTGACAGTCATTGTTGGGTTTTTTTAAATATCACAGGAGTGAAGAACACCTCAGTTTAGAACTGTCTAGTATACTAGTCTATCTAGGCTACAGAGTATCTTGTAAATTCAGGACACGCCATAGGTCATTCAAGGGAAAAGAGTCTTCAGCTGGCTGGCAGCATAAACACTTCTGTGGAATTTCTCTAGGACAGTGTACACCTTTTCAGAGTGGATACAACAGTAACCACAGTGCACTGTTGTCAGTAGAGAAACAGACATACTCATAAATAAAGCTGATGGGACAGTACTGATAGTAAACTACATTCCAGCTTGGTTTTGGGAGGACAAATTGTCCTTGAAAAAATATGTCTGTTCTTTAACATCAGATGCAGCCAGGCAAACGATCTGACCACCAAAAAAAAAAAAAATACTAGTAATTACTATCAGTCTTTTTAACTATTAGCTATCAGATAGAAACTTTTCTTTTAATAAAAGATGAGAATAGAGCTTTTTAAATGTCTTTAGTAAAGAACTACCTGTGCTGTCTAATGAAGAAAAAAACAGACAGTTTAGTATCTTTGTTACATTATTCATCTGCTTCAGTCTTACTGTATTTTGGCAGACCAAATGTATTTTCTATAAATGCACAGAACATTAACAGGAGATACAGAGTTACATGATGTAATATGTACGCAGCAAAAGCAGCAAGGAGAGGTAAAAGAGTCACAGAAATCCTCAGGTTAGGACTGTACATTCATAGCCATAAAGAAACTAACTCCTGCTACATTCTGGTAACCACCACAGAAAACCATTTCAAGTGGCATGGGCTAATGAATATAGACAAAAAATTCTTCTGGCGATGAATTTTTAGTGGGGTACTGAAAGACGAAACACTTCGTTATTTACTCCAGGAGAGTTTTAGTTTAGAATTTTCTGGCGGATTTTGGAGAAATTAAAATAAATAGTTAAGACATAACTCTAGGTCTGCAGACATTTTGGTTTCAGCTTCTTGGGGCAGCTGCAAACAAACAAGTGCAGGACGGAGTCAGGGACTTAGAATCTACTCAGTATGTACTATCAGGGCTGTAGAGTTTTTCAGTTTGGAGAATATACTTTTGCTCACTCTGCTGGAAGAATAGAGCTTGTTCTGAAAACAGGGGATTACCATGAATTTAAGATGAAAAAACTTCCTATTTACCATGTATCATAAAAGAATCAGGCTAACAGAAACAATGTTCTCCAGAAAAAGATCTAGTTCCCAAAAGTTAGGTGAGAAACAGCAGGAAAGAATTTACCATTTCTTGTTCTGTGGATGACGTATGCATCATTCAGCTGAAATAGGAGTTTGATTCACAAAAATGAGACCCTTCCACGGAGAAATCTTCCACGTATATTTCTGATTCAAGGTAAGATATTTCACTCTAGTCATTATCCAAGACTGTGACATTGTGAAATTCATCTTTTCAATTTCAAACTCCATTAGAAGAAAATACTCCTCCAAATGTAAAACTACAGTATGGGTTGGGTTTAAATGCTGAGAACATGATGTATGTTCAAGAAGCTGATTATTACAACTTAATCTGAAAGTGGCAGAGAGTTTGCTAGATGAACCCTTTAGTTGATCCTCGCTTTCAAAGCAGCCTTGCAAACTGAATATTTTTTTCTACATTTTAAAAAGGCAATTTTTAATTAATTTAATTCCTTCAATAAGTAAGTACTATGTAAAATGTATTCACAGCAAATGAATGTTACCTAGCAAAACAAAAAACCTCAAATATTTTTCTCAGATGAATCTGTGCAACCTTATTACATCTGACTTGTAATAATAATTACAAGTGCTGACAAACACTAAAATTACAATGCAATATAGAATTGAGTCATTTTTACCACATGTGTTGATTGTGGAGCTCAGTGTCGCAGCTCCGGTGGAAAGGCCACCTTTCAATGCTTCTGAAGCTACCGACGGTGTCGAAGATGCTGGAGTGGAAGCAGCTGTAGTAGAGGAGACTGATGATGACGTTAACCGCTCTCCAGACTCCATATCTGGAAAAGAGAAGGTAACTGTCTGTCTTCTACAGCAGCAAAGGAAATCACAAGGGACTATGGGACTGTCTGTGCTGACTGTGTCTCAGGATCAGCACTGAATTCTCAAGAGGTTCCTATGAGACCTTCACATGAGAGGTACATCCCATTAACAGCACCCATCCATCAGAGAATTCAGCAGAGCTGCAGCACTGTGGGAATTTGGTACTGCTGTTCAGAGTTACACCACATTTCAACTCGAACACCTCTACCACACCCTGTGCCCAGAAGCTCCATTTCAGCTCAGGCTGGAGCCTTCAGCCCTTGCCAGAGCCAGCCCATCACTCTTGCAGCCTGCCTGTGCCCCTGCCTCTTGGCTACATCCCATGTTCTAGCTTCCCTCTAGGATGGCACCAGCTCCCATCTTCTGCTACTTCTGATCAGACAACCGGGTGGATGCTGGGCCTGACAGATTCCACTATTTTGTCTAACCCTGTGACCAGCACTGTTCAGATTGCATGGGACTGTGCCGGAGTTGGGAAAAGCCCTGCCTGCATAATCCTCAACTGCCAGCTTATCCCTCCTTGCAGAGCAACCCTGCTCTTTGTTGGTCCCTGACAGACAACTTTAAAGAACCTGTAGTGCATGCCAAAACATCCATATCTAGACTCTAAACTTAAGGAAAGACCCAGCAATTATGGTGAGATAGTATAAATACAAGAACTCCTGTAAGTTGCCAGGGGTTTGTTGCTGTTGTTGTTGTTTCCTGGTGAGCTTTTCATACAAAGTAAGACATTTTTATCTGTGCCATGAATTGTCTAAATCAAAAGTCACCAGACTTACTCCACTGAACAAGCATGTGTATTTTAAGGAAAACAGACAGTAATATTATTATTAAAAACACTAGAAGTGTTTGGACAATAGTCTCAGGCACATGGTGTGGCTCTTGGGAATGGTCTTGTGCGGGGCTAGGAATTAGACTCAATGATCTTTGTGAGCCCCTTCCAACTCAGCATATTCTGTGATTCTGTGAAGTAGTTTCTCAAATACTTAAGAAACGCAGCCAAGCCAATGATGTCTTTGCACAGTGGTAGCAGCATCAACAGACTGTCTGACTCAATCTGCCAGAGCAGCAGTTGATAGTGAGTCAGGATCACAGTATAAACATGGTGAGGAAAAAATTTCGAAGTCCCTGTGCTATTAAAAATGCCATGAGACTAAGCACACTGAACTCCTAACAGGGAAACTTCGAAGAAACCCATTCCTGTCGTGGAGTCTCTCTCATGGACAGAGGCAACACCCTTTCTCAGATTTACCTCTGAAATCTGAGGGGGATAAGTACTGAACCTAAATCAAACAACTGTTATAAAATCTCACTCCCAGCACTTGTAAAGCAGAATGCCAAGTACACAAGAAAGACTCACTTTTCCAAATTCTATTTTAGACAATTTAGAAAACTGATATGTTAAACAGCACTTCTGATCCAAAGTTGTACTAAAAAGTTACTTCCCAAATGCACACTTGGAAAGACAGCATAAAACCTGTTATCTGCTTCTCCAGAAAGTAGATCCTTGGTTTGTCTCAGCCAGTAAAAACAAAACTTAAAAAGCTACAGCAAATACAAAAACAAAATCAATGAAGAAACACAAAATATTTGTGAAGATACATTGTGCCCATTTTAACTAAATTGTTCATTCCTTGTCACCAATAGTTTTTATACATTGCAATTTCCATGTAAGAGGAAAGTCTCCAGGCTTTGCAAGCTAGCAGAACAAAGCATACTACTTGGGAAAGTGAAAACTGCTAACATGAGAGGTACAGTCTGTCATACAGAACTGCCTACCCTTTGCACCAACTGCAAACAGCTGCTCCACCCTCAACAGCACCTAAAGATTTCACTGCTTTTATTCTTTACAGTCCAATTTATCACTTACCGTTTTCATACCTGCAGAAAAAACCAGGGTTTTTCTGCAAACACAGAAAAATCAGCTACTTCCACTGATATGGCACCAAAAAAGTATCTACTACTATACTGAATATTAGGAGTGTGACCTTTTCTTTCAGAACAATAGCAGAAATAACAAAACTACTTGCTTCAGAAAATTTATGAAGGAAAAATATTATTCAACATTTTAATTTTTTCATTCAGGATTTTAAAATACATACTCCAGCTAAATATTTTCCATCCACAGTTAAAGAAAACCTCATTCATTTTTAGCAATCTGTGACTATAATCAATCTAATGTGCTAATCAGTGGAGGTAGGTCACTGGAAAATACTGTATATAGTGTTTATTACATATATATGTCCTCTAAATTTTACAACTACTCTGAAGGATAATAATTAATAAAAACCCCACTCATAAGAGATTACGGTTTTAGTTTCCATCTACAGACTTAAGTCCACAGCATTTGCAAACACATAGTAAAAAGATTTATCATCTTTAGTATACAGACATCAACAGACACAAATTATTATGACAAAGTACTTTTTTAGTCACTATGAATGACTGAACTTACTTGAGGCCAACAAGTATTCCTTGCACAAATAAAAACTCGTTGTATTTTGGCATTGTTTTAATTATGGCTACAGCGAAGTCACTATATTTACAGAGAGCATCACGGAAATTAGAAACAAATCAAAATGGAATTATTACAGTCCTTCCTTGTAAAAGAAAAGGTACTTCTAAACTTTAACACACTCCATTCGAAACTCAGGATTAAAATTTCGTATTTTACGTTCCCTCACAAAAACATCCAGAAATCTCAAATTTCTAAAAAAAAGAAACTGTGTAATGCTGTGTGTAATAATAAAACACTAAAATAAGTCTTTATCACAGAATCCCGGAATCCAACCTAATGTGTGGAAAAGACCTTCAAGATCATCAAGTCCAACCTGTGCCCGATCCCCACCTTGTCATCCACCCATGACTGAGTGCCATGTCCAGTCATTCCTGGAATACCTCCAGGGATGGGGACTCCACCACCTCCCTGGGCAGCACCTTCCAGTGCCTGACCACCCTTTCCATGAAGAAATTCCTCTGATGTCCAACCTGACCCTCCCCTGGCACAGCTTGAGGCCATTCCCTCTTGTCCTGTCTCTTGTTCCGTGGGAGCAGAGCCTGACCCCCTCCCCCCACCCCCAGCTGTACCCTCCCATCAGGGAGTTGGAGACAGGGAGAAGGTCCCCAGGAGCCTCCTCTTCTCCAGGCTGAGCCCTCCCTCAGCTCCTCCTGGTGCTCCAGCCCCTTCTCCAGCTCCGTTCCAGTCCAGCTCCTCAGTGTCTTTCTTTTCCTGACAGACCCAGAACTGGGCACAGCACCCGAGTTGCCTCAGCAGTGCCAGCTACATGTCCATTGCCCTGGTCCTGCTGCCACACTAGGGCTGATACAAGCCAGGTGCCCTTGGCTGTCTTGCCCACCTGGGCACACCTGGGCTCATGTTCAGCCACTTTCACCAGCACCTCAGGGCCTTTTCCAGCTTTC
>VZTE01005576.1:624138-676319 GCA_013397775.1 Eulacestoma nigropectus
TGACCCAAGTGCAGGACCCAGCACTTCACCTTGTTGAACCTCATTTTGTTGCCCTTGGCCCATCAGTCCCGCCTGTCCAGATCCCTCTGCACAGCCTTCCTAACATTCCTATCTGCAAGCAGATCAACAATCCCGCCCAACTTGGCGTCATCCACAAATTTACTGAGGGTGCACTCAATCCCCTCATCCCGATCACTGATAAAGATATGGAACAGGACTGGCCCCAATACTGAGCCCTGGGGACACCGCTGGTGGCCAACCCCAGCTGAAAGTAATTCCATTCACCACCACCCTCTGGGCCTGGCCATGCAGCCAGTTCTGAACCCAGCAAAGAGTGCACCCGTCCAAGCCATGGGCTGCCTGTTTCTCCAGGAGAATGTTGTGGGAGACAGTATCAAAGGCTCTGCTGAAGTCCAGGCAGACACATGCACAGACTTTCCCTCATCCGCTGAGTGGGTTCACCTTGGCATAGCAGGAGATCAGGTTGCTCAAGCAGGACTTGCTCTTCCCAAACCCATTCTGGCTAGGCCTGATTCCCTGGCTGTCCTGTATGCGCCGTGTGACTGCACCCAAGATGATCTGTTCCATAACCTTCCTGGGCACTGAGGTCAGGCTTACAGGCCCAGAGTTCCTCAGATGTGAGCAGCTAATGTATTTCATAAACAAGCATAGTTAAGAACCACCTACAAGCAATCTATGTTTGAGCCATAAATAAGAAGATATCCTTAGCAAATCAATACTTTTTTAATACAGAAAAATAAATTTAGCTATACTTGCAAGCTTTTAACCAACATAAGCCATCTGTTTGATCAAATAAGAACTGGGAGAACAGCAATAAGCCGCCCTTTTAAGGCTCCCCTCTCTTTCTCACCCCCACCCTACTCCTTTTATTTCAGTTTGCAGGGATCTGGGAAGTGTTTTTGAGAGGGTGCTTTTTCAACCTTTAATTTAGCTGCCTGTTTAATGTCTTTAATAAAGAACTGGAATACTGGTGTTTCTGAATTATTCTGAATGTAAGAAATTACATTCTTTTCCTAGAGACATACATACTTTTGATTTCAAACTAAGTCAACCCTTAATTATGTTTAGTTAATTACTCTAACCACAGCAGATGGCTAACTCCAAAAGAGATAATCCCCAAAACAGTCATTAGACAGGATCAGCAATAATTACACTGTAGACCTAATGTGTTCTGTAACTAAAATAAAGTCCATACCAGTTACAGCAGATCCATATTCTTTTTAGCCTCAAGTATAAGTGAGACATTTGTTCCATTGGAGTTATTTTGTGAGTCAATACTTATGAACTTTCATGACTGTTTTTTAATCTCTCAAATTTGCAAAAGAGAAAAATCAGTAAGTAAAACCAGGAAAAAAACCTGACTTTTTAAAATTTTCCAGGTGTAGTGATTTATGTCAGTTCCTTTCAATGCTTTGCCCAAAACTCCAGCTATTTTCCAAGAATTTCCCATGGTGAATAATAATCATTAATGCAACTGAACCCAATGAAAACAGAAAGTAACCTCTCAGTAAAAAGGAACAAAGAAGGGAAGCATGTGAAGCTTTACGCAAGAAAAATGTTGTCTTTTTGGGAAAAAAAATTACTAATGTTTAATAAACATAGAAACATAAAAAAAAATATAAAGGTTTGCTACAGGAAACGGCAATCAAATAATTTTCAAATATATCAAGTTGAAATTTCTTTGCAGTCAATCACCTGCCTATTCTACACTCAAAATCTTCACTGAAATGTACCCTAATGCAGAAGAAAAACCCCTTTCTTAAACAGGTACAAATGAGTCATTCCCTTCACAGGATAGTATCATGAATACTGTCAGTTAGCTGGGATGTGTGAATACGATTAAGTGTGTTTCGAAGACCTCTAAACACTAGACTAACTCATCTCCAAATTCCAGTTTAACTTCTACGCTCCCATGTGCTGCTTCAGTATTTCAGTTAATACCTCTACGACAGCAAAAATGAAGTTGGGTAAAAATATGCTTCAGTCTTTCTCAACGACCAAGTGAAATTTGTAACAACGTTATGACCATGAACTATAGAAGAGTCCCATAACATTGTGTTCTCTTGCTTTACAGCAATATTTAATTGTATCATATCACAATATTGCCAGTCTGCCGCTACTTCTGGTGTCAATGAGTGCCCTGATGCCAGAAATCTTGCAGCTGATGAAGGGAAGCACATCAGAATCTCTCAGAACACACAGTGCAGCACATCACAAATGCAAAATGCAGTGTCCAAAGAGGTCATACTCAGAAGGTAAATGCAGAGCATGGGTGCTACCTCAGAGGTGACTCAGCTGGCCAAGCAGTACCTGTGGGTTCCACACCTTCCACAAAGGCCACAGAACCAGGGAGTAGTGGGTTTAAAACCAGTGGTGTGACAAAAAAAACCCACAAAACAAGCAAGCATACTGACCAAACCTCAGGTGAGAAGGAAGCGAGGTATGGGTGCAGCTCCCTATAGACAAACTGTGGACACCAGAGGCTCCCAGCGATGCTCCCTGCTCTGGCGACAAGGTCTAGTCACAGGCCTTCCAACACACAGTCTACTACTGCTAGGATGTTTTCACACATTGAGATTTTTAAACTCAAATAAAAGTGCCGATATAATTAATGAGATCCACTTTACTTGTCTCAAATACTGTACAAACCATGAAAGCCAAGTTAACTGCTACATGTGGCAAATTTTGCAGAATGTCACTGTAATTATGTCACTTTTGATAATTTACTCTAAGTACTTTATGTAAAACTCTCTAGGAAAAAAAGCCACCACAGCAAAACTTCTTTTACTAAATCAACCACCACAATAAAACCTTTTTTTGTGAATCAACAGCAAGATTGGCTTGTGTTTCAAAGATAACATACAAAGACACTTCTATGCGCCAATACACGTAATACGTTACTGCCAGTTATACTGTGTGAGGCAGACTATGTTCCTGCACTACATTCTAAATGGGCTTTATAGCCTTCCCCTGGCTCATATCAGGCCATATTCAATCAGTGATATGACAACTCACTGTTTATTGCATCAGAATCCACAGCAGTGAAAACATTCACAAAATCACAAATATATCACAATTCCATAAATTTGTTTTAACAGTCTTTACCCACATACGGTGACTTTCTAAAAGCCACTTCAAAGCAGATCTAACTCAAGTTTGGTATAACTGAGTCATGACTGGGCTGGCAAAAACAGAAACAGAGAAGGGAATCAGTTGCCATTCTACTATTTGGTAACATGTAGTGGCCATTTTAAATTGACTTAGGATAAAATGACATTTTAAACAATGCATCTATTTTGACTCTATCCAACAGGACAAACTCATCATTAAACAATACATGCAAAATAAATTGCAACTCAGAAATTTATTTTCTCCTATTTTACAAGTAACTGTGTTGCATTCCATTAAAAATAAGCATCACTTTGAATATTTCTGCATTCACACATTTCATGATCTTCACGATCATGGTAAAGAAAGAAAACTTACAAATGACAGAGGGCGTTATAATTCACTTACTTTAGATGCCATGGAGGGAGGAAGGGCACACAGGTCAGGTTAAATTACAATCTTCCATAAGCCTCGCTTCTGGACAAACCTCAGAATATATTTCTGAAAGCTGCATAATGCTGGGCAAGAAATCTAATCTATCCAATTTGTACCACAAAAAGTGCATGGCCATACTAAGTACCCACGAGGCAACACGGCACTGCAGAGAGGCACTTAATGTTGAAGTGACCCAAGTCTACTTCAATGTTTCAAACCCAGAATAACAACACTAAGCGTCTGGTTTAAACAAATATATAAACAGAATCATAGAATGGTTTGGGTTGGAAGGGACCTTAAAAGCTCATTTCATTACACACACACCACCATGGGCAGGGACACCTTTCACTGGATGAGGCTGCCCATAGACCCATCCAACCTGGCCTTGAACAGTGCCAGGGACGGAGACTCCACAATCTCTCTGGCCAACTTGTGCCAGTGCCTTACCACCCTTAATTTCTTCCTAACATCTAATCTAAATCTCCCTCCTAAAATCAAATCTATCTGCATTATCTGTTATTCTGTATGAGGTTATCAACTTTATACGTCCGTGTTTAGCAGTTACCACTTTTATTAACAACACACATCCCTTCACCTTATTTTCACTTCTATGATAGGTTAGGAAACAGAAAGTTGACACCACCACCCTCAAAACACAGAAGTGGATGGGTGGGGGTAGCTTCTTACACAGATGTACACGCTTTCAGTCAGGAATGCTCACCCTACAAAAGCAGCTGCCCAAGCCACTTCTTGCAGCACAGCAAATTTCAGGTGACAAGAAAGGAACCATCCTGTAAGTTGCTTTTACCAATGGAAAAGCTGTGCAGTTCATCCAGCTCAAGAAGAGAAGCAGTCATGATTTAGATATCAGGGTGGCAATGGTACAGTGCAACTCTGTGCAGACATTAAGGCTTTATGGAGACTTCGCTCATGGAGTGGAGATGACAGCACTACATGTCTGTATTCCAACACTTCTAAGCAGATTCTAAACAGCAAATAAATAGTGGTACCACATAAAACTGATGCAAAGCCTGGACTCTTGTCATATCTGCAGAGGCTGAAATAATAGCATCTGAAGAACACTCAGCTGCAAAGATTCTCTGGCATCAGTTTGGTAAATGCCCCAAAGAGGCACATTCACCAGATTTTGTCATCGAACGAAAACAAAGGATTTATCATTTCAGAACTGAGGTTTTACAGACCTTTCTGTTCCTAAAAAAAACCCAAACCAACAAACAAATGGATCCCTGCAATATTTTATACTGTCTTGGGGTGAATATCAGTTTTTAATTTCATGCCTAACAGGTCAGCTTAAAGACATGTTTCCAGTTTCTATGTAAAAGCCCAATCTTTCATTCCCCACATACCTTTTGGTTTTTTAATATTCTGGTTATGAGACTTCAATAACTTGGGGTTCATTTGCACTAGATTCTAATACTACTACATCTTGTTCTACAGAAGCAAGACTTAGCATTTTACAGTATTACTTGAGTTTGTGAGGGCACTGAGCAAACTTTCTACAACTACCTCTATAATTTTTAAATTATGAAGTATTATTTAATCTTTGCATATCGATAATCAATATAACATTTTTTAAACATATAGCAAAAATTCTTGCTTAGGATAGCTCTGAACCACCCTAAGAACAGGAACCTGCACTAGAAATCCTATGCAACAGTAGTTCAAAAATCAGTATAAAAAAACTGGGACAGCTGAAGTCAATGCCTTTTTTTTTTTCCTGTGCTTTTCCAAAACCTGAATTTCAATCAATCATTCAGAGGCAAATTTTCTGCTTTTCTGCTGGTATTCTGCAACTCAGAAACTTAGCTCCTGTTTAGCCATCATATCGTACACCTCTTCCCATGATTCAAAAGCCAGACTTGATCTCAAGCTCAAAACCGAGGCTTAGCTCCAATTACAGGCGCCAGCAGAGCTGGAGAAAACACCTACAAAGGAAGTGCCCTGCTGAACCTCTGACAGCAAAAGCTGCCACAGGCTTGTCTAGGAAATGTTAAAATTCAACAGCGCTTGTGCCAAACATGCTTTTTAGTACTTCCCTAACTGAATCTTGCCTAACTTTGCCAAATAATAATAGAAGGCATTAAACCAATAGCTAACTTTGTGAAGCCTAAAGTATCTGCTCATATAACATATATATATACACATATATATATATACACACTCTCAAAAGGACTCAGTACAAACAATGTGGTTTGCCCACTTGGTATTATTTTGCTTCATGCTGGAAAAAAAGGCACAAAGAAATGACTGCATAGAGAAAACTTCAGTTAATCTTTAAAAGCACAAGCTAAAGGAAAAGTATTCTGAGGAAGAAATAACTACAAATCCAATATCCTTTTGGGTGTATGAACTCCACATGTGTCAAAATAACAAGCTCAGAACTAGTCCATGGGCACTGCCCTGTAAGAAAAAAGACACTGAGAAAAGGGTTCTTTTACCCTTCAGTCCTAAACATACAGACCACCTATACTCTAACAAGTAAGAAGGAGCAAGGATGGTAGTCAAAGTCCTTCTTACAAATGGCCTAGAGATTTTTGGGGGGTTTTTGTTTGTTTGTTTGAAGTTTTTCAAGTTTTTCATCCTAACAAATTAAGTTAGTATTCGAGTCCTTCAAATATTGCTAAAATCTACAACCACCAGGATACTCTGATGAGAAACGAATTATGGGTACCAAATCAGAGTTCCAGAAAAGCATTCAGGAGAAACAAATCTTTTCAATGTGTTCCTGTACCAGCCTCAGGCTTCGCAAAGGGTCCTGATTTTGTTTCAGAATAGCACCAAACTTCAGTCTCATTATTCTAACACTAATGTCATTTTATGTTTAAACAAAAAGAAAAAAAGCCAAACATCTAAATTGTACATTAGGTTCTCCAATGCTAGCAAAAACTAGTTTTAGCCCACGGGAGAGCAAAGAAGTCTATCAGCCTCTCATGTCACTGACTGAGTTTTGGCACCTTGACTAAAAAACTTATCACTGAGGAATGCTAATTCCTCAGTTTTGAACTTAAGCAGCACCTTGCAGCGTCACTAGCAGGAATGTAATAGTTCCCACTAATAGGCTGAGACACAGATAAATGGTTTCCACATTTTCATGCAATTGCACTCTCATGGTTCTTCAGAAACCCAGAACCAGTTCTTGAAGGAAGCGTTACGTGCCATAACAGCCATTGTTTTGAGTCAGCTTCACTGGCATCCACCCCCTTTTCCAAAATAGCTCTCTTAGCTTATTTGTTCATTGTTTCTTCCAATTTTAAAGGTATCATGATCTTTTTATAAACTGAGACATTTAAGCAAAACAAAACAAAACCCCCACAAAACAATAACAGAGTCCACTAAAGTTTAGGTAAACAGAATAAATAGAAGGAAAAATAATGGGGGTCTTAACATACAAAGAAATAAAATTAAGCCTCAACAGAAGCTACAGCAGGTATCATTGTGTCAGAAGACTATTCTGGCTGACTCCATTCACAACATTATCTTTACAAACCAAGCAGATGCAAATCTGACATCTTGATGTTATTTACAATCTTGAAAAAAGTGGTTAGACACAAAAAAACCCTGCCAGATTGCATTTTTATTTCCACAAACTGGAAAGAAAGAAGATAATAAGCCATCCATACTTCCATCTTCAAAACAAAAGTACTCTATCTAGATTTCAGGCTCTAACAAAGCCACATGCTAAACATTACATTTTCCTACAAGATTAAAGAACAATGGTTAAAACATAAGAGTTCATTTTTGCCGTACCAGGTGTTGTTTTCTTGCAAAGCTTGAAAACTCTTTAAAGATTAACACTGATACACATTGCAATAAACCATTCTTTCAACATTTAAAGGCACTCTGCAAAGCCAAGCATTCAATGATGATTGTTTTTAACAGATAAAACTGGGACTCTCTCGAGGGGCGTGGGAGCAGGAAGCCTAAGCAGTCCTAACTCCTGCCACCCAGCACTCAATTCAAGAGGTCCATGAGGGCCTATGGCTGGGCCCAGGGTTAGGATCTGCCCTTTCCCGCACAGCAAAAACAGCTGTATCCCTTGGCCACTGCTGCCTCCCACACTTCCCCCAGGCAGCCCAGGCAGTGCGACTCCTACAGCTCCCATCAGGGCTGTTCTGCCTGTTCTGCAGGAATCAGGTTCTGTAAATTAGGCTGAAGGTTGAGCCAACAAGGTCAGCTGTGAGGCACCAAGCTTTAAGAGTTTCTATAGAGGCAGAATATGCAAAAAGATTACAAATAGCAAGGGAAATCTTTTCAAAGCACCCGGATTGTAGGACATTGGAAAGAACGGAGCAGGGGTTCAAGAAGACGGCTGGACAGCAAGGAAGTCTGCTGGAAGACAATACACGTGTTTTGCTGGTACTCAAATTAGGACATTTCATAGACAGAGTCAATATTAAGCACTACTGTAACTTATCTGGAATATCAGATTATATGAAGTTTATCTATTAACAGCAGCAATTCAGTATTTTGTTTAAAAAAAAAAAAATCAATGGAATCTTGCTTTGTAAGAGACATTAGTATAGAATAGTACTCCAGGTCACCAGGCTTCCAAATAAATAACAGTATTAAAGGGCTAGTAAGGAAGGCAGCATGTGTATGAAACCTATGGCTATCCTGTGAAACCTTTATCTTTCAGTCAGTGTTCCCAAGATGAAAAGGTCATAGTTTCATAGAGAATGGCACTCATTCCTCAGCAATCCTCAGAATACCACGTAAGTATTTTGGGGAAATGAGACTTCAAATCAATCGCTTCCAAATATCAGGTCTTCACCACCTCGTGAGAAGAGAACCTTTTTAAAAAGCAATATACGTTGACTCCCTCTTCCTTTCTTCCTCATGGCATTTTTCCTGCCTTGTTCTCCTTAAAATAGACCTGTATCTACATGCTCTAGCTGCTCCATTGTCCACACCCTTTTCTCTATAGCTAACAACTCATGTGAACTAATAGATCAAGTATGTCCAAAAGCCTCTTTCTACCCCAAGCTGGAGGAACACTGTTCCTCACCTACTTATTTTTCTCACAAGTGTGAGCAAAACAGATTTCTCATATATGCTGTCTACTTCACAAGTTTTTTAATAATAGCTGTTTAATTCAGTATCTATTTTTAACCATCTATATAAAAATATCTCTTTCTTTTAACTGAATCATGCTTTTTTCTCCATGTTTCACTTTTGTTTCCAGTTTCTGTTAACGTAGTGGATATGTCCTGTTACTAAATGAAATTGTACATCATTTTATTTCCACGTAAGGTACGATAATAGAAAAAGTGGACCTCTGAAGAGCAACGATGATTTTGGTTAGGAATTCACTACAAGGTTTTTCATACTCTAGTTTACAAAGGGAAAAAATAAAGTCTTTGGTACCAAAAATACAATATTATTTTATTATTAATTTATATTATAACTGCAAAATTTAATTTAGCACTTTTCTAAAACTTTCACAAAATAACCATGAACATGTATTGCTATTATATACTAGAGAACTCCAGCAACACTTAATGTGATACGTACAGCACTATTGCAAATGCTATGCCATTTATACTAGCACAACAGAAGACCAACCTTAAGAAAAATAAAATCATTTTAGACCCATTTAACAAGCCAAGAAAGACAAAAAACGCACTGTAACTAATGTTTTACAATACGAAATCTGTTAGACATACTCTTGAGAAAAATAAAACCACACCTTTGCACCAAGTGATAGCTCACACTTACCTGGTCCTCATCAGCAAGAGCTGAGAAATTACTCAAAGTAAAAATAACACATCAGCTGTAATAAAGATAGAAACAGCACTTACACGATCATATAAGAAAAGGTGACAAAAAGGCTGTTTTGTTTTATTTGAAGACTAAATTTGTTAGACAGGAAACAGTTCTGGAAGTGATAAAAATATGATGAAAATACCAATACTTCAGAATTTGCATGAAACACATGCATTCTATGTCGCTGTATTTGTCCAGTGAGTATTCATCAGAATTCTTCATAAAGTTAATACTAGTTGTCTAAAACCTAAATAGACTTCAATGGTTTGGGGTTTTTCAATCTCATGAAAATCTGATTTTTTGCTCATCACTACTGTCAGATAAGCATTACAAGAAGGGATAGTCGTCCTAGAATTAAAAAAAAAAAAAATCAAATTTGTTACTCCACATATTTTTTATATTCTTCTTTAATCTATAAACATTTCAAACTACTAACCCAGGGAAGGCAGGGGGGGAGGGGGGGAAGGGGGGGGAAGGAAGCACAGAAGAAAAGCACTGAACACTTGGCATGACAGGAGAATAGATAGAGAACACGAACAGCTTACTGTGGAGAGGGATTTAATCAGGAAGTAGCCATTATCCTGTCGCTACAGAGCAGTGACAGCACTCCAAAACAAGCCGAGGGTTTGGTATTGGAGGTTTTCGTTGTTTGCTTTCTTTTTCAGTCAAGAAGGAAGAAAGCACACATACTAGCATGTCCGAGTTTGCTGAGCCCAAAAGTCGCCAGATGCCTACTGTCAAAAGCTATCCTGAAAATGAAATCCAAGCAAGCATTGACAAAGCTATATTTAAGGAAGCATTTAAAGTCTACCACAAGCTCCCTCTGTGTTACACACAAAACATGGCTGTCTTATTCAGAGATTAGCAATTATTGTAATGAGATACTGTCAGAGAGGGTCAAACAGTGCTTCCTGCAGTTTACACATCTCGATTTCCTGGTAAACAAACCGAAAGGCAGGTGGAGCACTTGGATCACCAGTAACACAGCTGCTCACAGACCAAAATCAGCTCAGGTGAAGTATGCAGCTTTATCTGTACTTTAACTAAACGAGGGGAAAAGGTAGCAGAAAAACATAAAACCAACTGAACTATGAGGAAATTTTTCCCACAATGTTACATAAGGATCAGTGCCAGGCCGCATTGTTTTCTTTTTTATGTCAAGCCCAAGAAAAATATCTTTATTTTCTTGCAAATGATGCTTATGTACACACACACTCTCCAGAACAAACTGCTCCCCAAGTTGTTCTGGAATGTAAAAGTGCTATGCAACCATAACCTGAAACAACCCTGGAAAAATCTGAAACTGAGAAAAACAAACTCTAATCACTGCATGTGAATTTAAGCATCAACCTCCAAAGAATAGCACAATTAAAGAAATCTACTCACAATATTCAGAAATTGTAAGAATTAACACAATTTTAAAAGAAAAAAAATTCAAATGCCTTTTTCTGAAACTGCCGAACACTTTTCCTCCCTAAAAAGAAATAATTGCATATGGACTAAATGCACGGCAATGATTCAGTGAGAAGAGATTACAGGTTGTTCCCTACCTATAATCATTCCAAAAATTAATTTCTACAAGTTCCAGTTTAAAAATCATATTTTTATGGTGGAACTGAAGAGGGTCCTAGGTTACTATGAAAATTAAAAGGGAAAAAAAAAGAAAAAGCAACCCCCAACAAATAAACAAGAACACTCTCCCTAAAATAAAAACCTTGACTAACAGAACAAAAAGCTCACTTCTCCTAAACAACTAGAATAAAGTATTTGGTCCAAAACCAGAACACAGAATTTCTGCAAGGGATAAATATAGTTAACTTATTAGACAACCTGTTGATACAAGTGAAACTGTTACAG
Organism: Eulacestoma nigropectus; assembly: GCA_013397775.1. Lineage (NCBI taxonomy): Eukaryota > Metazoa > Chordata > Aves > Passeriformes > Eulacestoma > Eulacestoma nigropectus. Next base: position 635,344 of record VZTE01005576.1, read on the forward strand.
TGACCTAAAATAACAGCACAAGGGCTTGAACCACAACATGCAATCTGAGAAAAATTATTTGTATAGCAGAAGAGAGATGCAAAGGCACTTGATCCAACTTCAAAACTGTTGCAAAAACCACATATTACTTCACAGCAGAAATACTTGCTCAAAATAGCAAACATTTATGAATACAGGCCCAATACCTAAATCCAGCATCATCTGTGAACACAACCTGCATCAATGGTGTTGGAGAGCATAAACTTCCTGCAGTTTAATAAATCACTATATATTTATTTATAAAAGTTTCAGATGCAGTATTAGTCTGTCTTTTGCTTCTAGCAATTTTAGCTGGAATCCTCTGACACTAACTGCATGGACCAATAAGGAGGAGATAAGAGGGACGATTCATTACTTAAGGAATAACAGAGATTCTAAATCATCTTTTTATTGAAAAGAAAAACTAACAAGTTAATAGAAGTGACCTCCAACTAAAGTACAAAAGATTGGAAGGAGGAGGGGTGTGTCCACAAAGGATGGACCCAACAACCAACTTTCTTCCCTACATTCAGCCTGTGACAAAAGTCTCAACCACATTTTACTCTTCAGAGACCTTCATGCAATGGCACACCAAATGAAGTCCTACTTGTGTCCCTATAAATTCAGGCTCTGACAACTTTTACAAGCCTCAGTACCATTTCTTCCCTACATATGCTACTGTACAGAGACCACTCTTGAGTTCCACTGTTACACTGAGTACTACTGTATTGGTCTAAAGTGGTCTCCACAACTGAAAACAAAGATGCATCACAAGAGACAAATTACCTTATTTCAAATAGTTTCTCATCACCAAGAACAACTACATCAACCAATCTTTAAAACTCATCAGCTGACAGTAAGTAATCTGCATCCTTACACTGGTTATAGCCCTACCAAAGCCAAGGGCAAGAGGTGTCCTTTCCCAAGAGGAAGAGAGGCAACAATCTTCTCTTCGTTCTACCTCCTACATATTCTGGTCACATTTATGGGTCATATTGCTCATGATTTAGCTTCATTTTAAAGGCCCTTTGGTCCTCATTGAACTGTTTACAAAATGCATGAACACTGCATCTGTTGATTTGATCCTTAAAATGGTATCTTGGATTTGGAATAAACACAGTAGCTACCAGCGAACCATCACTCAGAAAGAGTCATATTCTACTCTTATTAAATACATCTCTACAAAAACCCTACTAAGTACAGAATTATTTCAGGGCACACAGAAGTCACAGAAAACCCCAGAAAAGCAGCTTATTACTGACACTACTTCAGTGCCCAAAATCATTATTCATGCAGACTCATTTCCTAAAACTAATCACAGAACTACTAAAAATCCCAAACTATCGCTTATTTAGTAGCATTTCAAACATTTAGCACTAGATTTCAACCCTACAAAGTGTATATATATGGAATCAATACTCAAAGAGCATAGAAAAATAACTGAAATAATTTCAGTACATTTTAATTTTCCTGTATCAAAACCTTCTTGTTTGTTCCTTTTCATTTTTAGCATTTTGATTATCAAAATGTCTTAGTATTACTGAACGGTTTTAACTAGCAACTTGGAAACAAAACAAATTAAAGCATATCAGGATCTGAAGGAACACATTGTCCTATGTATCAAAACATGCCATTTCATAATAAAGTTGATAAATCTTACCATAAAGTTTTGCTAATATTTTTCAATATAATCTATCAAAATATAGTCATTTGAGTTTTATGAGATTTGACACCGGGATGACATTTATATTTCCATATTCTGCATACATTACTATCATCCATTTTAAAAGGCATTAAAGAAACCAATATTCTTCATTTTCTTTACATATATGTATGGGGCAGGGGGGGGATAAATTCAGTATTAACTGCTATTTCGTCAAACAAGATTTTGGAGAAAAGATTACATGGGTAGCAAGCACAGAAGAGAAACACACATAGAAGGAGGGTTAAACTGCTATTTTCCATAAAAATAACTACTAATTCACCATGTTATTGGAAAGGTGAAATTAAATTATTTTGAAACTATAAAGATATTTCAGAAGTTTTAAAAGCTTGGAACAACAATAAATATATTCTTTATCTATCATCAAAGTACACATACACACACAGACCCTCTGAGAATACAATATTCATTTTGCTGCAGAAGAACAGACATTGCATAACAATGAGATTTGCTAATGAAATCAGCCATCAACCTGGAATACATTTGTATTAAACCAAGACCTCAGTGTCATTTTCTTTTTGCATCATTTGTTCTTTCTCTCATTTTTCAACCTTTCAAGTATCCTGTCCTCCTGGTTTCACTGCTTCAAGTACAGCAATACTGCAAAATATTTTAACACTGTATGTACAACACTTTTTATTTCACAAAATTTCTTTCTCTGCTTACTGCTAAATGTCGATTCTAATTGCATAGCTTCTATCAGCATTGTTAACGTACGTTAGCCGTGAAAGAAAAATCAATGGGTACTACTATAGAAACAAAGGAGTTTTATTTCGTCTGTAAAACTGCAGGAACATCTAATAAAAACTGGCTGTCACTTGGAACAAACTATAGTTTCATAGCTCAAGTTGCACGCCCCTTAATAGAAGAATTTACCAGAACACCACATTTTAGAAAAATACCCTCTCTCTTTATCTAATGATTAAACAGGACAGAATTTAGTATCATTTTATGAATACAAGAGTATTTTCTTTGCCTGAACATGCAAGACCATCATGAAAAAAAGTTAAAACAATCTAGCAAGTTCAGTGACAGTATGTTAAAGTATGCACTATACATAACAGATACATAAAACACTTTACTGAAGAAAAGATGAATACAGAATGGAATTATTTATTCTACTACTCCAAGCTGACCATAAAAATTTTAAAATTACAAAGGTATTTTAGAAATTAGTCTGAATTAATCAACTGTATCTATTCTCTCTGAACTAACCAGAAATAGCTACTTCAGTATATAGTCTAAAATTCTGTATTTTGCTGCAATAAATCAGAGACATAGATGCTCGAAGTATGAACGTATTCCAAAAATTAACACTGTCCATTTTATAGTGTTTCAAGTATTCCAGAGACTATTCATAAACATATACACATGTTCACATACAGAATATACGCATATGCATATCCAGTTTGCATATACAAATTTTGTATTGTGCTGTACTAGTAATCATACACTAACACCTTTACTTTCAGTATTACACAATGCTTAGTTAAACACGATTACTGGGACTTCAATGCAGAAACTGTAAGCATCCTTCAAAGCTTGCCTTTAATACCTACCAATAAAGCAGGCTTGTGTTTTTTTCACAATGAAATACCACGAATTGTACTGAATTACAATGACTACTATTTATCTACTTTTAGGGAGTAAAACTGGAGGACAGTTTATTAAACCACAGGAGGAACTCCTGAACCCTGGAAGGACACAGGCTATGTGCTGAGCTGCTAAGCAAAAGCATCTATGATGTTGCAGAGCTGCCATTTTTCTTCCTTGACAAAGCCTCCATCTGCCACAGAGCCATTTACAGCCTCAGAGTCAGAATATCAATGATTTCCAACCATTCTGCAAGCCTGCTTTCACCTTGACATCACCTCTGTAAAATATCTAAAGCAGATGACACATATAGCCCTCAACGAGCTCTAAGCCCATGCTTTAAACAACTGATATGCACTTAAGATGTACTCTAATATACCATTTCTTTACTTCTGAATTGTGCAAGAATACTAAAACTCCAAATTGTACATCCTTTTCATTGTTGTGTTTGCCTTAAAGAAATTACCTTTGGAAAACCTAAAAAGAAAACCTCTGAATATCAACAAAACATGTAAAAAGAGTTGGAAAACATCTGTATTTACATAATGTACATGCACACCATCACAATTTACTTTATTCTTTTCCAAATAAACGAAACACGTCTGGTAAGATACTTACTACACAGTATAAACTATCACAGCCTCACTGAAACCAGCAAAACTACTTTCAGCTCTTGATGTATATGCAAACTGATTTAAAAAAAAATTCAGATTACAGATGGGTCAGAAGAGGAAAGAAAATCTTCACTTACTGAAAGAATACCTAAAGAATTAGGTCCTCGGACAAACAGATTATACCTAGACTGATAAAACCAATCATATATACACATGCACACACACATATATATATAGAGATAAACATTAATATATATACACACATGTATACGCACACATGTTCTCTCTCAAGTACAAGAATATACTCCCCAACATCAGACTCATTACAACATGACTTTAATGAAGGCATTCATAGATAGCAACTTTCGGAGTCCCGAAATGCAGATTAATGTCAGTACTCTAGACTAATTTTAAAACATGCAAAGGTGTAGCTTGATTTTATACTGAAACTGGGCCACAGAAGAAACAATTTTGTATTACAAATATGCATGTAATCACATATGATCACATCGCCAGAACTTCAACTACTGCCATACAAACCCTCAAGATGTTCAGTATACAGGAGCAGAATATTTGAACACTAGACAAAGCTTGCAAGCACCTTTGTGAAAAAATTACTTCATAACATCTGTAAAGTACATACTTTACAATGTCAACTGTACCTCCCACCCTTTCTTTTCATTGCTTATGTCTTTACTTCTTCCTGTTACAGAACTTACAGTGTCAGCAACTTGATAAAGTGAATCTGTTCTATTTCTACTTGCCTTCTGCCCACTATTCACCTTGTTCAGGCTGCTTTCAATATTGCAAAAATAAACAGAATTTAAACCTAGAACACTTTCCTAAATCTGTATGGGGAAAAAACGTCTCTTCATCACACAAAATACAATGCCCTTAGAATTTCTCTGGCTAAATCACACAATGGCTTAGGCAGACTGTAGAATAAGGTTGAACTAATTCAGGTGTTACCTTTGCGCCCACCTTAGGGTCAGATCAGACATACATGGATACATATCCAACGTGTTTATTTTATGGGCTACAGGTATTCGCCTGACACTCTCATATCCCAGCGCTCACCCAAAAAAACTCAAAACCAACCAACCAAAAAAAAAAAACCCACCAAACTTGTTCAATTTTCCACCTGCTAGGAATACACATTACGCTACTTATCTCATTTGCAATGCAACTACCCCTACCAACCTTGTCACCAGCTAACGCTTTGGTATTTAGTGGTGGTAAAGTGGGTTGGCAAACTATAGCACATAAGGGAGCACCTGCACAAACATGCTTGTTCCAAGATTAATAGAGACCAGCACTTCAGTGCTCACTGTATTTTCCACCTAAAGAAGGGCACCATGCTGCATCCAAATTTAAGACAACTGTTCCCAAACTGAGGAAAAACAAGCCCAACACAAAAGCAGAGTAACACATCTTTGAGAGGATATACAACAAGGCAGCAGAGCTAAGGAGGAGAAGAAGATAAGGTATTCAGGCATAGCCATATGTAGGAGACGGCATTACACTAAGAAAGATCTCACTGAAGACATGGAAGGACAGCGGTAAAATCAAGAGTCAATCACTCTTAGAAATCCAGTACCTCTCAGCCTTACACAATGGCAGCTCCCTACCACCACATACTCCTTCCAATGAAGCACTGGTCAGACTCATCAATTCTTTATATACTGCCTCTTTAATTCTCCCTTCCGCCTTTAAAAATCCTAGGACGAAAGAGACAAAGGGGAAGAAAAGGATTATAGTTAGGAATTCTGTAGTTCTGTATGATAGAATCATAAAGTTGTGTAGATTGGAAAGATCTTACAGGGGTCATTTGGTCCCATCTCCTGCTCAATCCCCAGTTAACTTCGAAGTTACATCAACTTGTTCAGAGCCCTGTCAATAAACAAGATGCACCTTTTGCAAGCTCTCTGAGCACCCATTTCAGTGTTTCATAGAACCACAGACTGGTTTGGATTGAAAGGGACCTTCAAAGACCATCTAGTCCAACCCCCTGCCATGCACAGGGACATTTTTTACTAGGCCAGGTTGTTCAAAGCCCCGTCCAACCAGACTCTGACTACTTCCCAGGGACTGGGCATTGTGCTACTGCTTCAACCTGTCCTGTCTGGAAAAAAATCTCTGGGGGAAAAAAAATCTTGTCTTATTTAGCCAGTATTAAGATAAATTAGTTTACGGACTACTGATGCAACAAAGCAGTGGAAAAAGAGAGATAAAACCACTACTCAAGAACAAGTTAAGGCCTTGTACCTTTCACACATGGTTGAAGAGAGGTTCTGATCAGCACAAGGCTGTCACCAACCTGTTCTGTTTTCACATTAGTTTCTCACAAAACATACATTTAAGCACTTCCAGCTGTCAAGTTAGAAGAACTTGGTTTAATCAGTTGCACTCTAAGCTTTGAATCTTTTGATTTCACTATTTAAATTATTCTTTATTATCACAACACTTGCTACCTACCTTAAAATAAGAAAAGACACAAAGTAATGCTAATTTAGCTCTGCCTAAGGACTTTTGAATAATCAAATGTAAAATTATGAATGGTAGTATTATGAATTCTGGTAAATAGCAAAAAAAAAAAACCACATACAATACACCTCCCTCCTTGAACTCATAGCCCTTACAAAGACCAGAATTTTTGGAGCTTCCCTGCGATGAATTGGTCGAGTCCTATTAAAAGAGGCTTTCTAGATGAAACAGGGACACAATACTCAAGATGAGTTACCAGCAGAAAAGTTTCTGAAGACTTAGATTCAAAATATAAGGTGGCGACAATTTACATATGGAAAATTACCTTTTCAATACAGTTGACTAGAAATGTCATCTTAACCTGAACATCTAAATTTCAGAGCTACTGTATATTGAGACTCTGAAATTTAATTAGAAAAAATATTTCTCATTTCCTCTAAGTGGGCAGAGCTTTATATCTAAATGCTAAGAACATTTTCCTTCTGTAAGAAAGCCAAAGCAAACAAAGTGAAAACTCTAATCTAATCACGTGTACTTGGAAAGAGTTCTGAACTTTTAAACTTTTGAAGGAACTGTAAACAACAAAAACACTTTCTTGTGCAAATGGAATGTTGCAATTGCAAAGAGAAAACAGCTGGTCTAAACAAGACAGTGATACTACCAAAAACTGAATTTACATCTGAGCTCTTCCAGCTGCCATCTGTACAGTAAAGTTTAACAAACCACTTATTCCTCCTAACAGTGGATTTACAACACTAAATCAGAATCTGCCCTTCAACACTCTCAACAAATAACCATTGTTTAATCTGGTTTGCAGCAGAAGTATTAACACCGTTGGGAGTAAGTCTTACACAAGTTGTGTCAGTAAAGCGGTTTTGTGTTTTGTTTTGGTTTTTTAACTGCCCTCCTATTATAATTTACAACACATCAAATGTAGACTATTAGTTTAAGAGAAAACTATAATAAAAAATAGGTATTCCACAGAGAAATACGCAGTTCATTAATACTTTCCTTGAAACTTTCAGTCCTTTTGTAATTTTACTTTTACAATTTTAGTTGTTTGATCTAGCATGTTGTTTTCCTCAATAAAGACATCTAAATACACACACGCAAGGATATACAAGTACACAAACACTTACCATATTTGCAGACAACATACAGCAATAAACTACTTTCAATTTTTTAATAAGATGATTTTCTAAAAATAACTACATAGAAACAAGTAGAAAAAAAGGCACAATTGCCCTCTGTGTTTCATTTACACTCTGTATAATTACTGCAAGCACATAAAACTGTTACAATTACATTATCTTTAGTTTCTTAGTCAATGTTAATTGCTAGTATACTAAAGTGAAGATGTAATTAAATCTGCAGGTGTTATACGTGTATGAAGAAAGTAAATTCTCACGTTCTTCAGGGGATGGCCTGTTTTGGAAGCTTTTAATTTTTTTCTGAGCTTGCTAAGTGTATATCCACCTACACTGTCAAAAAAACCCCAAACTGCTACTTTTCAAACATTATTACCACAAACCATGAACAGCCTCCTTTTATAGTCACAGAATGATTCTGTTTAGAAGGGACCATAAAGTTCATCTCATCCCACCCCTGCCATGGGCAGGGACACCCTCCACTATCCCAGGCTGCTCCAAGCCCCCTCCAACCTGGCCTTGGACACTGCCAGGGATCCAGGGGCAGCCACAGCCTCTCTGGGCAACCTCTGCCAGGGCCTCCCCACTCTCCCATGGAACAGTTCCTTCCCAATATCCCATCTCAACTTACCCTCTGGCACTGGGAAGCCATTCCCTGTGTCCTGTCCCTCCACCCCTTGTCCCCAGTCCCTCTCCAGCTCTCCTGGAGCCCCCATAGGCACTGGAAGGGGCTCTAAGGTCCTCCCAGGAACCTTCTCTTCTTCAAGTGAAAACTCCCAGCTTTCCCAGCCTAGCTCCAGAGCAGAGGGGCTCCAGCCCTCAGAGCACTGTTGTGACCTCCTCTGAACCTACTTTAGCAGCTCCACGTCTTCCTTGTACTGTAGGCACCAGAATTGTTTTGGGGGGAATATAAAATCAGAGATACCTTTTCCATAACCAAATGCATCCTTCCAGGCATTCTTCTGAGTAGTTATATGATGTAAAAAGGCAAATATAGCTATGTATCTAGATGCTTAAGCTAACTTTGATAAGAAGGGGAACAGCTGTGGAGAGCGAGCTACTCATACACTCAAATTGCCATAAAAGCATAGAACTACTTCTGTTAACCCAAGTTCATTAAATTTTTCTTTTTTCTTTCCCCCTTACTTCTCCATAATGTGTATTCCAACTTGTTATCAATAGATTCCTTATTAGCTGCCAGTTTCCCAACTCATCAAATTTCACTTCCGGTTCAACAATCCCATTTTTTGTTAATTTTCTTTTGTTCTGAGATATAGAAGCTGCAAGTGATAAAGCAGATGGTTTTATAAAAATAAAATAAAAACTGTTTGCCTAATTCGCTTGCTTCTGCAAGTCTTCTGTGTTTTTATTTAGCTGCACACAGGCTATTATTTATCTACATTTAAATTTCAAGTAAGAAAAAGGTTTCTCTTGGCAATTTGCTTCCATATTTTAGAACCAGTAACTGAAATACATGAAATATTTCATGGGTCTGACTCACACTCATTTTTTGTTGCTGTTTGCTTTCACACTCCTAGCCGCCAATTCCAAGTAGGCCACTGAATACTTTGTTACCGTGAAAAGAAATTGGGTAGTTTTCAAAACCTGTTAAAATCCCTACTCAAAGTTTCTGTAGAATGCTTGATTTCTCAATCTTCTAACATCTTGCTCTTCTTTGCTTTTTTTTCTTCCCCTCCACCCTCCCCTCCAAAAAAATAGAAAAAAAAATCCTTAAGTGTAGATCTCACCTATGCAGATGCTTCTGCTCATTGCCATACTCACCCAACACTACTATTCCTGTAACGGCAACGTCTCTCACAAAAATGCCTTGTCATCACAGTTTTTGTCCAAGAGGCCTCTCTTCTTAATTTCCTAACTTTACTTCAGAAAATTTTGTTCAGCCTTCTCCTGAGCCGATCTTTTATTTTTAACTCATTTCTTTATTATTAAAGCCATTAATAACTTAGTTACAACCATACAGAAAATTTTTAGCAAGTATTATCTGCATAACTTTCAAGTACTGTGTTAACATTCTAAATGTTTCCACAAATAAATTGGGACTGTTAGAATTCATCAGCACCACCTTTTGTCCTTTTGTAACAAATAAAAAGAGCCATGACTAGGAATTAAAAGAATTTTGTATTTGGGGAGTAGAAATTAGTATCTGCAAGAACTTCCTATCTAAAATGGCATCACGCTAACATGAAAAATAAAAAAAAACATCCCACCAAACAGGCCAACCACCAACACCACAACTGACAATATAGAAGGAATTATTACTTGCCATTTTTCCTAATCTTTTCAAGCTCTCCCTTCATCAACCTATTTGTTACAACCAAAGGCACACTCAAAGTGCCATCTCTTTGTTTGGATGCAAGGCTTATTATTGCTTCATAGCAAAGAAAGTATGTTCTGTAGCCTAAAAAATTGACTGTACTCACAAAAATGTTAGAGATGATTAAGGATACATTTTTGATTATTATTCAGAGATCTGATGTTTTTCATCTCTCAGAAAAGAATTACGTATGGTTGGACACAGAAAGAAAATAAAGTGGCACAGTGAGTTAGTACTAACAGCCAGCATTAAAATTAAGTTTGTTGAAAGAAAGAGATCTACACTTGTCTATTGTTTCTCTTGTATTTTTTAATGACTACAAGAAAACTCATCAGAAAGCATAAATCTTTCTATAAATTCCTTTTGTTTTTCTCCAATTGCACACAAAAGGGGAGGAAATTCATGCATGTCAACTGGACCATTTATGGACCATTTTACTCATTTTCCTGAGTAAGGCACTCTTTTCTTCAGCATTCATCCTCATGGTTCCACAGAGTAACAGCGGTCAGCTGCCACCAGCAGCAGTTCTCGTTCCATGCTTGCAGGTCTAGGAAAACTGTCCCACAGAGTAGGACTTGTTTGCAGATAATAACTCCCAAAACATTAAGGAGGAAGGAGCCCTTGCAACACTTGAGTGTTCAGAAGTCAGGACAAATTTTTAACTCAAGCAATGCACCTGTATTCTTAGTGGAACTGTATCTCCTTCCCAAGGTAAGGGACCTCTTTTTAAAACAAGATTTCACAAGTCAAAAAGCTAGTAGGTTTAGCTTTTCAAAGCCAAACATACAGGTAATGTTTAATACCAATTATATATTTCATCCCCTTATCCCCTGCAAAACTGGAAGCTTCTCTAGAAAGTTTCTACATCCTTCTTCAGTCACTGGAGGCTGGGAAAGTAGCAGTCTCAGTACATCCCAGCAAAAAACGTTACCTCATTACCAAAAAAAACAACAGGGTTAAAGCTTTTACGAAATGAAGGCTTTTTCATTAGAACCGGCTCACATTACAGAAGCTGGCAGTACACTACAGCATTACAGGAAGTTTCACAATATCTCATTCTCCAGCAAATATTAAATACTAGATAAAGCCTTCTTATTCCTGTCTGTTATTGCAAATTACTTAATGACTTGACTAGTTCTGCTTTTTAATTTTTTTTAATGGTTCAGAATACTGCTCATGACTTTGAAATAGCAGGCTATCATACCTCCCACCCTTACCTGCTCTCCTATCACTGCCTGCTGAGCAATATGTTCACTAGAAAACTGCTCTTTTGAACTTCAATTCACTTGGTCCCTCCTGTTTAATACATCTGCTCTCTTCATATTAACCTATTCATTCTTTGAATTTAGCAGCTGCTGGTGGTGCTCTTGCCATTCCCATAAACACTGTATTAAGTCACATGTAGTGGCTGTAACAGCTTCTCCTTCCACATTGTACAGAGAGCACTTCTGAAACCTGAGCCTGTTAACTTTAATCTTATAAATTATTTTAACCAGCATGCAAAAATGATTGATTTAGGCTTTTCTTTCCTACTGTCAGTGCAAATTTCACCTCAACTGACTGTAAAGTTACGTCTGGGATGAGGGCCAGAAGGTCGCTATTGAGACCTAAGACTCCACTGTATCACCCAGCCTAGTAAAACAAGAAAACTCATGCTAATCGTCTAGCAAAATATCACGTATTCTCTGACTGTGCAAAATGCCTTTCGAAGTTGCTAAAACCCATTTGGGAATTAAACTCCCAGCACAAACTCTCAATTAGTTTTAAATACTCCGTAAACTGTACAACAGACATCAAAACTACTAAAGGTATACACTAAAACTACATGCTGTCCAAATTTATATTTCAAGCCTACATACAAAGTTATCCAGAAAGAATGGTAACAGTATGATGGATGTTAATTGTTAAAGACTTCCTCAACAGCTAAACCTGAAGTCACAAAAATAATTGCACGCATGGACTAAGAATCTGTAAGTTTTAGCTAAGGCTGTACTTAATGCCTGGCTGAAATCAGGACCTGGATGCAGAATTTAGCACTAAGCCATTCAGTACATAATACTTTCCTTTTCCCTGTATGAGCCATGCTTCTCAGAGAACTATCAGAATGCCTACTGCTACAGCTTACTTACTGTGACCAACGTGGTCAGTTCTGTGACATTGCCGTTCTGCAACCTGAAAACAGAAAACAACTGATGATCAACTGAGTCATCAAGTAACTTTTACAAGGACAAAAAAAGACACATCAAACAGAAGAGTACAATTTATCAAAAAAAGTATGTGAGGTATTTCCAGCACACTGAAAGCAGCTTGTTTCCCACTGCCAAATATGAAGCCATTACAAAAGGAACAGTTGAAGATAAATGTTATATAATAATACTTGATTTGTTTGCAACCGTCTGTTTAAATATACATACCCATTTTACCATAACTAAATTGTGAATGATACAGTATATGAACCCCTTTGATAAACACAGTAAGCCAAAGGAATCTGTCAAAATGCAAAAAAAATCCCAAAAATTAATGGAAAATCTCAACTTTTTTATAATGGAACCAGAGTTTCATTCTATTAGAGATGCTCTCTAGCACACAGATTTCAAATTCTCTTCATGCTACGAGAATTCAGAAGCATCTGTGCATCAGTACACAATCCACACATAATTCACTGAAAATTTAAAACTCAAAATAATTTTGAACACTTGTTTGAACTGTTTACTTCCCAGATTTTTTTTCCCTGGGTAGATCAAATTTTTCTAAACACCTAGTTCACACACACTGTATAGGACACCGAAAACAGCACAACAGATGCAACATTTCCATTTCAGAAAAATGTTACTTGCTATAGTAATAGAAATCCAATACTGTTGGGGTTTTCGAATATGTATTTTTTTCACTGAAGACATGTAAAGATTCAGTGAAATTTTACAGCTTGGTACTTTAAAAATATCTTCTGTAGCATTAAACATGGACTTGCTCTACAAAGCTTAGAGGTGCTCTCTTCAGCTACACTGACAGACAGTTTTAACTCAGCAAATAGGCGTAATTGCCCACATATCAAAAATGCTAGAGTAAAATGGCATTTCAGGATTTTTCTTTGAGTTTGACTTGATTGGGCTTTTATGCTGAATGCTTTTTAGAAAACAAATGTGTAGAAAAACAGGTATTTTTACTCTAGATCCTTTTCTACATCACACTGCTGTGATCATAAAGCTCACCTATCTCACAGTGGCACAGACAAGAAAGCACACTAATAAGTTTACACAAACAAAACTAAGATCATCTACATGAGCAAAAACTTCTTTTAGAGTTAGGCAAGCTAGATAATTTAAATCTAGGCAGGCAGTTGCATCAAAAGCACCCACAGGTTTTTTTTCATTTAATCTTAAATTACAACCTCTAAATGTGTGGGCATTAACTCCAACTGCTTTTTTTGTTGGTTATGGCCACCAATGTCAAGCTACACTCCCAGGCCTGCCAGGAAAGCAATAGGTATTTTTCTCCCTTGACAAAGGACAGCCAGGAACAAAACATTCCTCACAACAGTCAGTGGCAACATCATCAACCTATAAAGGAAGGGTATCATGTTTATTCTCCCAAGGGGAAATCTAAACATTGATAATCTCCTTCTTTACCCTACTGCCATACTTTGACACCACCAAAAAAACCCAACCTACTGGAACCAAAACAAGAGAGGAGACAGAAGATATCACACAGTAATTACACCATTTAAACAGTGGGAGCAAAACATTTGAGAGAGGGGAAGCTTAAGAAATTATGTATTTTGCTACACTCTCAATCATCCTGCTGGCTGACTAGAGCCCTGAATTTTCTTCCAGAAAACAGAAAACGAAGTCATATTTCTTTTCTTAAGTTGGAAATGTGGCATTTCCTGCATTACCTGAAGCTCAAAGCTCAAGTACTTGCTTCTCAGCTAAGAGTCTGCACATATGTTCTACTTCTGACTACATACATTCCTTTGGCACTGCTAAGTTTGCGGTTTGGGACCAGTCTTGAAGGCGCTGAACAGTCCCCCAAAACCTGAACTTTGGGACAAAGGTTAGAGGTGCAGCAGAGGGCAGTGAAAAGAGCTCTTCAGGTTCTTGCTTGCCATTTGCCAAGAATAATAACCAGCTACTTAAAAACCTACCAGGCAGGGATACTGCACAGTCACAGCTTCCTCAGCCTTGAATCAAGTCATGAAATAGTTTTAAAAACAGGCTTTACTATGGCTCCCTGATTAAACACACACGGACTGGTTTTGGCCCCAGTGTCCAATGTACAGAGTGAACAGGTGCCCTAAGTGGAAAACCAAGGTAAAATTCAATAGCAAAGATATGATTTGGCATTACCTGAAGGAAATTACACAACACCATCCTCTCCATACAATAAAAGAAAAAAGTACTTAAAAGGACCAAAGAATATTGTTTCAGACTAAATATTCTCTTTTCTTGACATAACTGGACACACACAAACACGAAAAGCTCAGGATTTACCATTTAACTGTGCAGTACTGGAAGTCCTTGAAACTAGGTTTCTACTTCCTTTCAGTACTCCCAGTTATTCCATTAAAGCCCTACAGGGAAGCACTTTTTTGTGGTTTATTTTTTACATTTGCTTTTAGAACCAATTATTAGAAAGTGTAAAACAAAGTATCCTCAGACACAAACAAATTCCTCATGCAATTTAAGAATAAAAGGCCAGAAATAGCCAACATTCCACACTCAATGGAGAGAGGTGGAAGCTGAATATTTAAAACAAAAGAAAGAACCAAAAGTGGTCAATGGAGAATGGGACAGTAAACGTGGACAAGAATGATTTTATTGTTTATTTTCAAATTTCATTATTGACTATGCAACATTAATGTAACCTAATCAGGCTTCCCTGCATTATTTCCTTACTGTGCAAAAAGTAAAGACAAAGGAAGATTCCTGTGCTTAATATTAACATATAAATGGAGCTAATTAAAGTTTGACTTCAGTGGGAAGACAGGGTGAGGTGAATTCCCACCTTCCTTACTCTTATCACTTTGCAAGGTGGGTTTTTAAGCAAGACTAGAATAACTGGTTTCCATTCTGGCAATGGCATCTCCTCAGTTAAATCAAAACTTAGTATCTGAAAGCACTGCAGAATGCAGCAAAATGTGCAATGTTTTCATAAAACTGTGAGGGAAGACATTTTCTGTCTTGATGGCAATTTGCTTATTTCTCCAATGCAAACATACTACAAAAGACATGCCTGTCTTTTAAAAACTTTGTGCCCTTTTTAATTATTTTGCAAACAAAGATTGAAAGAACACTGTTTTCAGGTTACATTCTTCCTGGTTTTCCTTAGTAATTCAGGACTGGTCTGCTCCGAAAGTTTACTCCGATGGGAAAGCTAACGAAGTTGTAGCATTTATAAAAGACTGAGAAAGTGAGATTAGGGAGCTTTATCAATCTGTTTCATACTTCTAGTAATATTTGTAACCAGTAGTTCTTGAAAACCCTGTAGAAAGAACATTTGATAAAATGGGGGGGCCCTTATTCCTTTAAGCTTACCTGAACATTTGAAAAAAACTGAAGCAAGTTTCTCTATGCATAAAGACAAGATATGCCATTTTTTTTAGTTTTAAAAGGCTTAGCAGAAGTCATCAATACCTACTAAAGACTAGCACATAACAATGCATTTATTGAAAACCCTTTCTACCGGAATAGTCAAAAGGAAAAGAGAAGTCATGGGCCTAAAATACAGTTTCAGAAAAGTACTCTGATTTAAAAAAACCCCCACACAAATTTTTATAGTTTTTTTAAAGACTTATCTCCTATGATGAACTAATGTTGGAGAACCAATCATTCCAAAAAAATGGATTTAGAACAAAAGATCAACCAAAAAAAATCTTAGAAAATGTTTTATCTGCCAAAGCAGAATTATCCCTTATGATTTTGAAAACTGATAATTCAAAAGGAGTTCAGTATTTCATCACCACATTTATGCATCAATCAGTATGAAGAACATTTAAGTAACAGAAATCAATTGCTTTCTCTAAGAGTTTGGGTTCTATTTCATTTAAAAGATTTATGTAGTTGGGTTTTGCCTGCTTGAAATTTTCCCCCTGCTCCCTTCTACAAACCAGTGAACTAATATGGAAAGAGCACACAACTGAAAATTATTTCTCGATCAAATATACTTCCTTCCTATCCCACATCACGCAATTCTTCTCATAATGGATCAAATGCCACCTTCAAGTTTAGTCTCCTTCTCCACTCTTTACATTCTTCAGGTTTTCAACTTAAAATTGTTCTTTATCAGTTTGACCCCATTTGCTTGAATCCTGCAATTCCTATGTTCTTTACACCGTTTTTCTAGGGAGCTTCTGGACCATGAGGCAGGAGCATGCAAGGAGTATATAAGGTTTTAATTTTGCTAAACTAAAGCAGCCTAAATTCTTTCAAATCCTTCTATAAGTCTCCAGATTACCCTCAAAATCCCAGTGTATGTTGCCTTCACCTATTTTAAAAATATGCTTCTTGAATATGAATAATCCTTCCGGAACAAAACAGAAATAAACCGTATTCTAGATGAGGCCTTACCAGGACATTCCCAATGTAACAATCACATAAGAGAATCACTAAAGTCACTGCACAAAAAGCCTCCCATCTAGAGACACATTTACCTCAGCTACTCACTCAAGTTTTGGCCCATGAAGACTCAGTGGTCACATGCTTCCCTGCTGTGCAGAACTCTTCACTGGATAAGCTCTTTACAGCTCTTGCTGCACCTTCTAAACAGAAACAATGCAACTGAGGGAGCAGGAAGTGGGGATCCACCAAAAAAACCCCCACACTAAACCATCTTCAATATGATCTAGTTACACTAGGTCTTATTTCTTTAAGATCTTCTCGTTTCTTCCAGTCATTTGCAATAGGACATTCCTTCGGTTATTATTTGAAAGGAGAAGCACAACCATAGCTTCTTTTCCCCACAAATTCCCTGTTTTCTCATACTATTATTTTATCAGTCCTGAAAAAACTACCCGCTCTTTACCAACATTAGACAAAATTCTAGAAGTGGCAGGAAAACTAAGGCCTCTACCCACATTTTAACTTTGTACAAACAGAATGAAGATAAGAAACGGTATTTCAGTTTCACTGTACTAAGAAATCATCTTTTCAGCAGCAAAAAACGGGAGTTATCCATTTTTATGACGTATGTCCTAAGTACAAGAAGCCAGATTTTTACGGCGAGTATGGCAGCACTGCTTTATGGAAGTAGAAGCCACACAAACCCTTAGGTAAGTACCTGATTCTGCAGTGGGAAGACTATACCTCTCTGTTGTAGAGGAAATACAGAAGTTAGTTAGCTGCTAGAACACTGCACACAGGAACTATGAATTGGCCCCAAAATGCCTGACTGAGGCTCGCATATAGTTCCACTGGATTTTTTTATCCAAGTGATTTGATCTATGCAGCTGGAGACTTCTCTCATGTTCAATCCCTGTGTACAGGGATCCACTTACACAGAATTGCTTAGGTTGGAAAAGCCTTTCAAGACCATTGAATCCAACTGTTCCCCCATCACTGTCAAAGCCACTGCTAACCCATGTCCCCAGGTGCCACACCCGCACGTCTTTTAAACGCCCCCAGGGATAAGGACTCCACTACTGCTCTGAGCAGCCTGTGCTAGGGTTTGACAACCCTCTCCAGGGAAGAAATTGTTCCTAATACCCAATCTAAGCCTTCCCTGGCACAAAACCATACAATCGTATCAAAGTAAATACCTTCTAGACAGAGTTCCTATTATCCTCTGAATTGTCATATTTCTTTAAGCCTCCATTATTTTAAACTTGTTTGTTTGACCATTTTCAAATACTTTAAAAATATTACTAATTCTCATACTAAAGCAATTATTCATTATTTCACCTCCAAATGCTGAAAAATCTCTACATACACTGTGTGAAGAACAATCTTCCCTTGTGCTTATTTCTGTTTCAATGCAACAGACCACAAAAGCATAACAATCGATTGGAGGCTTTATTTAGTTCAGTAGTATTAAAAAACAAATTCAACTTCCAAGTCCTTTTTGCATTTTTCAGGTAAATAGTGTCTGCAAAACCCGCCACTTTTTTGCATCATTATCCTCTCCCTAAAACAGATCAAGCTAAAAAGCAATAAAGTTCAGAATGCTGAGCTATGGGGGTTTATTCACATTTTTGACCATTTTGTGCAGCTGGACAACGTGAGATTCCGACACTCGGCTACTCAGAAGAAAAAAATCACTGTGGAAGAAACAAAAGCTGCATGGACTTTCAAAGTTCTGTCAGCACACTGGACACACTTATGCCATGAATCTTTCCACATCAGGACCTTTCACTGTTATGACGGCTGAAAGCAATGATGTCAGCTATGACATGATCTACATCATAATTAGGTATTTTGATCAAGACTCAAGACCTGTGAAAAAATGATCTTTTAGCAAAGCCTGCCTAAAAGTGCTGAAAGGCTTTTGCAACGCTTCAATTAGTTTTCATCGACTCCCACATTCTACAGACATGACAGAATTTTTCTCTGACTCAGCACTTACAGGGATCAGCATGCACACTTAGGACTAAAAAACATGGCCATTCTATATAACCTCCCAATGTGTCACTTCCGTACATCTGAGAAACAAGAATTGTGTCAAGGCTATTCCCTAACAAGTGAGGACATGTTAGTTAACAACTCTATCATGCCAGTAGAAAGGGAAGAAAGAAGCAGTGTTGGTAAAAATTCAAAACTGCTCCTCTTCCTGTTGTCACCTTCAGTGGAAGATAAAATGTGAAAATAATTTTTTCTTCTAGCAAAGTGCCATTTCAGACATTTCAAAGTGTCATTTCATCCATTTTGAGCTAAAGAACAAGAGAAAGTCTGAGAATTACTGCACCAGCAGGACTTGATCCTCTCTTTGAAGACTGCATATTTGCTCTGCAATGTTGTAAGCTCTTGCAAAGAAGAGGGGAACAGCAAGACATGGCTTCAGCATTCACATAGCTGCTTCAGTCTGCCAAAAAGACACAATAATTGTTTTGCATAGTGCCCCAGTCACAAACAAAACTTCACTACATTGTACATCATTCAGAGAATCCTAGACAGTACTATAAAGGCAATAACCACACAGACACAAACATAGCTGAGGAAAAGACAGAAAAAGCAAGAATGAAAAAATCAGCCAAAGGAAGAAAATAAGAAAAAAACAAAAGAAAGTTTAAAAAGACTTCTTTTTTTTCATTAATAATATAGCTTACTTAAGAACAAAAATGCAATGCAACCGTAAAGTCTCACAGGAATTAAGTGAGACTATTACGATGAAGAGGATGATGAAGAGTACAAATAATTTTAAGTTCTTTGATATTTTGGAAATTCTCACTGATACAGATACCTCTATTAGGCACATGTTTAGTCACACAGGCAGCACAGAGCTGAGACACATCTAAAACGTCAGTAAGTCACTTTTATTAAGCCTCCCAGCACTGAAGCATGGTAACACATGGTTAGAAGAGGTGTGAAATATAGGTTTGATTCACAAGTAGATTATATCAAGTACACAAGCTAATACAAGGGTCCTACTCTGAAAACTGTAACAAGAAGATAACTCTTTCCATATAATGATATTATTTCCAAGTTCTTAAAAAAAGTTTGCTCTCCAAAACTTTGAGACGCTCTGATGTGACAAATAGTAAATAGCTTGTATCTTCTCCAGTAAAAGCAATTACCAGCTGCAAGCTAAAGCATTTCAACCAAATTAAACTGGAAATTAATTGGTTATCAAGCACAGCTACATTTAAACATCCTTTGTATCAGATCTTCTGTCTTTATACTTCCACATCAATCACAAAAACATCGCCCTACCTGTCTACAAAACCAATTAAACCAACTTGCAAAAATAAATTTTAAAAAACGTACATGTATATGTATGTGTGTATATACAGGAACGCCTTCCACTAGCCCAAGTTGCTCCGAGCCCTGTCCAACCCGGCCTTGGACACTCCAGGGATGGGGCAGCTACAGCTTCTGCAGGCAACCTGTGCCAGGGCCTCAGCACCCTCACGGGGAAGAATTCCTTCCCCATAGCCTGTCTAAACCTCCCCTACCAATCACCTGGCATTTAGAGCCCAAGATATCATGAGAGAAAAAAACCCCCATGTTGTGTGACATCAAAGAGTTAATTTAAATCTAATGCAGAAGCAGCATTTTTGAGGCAGAAACACAGGTACTGTTTACAGTTACTTGTAATTATTCTCTTGATGGGCTACACATACAAAAAAGAATTTTTCAAAGTAAGTATACAAAAAACCACATAACCTGAAGCAGGTAGGACATAATGTATTTTCATAAAGCAGAACTCCCAAATTAAAATCTGGAGAAAAATAATCCCAAGTAATGTATTGCAAGGTTTATTTGGCAGAGAAGTACTGGAAGCCACAGAACAAAACTATTTCCAGGAAAAATAACTTAGATAATGCCAGGATCAAACCATTTACTACATATCATTACTTATATTTCATAGGCACATCAGATAAAACAGGAACAGATTTAACAAATAAGAGCATTTTAGTAATGAAGACGGCTTTTACCTATAAATACATATTAAGAAAAAACAATGATCCACTTCAATTATAATTCACTCTTGCCCAAGATAGCAATACCTTCCTTATGCATATGTATAACACTTTTAGGCACTGGAATATTCTCACAGGGACCTACAGTTTCCATCTATCCACAAACTAAGTCAACATAATACAACATTCAAACACACACGCCACTCCCTTTCAGTAGGGCAAACTCCTACAACTTTAGGCTCTCACTCTTTCTTCCAAGACAACAATCACAGGCTCCTGCATGGGCAGCTGTCATACAAAACAATCAGAGTAACACTTATTTCACATATCGCATAGTCCTTTACACAGTTAATACCACATTCCCTCTTCTGTATTTCCCAATGCATACTCCTCCATTCTGCTCTTGAGAACCACAGTCTGCTGATTTTATGTTCCTACTGAACAGGCACATATTCAAAGCTGACTTACATAGCCTTGTATTGAAAGATGCCAATAACAAATACCTAGCAATATAACTAGCACAACACATAAGGAAAATATATCAGGATTCAAAGAAGCTGTGATAATAAAATACCTCATATCTCATTTGAGTATTGTATCTTCATTTTACAGTGTTTAGTAAAGTATTTTATTTACATTAAAAATCTTGTAGTCATCTTTATCAGTTTACATTACCACTACATTTAGATCGGAACACTGCTCTTATTAATCACAACAAAAATTACAAGCTAATGAATCATATAGTATGTCTCCTAGTTACATGTCTAGTACTAGGTAGCATTACTTGTCAAAACAACCACTAAAAATGAAAAAACTGGGTGGTTTTATTATAAATAGGGGTTTGTTGGGGGTTTTTTGTTTGTTTTTTAACATTTGTTAAATTTCTGAATTTTACTGCCTTACCAAAAAAAGGCACTGCAGCTGGTAAACTAACTTGAGCACTGCGAAGGCTAAAGGGAAACACAGGTTTTCATAATTTTAAAAATCACAATATGTTTATATATATATATACACATACACACACACCCCTTTTATGCCTTCATATTTGCAGAAATGTTATTAAAAGGCGGGAATTACAACCATTAAAAAAATAAACTAGTGAATAGATTTTATCAAATAACACAGTAACTTTAAAGTAATATATTACTCCTCTGGAACCATCAAAGGCTTTAAATTGGTCCATGTGCATATAATCCTATCAAAGGCAATAAAAAAGCCTGTATCACAAAAAAACCCAACAGTACTCTTGCTAGTCCAGTTAACAATTTACAGGATGGCAGTGAATCTACTAGATCACCAAAATCCAGCCCACAGTACATGGCGGGGGGGGGGAGTGGGGCACGAAGGTGATGGAGGGCAGGAAAAGGAAAACACTGAGGGGCTGGAGCAAGTTCAGAGACTGGAACGGAGCTGGAGAAGGGGCTGGAGCACCAGGAGCAGGTGAGGGAGGGCTCAGCCTGGAGAGGACGAGGCTCCTGGGGACCTTCTCCCTGTCCCCAGCTCCCTGATAGGAGGGTGGAGCCCGATGAGGGTCAGGCTCTGCTCCCAGGGAACCAGAGGAAGTGGCCTCAAGCTGTGCCAGGGCAGGTTTAGATTGGATGTTAGGGAAAATTTCCTACCTGAGGGAGTTGTCAAGCTCTGGCACAGGCTGCACAGGACAATGGGAGTGTTCACAGTGGTGGAGGAATTTTAAAAAAGTGTATATGTGATATCTGGGGACATGGTTTAGTTGTGAACTTGGCAGTGGTAGGTTAGTGGTTGAAGTCTACAATCTCAAAGGACTTTTCCAATCTAGATGATTCTATACATGTACTTGTTTAGTTGTCATCGCATGTCATCTGGTCGTAAAGTTGTAGTTGTTTAGTTGAGCCGGAGCCTGCATCTGCCTGCATATGCTCAGAAGGAGACTGAAGTAGATCTCAGGGTTTACCAGTGCACAAGTCTGCCAATACATACAGGGCACGTATTGTAATTCAGATGCAGTTAGATTAGGTCAACACATCTTAATCCTGAATAGTTTTAGGTGTGTGCCTTCATAAACAGGCATTGACCTAACAGACACTTGGAGAAGCTAAGCATGTAAAACTGTTTTGTAGAATCTTAACCTTAAATTAGTGACTGGTCTCTTTTCATGATTTCAGTAGTAACCTTAATGATATTTTAATACTTTTACTAATTTTCTCTTAAAACATAATAATACAGACTTTTCTCATCAAAATTATTTTCAACAACCTTCTCATTTCATTAACTGATACCTTCTCTACTATGAAAAATGTTTAGCCCCCTTATACTGGATCACTGTAGTCAGAAGAATGTAGGCTATAAAAATTCAGGGTGTTTTTCTCTGGGCAGACTGCAAATTTGGGCATTTTTGGTTTTGTTTTTTAAAGATAAATGCCTTGTCTAGACACAACTATCAGAGAAAGAAGGCAACTATTACATGTGGCTGCTAATCTGGTGAATATAAGACTGTTTTGTACTTGAAAGTTTAGCTTTGATGCATGTACACTATGAACACTGTGGTTTTTAATCAGGTGACATACCATCTCAATGAAGAAGCTGCCTATGATGCATAGAATGACATTAGTTAAAAAACGAAACACTTTTGAATGCAGATTCTATGTAATGTAGACTTTTGATAATCCTAAAGTAGTTACTGTCATGGATCCAGAACTTGTTAGCCACAAAGCTGCAGTTTAACTTTTATTTGCAACTTTATTATGAATAGAGACTGAACTCAAATGCTGTTTATGGAATGGAACAAGCAATTTTGACAGAGAACACAAAAGACTGATGCTGAAGATGGTGGCAAGCATCAGCACTTTATTACAAAAACCCGGCCTTTTTAAGCACTTAGCCTGTTATCTGTTTACATAGTTTTAAAGCATAACAAACATAATTTCAACCAACCGCCACAGACCATGAAGTGAACACGCAGCAGTCACGCAGCATGTTCTTCTATCCCTAATTCAGCTATGTCTCTTTCCCACAGTCTTTCTCTACTTAGCTGAAGCAACAGGCCTAAGCCATGATTTTACAAAGGCAGCAAGGCCTTCATTTTATAAGGCTTTACCTATATGCAACACAATTTCTGATAAAATGCAACTGGTACCATAATGCTTCTGAATACTCCTAATTATGCAGGAGGTTCCTTTGTGCCTCTTTCCCTTTAAGTACCTGTTGTCAACATGTAAAATTTTATGACTGTGTTTTCTGCTCACCTGTTTGTCCATATGCCTGTTCATTCCATGCCATAACTTTTGTTTGTCATTTCTTTTCAGCCATAACTGAAAGTAGGCTAGGCATTCAACAGTAAGTTCTACAGTTTTCTGAAAATTAATCACTGTATTGAAGATGGACAGATCAGGCCCACCAGCTGAGGAAGTGGTAGGCCAGTATTAATGTTACTTCACCACTGCCCCAAGCAGTTCTCTGATTCCTCAGTGTGTGCCCACTGTCCGGCAAGTATATATGCTGTCAGCACCGTCCTTGTCAAGTGGGTTGTTGAAGTGGACTTGTACTTCCTCATGGGGTCTGGTTTATGGCAGTAGGAAAATGCAGAGGACCATCATAGGAACACTGTTCACAGGAGAATTTTTACAGTCACCTCCAGAAGCAGCACATGAGGAAACCTGCAGTAAAAAGCTGCATGGTACCATCTACATGGGTTTTGTGCACAGTAGAATGTGGATAGTGGATACTAAATTTTACTTTTTTTGGACCAAAATTTTGTTTTCAGAATTCAGTATCATTTCAATTAGAAAATGTTGGTCACTTTTAAGTAACATGACTAGAATGATGTTTACATCTGTAACTACAAGCAATAAGTAATTCGATAATTTCTATTGGTGAAAATACCTTAAAATTATTTCTATGTGCGCATTATTTCTTATTGAGGGCACACAGATAGTCTACCACAAGATATGCTGACCTGTTAGCTTTCCATTCCAGTATTACGTGAGAGAACAAACATTTGCACTGATGTGTGAAATGAAAACTTGCCTTTATGAAATGCATGCACATAATAATACACAGTTTTCCAGAGCTTTCATTTTAGTCGAGGGTTTTTCAGAACCGAAGTCTGTGTGCTTACCAGTGCCCTATGGAATGGATTGTGTGTGCATGTGTCACATGGACGGCTTACAGACAGCTGATTGCTGTTTTCATTCATTAAAGCAGGACTTGCTATTTTACATAGTCAAATGTAAGTGAAAAACACAAGGATTTAAAAGTTATAGTTATAGCTACTTTTTATTCTTAGTGAATGATGAAAGGGGCTCAATGAGCATTTCTGCCAGCTCCCTCAGTGCCTTTGGCTGAATCCAAAACCCACAGACTTGTGCATCTTTAAGTAGCATAGCAGGTTGCTGACCATTTTTCCTGGACTATGGGGATTTCATTCTGCTCCCTGCCTCTGCCTTCCAGCTCAGGAACCCCGAGAACAATGGATCTTACTATTAACAACTTAGGCAAAGAAGTCATTAAGTAACGGAGCCTTTTCCTCATTCTTTGTCACTATGTTTCTTCCCCCTCCCACCCTCATCGAATAAAAGACGGACATTCTCCCTGGCCTTCCTTTTGTTGCTAGTGTACGTATTGTCTTTTATGGCAGTAGCTGGATTAAGCTCTAGCTGGGTTTCAGCCCTAATTTTCTCCCTGCATAACCTTCATCACAACCTCCTAACATCCTGAAGTCCTCCTGAGTTGCCTGCTCCTTCTTCAAAAAGGTCATAAACTTTCCTTTTTCCTTAAGCTCTCTGTTCAGCCAGACCAGTGCTCTTCCCTGCCAGCTCATCTTTGGGCACACATGAACAGCCTGCTTCTGTTCCTGTGTGTTGGAGACTGACTCTTGTCATCCAGTCTCCTGAACAGTCCAGTCTGCCCTCCAGCAGACCAAGGCAGCCATTCTGCTGATCCCCCTTCCTTACTTCTCCAAGAATCAAAAACTCCTATCATTTCGTGATTGCTATGCCCAAGCCAGCCTCTATTACATCACCCACAAGTCCTTCTCTGCTTGCAAACAATAAGTCCAGGGGAGCACTTTCCCTTGTTTATCTCCGCTACTGACACAGACTTTGGGAACAAATGCATACCTTCTTGCTGAACCAAGATTCACAACTGATGTTAACCCAGTGCAGTAGTCTTAATGAGCACACTGGATCAGGCCACTTTCACTTCAGAGTCTTCTGCATTAGATCAGTTTTGTTTCAACTGTATGAATTCCACTCAGAAAATAAGCATATCTGACCAGCTGAAGGCCTTAATTTTCACAATATATATGAACTACAGATAAACTCATGAGCAGACTTCTTTAATTCAGCCTCACAAAATCCTTGAAAATATCACTGCGATACTAAAGCCACTAATCAGTCTTTTAAAAAGCATTAAAAAAAAACCCCATAACTAAAAGCTCTGCTGCACTAGAATGAAAAGTATTTTGGTATCTCAGAATTAGCTACCCATCTATCACACATAGTCTTTCAAATTCCTAATAGTACTATTTCTCTTATTCTCGTAATGAAAATCAAACAAAGTATATCCATGTACAGAATGGCCAACCTAATAGTTACACCAGTTTGTGACAATTAATAGAGTCAGGCTTCTATGTTTAAAAGCAATGTTGTTTGCTATTAGGAGCAACACGATAACAAGTATAATTACAAGACATTCTTAATTTAAAAGCCGAATTTCAGAGAGCTGATGCTCTGCTTATTAGTATTATGCTGTTCACATTGACAGCACTGATCAGTTACCTCCTGCACCCAAAAAGGACCAAACCAACAAAAAGAGCAATGTATTTATACTAGTTTATGAGATGGTCCTAATCTTCTCTGTTCACAGGTGGTTCTGAGGAAAACAGTCCAACAGCTGTATGTAGCAGGTTGCCTTTTTTACCCTTTTTTTATGTATAAGTTACAAGTAAAGCAAATGTGACCTCTATGCCTCAGAGTACTACTACAAGCCCCATAGGAGAGACGTAGTTTCAACTTTTTTATTTACTATTCCAACAAAACACATTAGCACAAATTTAACTACAACTTACTCGCAATATTGAGCAGTCTTTCGGAAAGGTCATTTTAACTTCCATTTAATGTAACGCCAATAACACCTATAATGACTGAATTTATGAAAACCCCATGTTACATACCTGAAGACTAAAATTCCCAAACAGGAACAGGGAAAGAGAGGGATACGGGAAAAATCTGTAAGGTTGAAGTTAGAGTACATAGAACTATTCTCTACTACATTATGTTAATAGAATAATGGACGTTAGCAAACTCAGTGCAAAAAGAGTCCGCTAAGGAACCAAGAACAAAGGACAGGATAATCAATGAAGACTGAAAACACTGGTGAACAAACACAAACCAAAGACGATTACTTTCCAATCCTGCATAAAAACCATGAAGAAACCACTATATTCATTGAAATCCTACCAAAAAAAAATTTTTTTTGCATCCTTTATTATTCCATCTACACAAATTACCAAAGACACAAAACATCAAATATTAACAAAACTCAAATTAACAAAACCGTAATTAACAGGAACTTATTCAGAACAAAGGTTCATCTACACAAGTAATAAACATTCCAAGAAAGAATAAAGGTATATATTCTTCTTTCCAAAATCAGAAATATGAAGATTTAACAAACCTAACACTGCAACTCAATCACCATGTTCAGCAGCACCTGATAAACACGTCTTCCACTAATCATTCTAAGTGTATTTTTCTCTCCACGGCATCCAAGGATAATTCCACAACCTAACACAGCATCACTGGGTTTTGTTTCACTGGGTTATTTTAGTTCCACTACTACATGACCCAAAAATGTTTTCTATTTACTTTACTATTCCAGGCACGACTTTCTAGCTGAAGGCTTCTACATACTCTTATTTCATATGGAAAGTGTTCCAAAACTGATGATCCCTTTCATTTTGATTTGCTTTTTATTCTACTTGACAGAGTGACCTGAATTAATACACTGTTCTAGATGTTTTCTGGTTTGTGCTTTGTTTTCTCCTCCAAGTAAGATGTCAAACTGATGTTTTTGACACAACTATGTGTTATGACTCCAGTATCTCTACCTGAGAGCAGGTAATTAACCTAGAACCTATCACTGTTTAGTTCATGTTATACTCCCTGCTTCCCTCTGCTCCATGCGCATTATTCCAATTTACAGAATCAAGGCTGAAAGTCCAACTATCAACCCATCACCACCATAACTACCCCTAAACCATATCCCCAAGTGCCACTGCCAGACCCCTCTTAAACACTTCCAGAGACGGTGACTCCACCACTTCCCTGGGCAACTTATTCCAATGCCTGACCACTCTTACAGTGAAAAGGTTTTTTTCTAGTAACTATTCTGAAACTCCTCCGTGCAATTCTTGGTTTGTTCAGCCTAGAGAAGAGGAGACTGAGGGGAGTCTTGAACAGTCACTGCAGTCTTGAATATTTTTATGAGGGGAAGCGGAGGGGCAGGACCCATCTCTTCACTGTTGTGACCAGCAACAAGACCCGAGGAAATGGTTGGAGCTGAGTAGGGGGAGGTTTAGCTTGGATATTGGGAATAGGTTCTTCCCCAAGAGGATGGTGGGGCACTGGACAGGCTCTCCAGGGAATGGTCACAGCCCCAAGGCTGCCAGAGCTCCAGGAGTGTTTGGACAATGTTCTCAGGGACAAGGTGAAATTGTTGGGGTGTCCTGGGCAGGGCCAGGGGTTGAATTCCATGATCCTTTTGGGTCCCTTCCAACTCAGCATATTCCATGATTCTATGAACTGAAGACCATTTCCTCTGGTTCTTTCACTAGAGACATGGCAGAAGAGACTGACAGCCATCTCACTGCGCCCACCTTTCAGGTAGTTGTAGAGAGCAATGAGGTCCCCCTCGGGGCCTCTTTTTCTCCAGACTAAACATCCCCAGCTCCCTCAGCTACTCTTTCCTGCAAACAATAAGCCTCTTCCAATTCAGTTTGACCTTGTCATAAGCATGGTTGTTTTTCACCATGGTAAAACGGTGGGTTTTTGTTATCAGATAAACTCAGCCTGTACCCTATAAGATCCTCTCAAATTCACACCCTATTAAAAAAAAAAAAATCCTGCAACATAACCAAGCCATCAAAAATCTGACATCCTCATTATAAAGACAAGGTACCCAGGAGGAGAAATCAATATGGGACTCGAGAATTTGAAGCACATTGTTTGTAAACATTGTCTGAAAGGGCTTAGCTATTGTGAGGTCTTAACTTACTCTTAGTCTGCAGGTGGCTGCTGTTTTTTTCAGAATAAAAATAAATAAGTCGGAATTTCAGCAAACAAAAATCTATAAAATATCTGGTGAATTCATCCTGAAAGTGAAATTTTCTTACAAAATTGGGTACATACATGAAGTACATCTGCTGCCATTTTGCCTATATAATGCAACATTTTACAATCAGTTTTGCATTTTTTCTTTCTGTAAACACTAACATGGATGTTCAATAAACAAGTAGAATCTTCACTCATTATATACTGCAAAGAGATAGGCAACAGTCGATGGGCTTGGGGCTACACAGACCCAATCACCACACCAACGGAAAAAGAAGTAACTGCCTTTGTAAGAATTGAAGACACCAAAATGAAAGGCCAATTATATCCTTTTTCAGGGTAGTTTAGGTTCGAATAGTTTTGACGTGAAAAATGTGCATTAACTGATTCTGTGAATGTCTTTCTATGGCTAGTAAGCCAGGCAAACAGCTTCCAAGTACCACCCATTTACTTGTCATCCTACTTCCTTCTCCAAGTAAATCACCATAGACTTAAGAATTAAAAAATATGAACAAAAAAAAAATGTGACAATTAGTCATACGAGAAACTATCGCTTCTCACCAAGCCAGAGAAACCTTTCAACACAGTATTGGATCACTGAATATCCCAAAACAGTACACGAATCTTCATTTCTACCCTTGACATTCTGAGATTGTAAGCAATTTAAGTAACTCAGGTAACTTCTCCAAACTCTTCCTGTATTTCTGTTAGTTCTCATCAGCCTATTTACCAGTCTGTCTAACGCTACACTTAAAATGGGGTCACTGTACATTTTATGTAGGCTGACTAAATCCCAACATAAAAAATGCAACTTTTCCTTCCAAAAATCAGGTACTACATACCTAAAAAATTATTTGGAAATATCTCTGAAAAAAAAAATTAATTATTATAAGGAATCAGACTGAAAATTTGGCACTCAAATAGCTCATTAAAATGCAAGCTAACTTTTGCAGAAAACTGCAAACTATTTATTGATCTATAAATGGCTCAAATTATATATGTTGAAACAGATATTTGTAATGGGCTGCTAAGTAAAGAATAAGATTGTGTTTACATGAAATAGAATGCAGTTAACATGAAGAATTATACACACACCTACCTATCTCCTAGCACTCAAACCATCTATAGCATTGTCTATGCTGCAAGAAGCAACAGAGACAACAAATACTGAAGAATGAACCCTTCCCTCAGTCCAAGTTTTCTCAAAATTAAGAGAATGCAGGCCAGTTCTGCTGAGGTCAATGTATGAAGCAAAAAAAGTAACTCAGCTTTACCAAGAGATCCCACTTACCTGCATTTCAAATGTCTCCTAGAACATATAACACAAATTATTCCTTAAGATGATTGCTTGTCTATTTATTTTAAACACATTGCAAGGTATAAAAATGACCACAATTATAAAAATTAAGCATTTAGATGCCAAGAAATCTTTAAAAAGTGACTGCCCCTGTTACATGCCTGTTTTAACATAAAGTCCTAACACTATTTACGGATGTCTCAGAACACGCAATTCTTTTCCATGACCACAAAAAGACTGCAGGCTACATTTAAACGCTGCTCTGTATAAACCACTTACATCAACACAATAAACTTTGCAATATGCTGTATACCTATAACATCTTAACTGCTAAAGCTGAAAATTTACTGGCATCTGCAAGAGTCAAAAGATTATAAATTTACCTCAATGATAATCAGAAACAGGTTGACATAGAAAAAGATCTCCCAAAAAACAGGCAAGTGTTTCAAGCTGCTCTGTATCTTTCTCACATACAAATAAAAGGAAAATGACCTAGCATAATCTGTTCCTTTCAGCTCCTAATACCAGGTGAAAAAGGGCATTTTACAACTGACTGCACTTACTGGTGCACTTAACATTAGTTTTAACCTAAAGTAAGCGAGAGTGAGTTCCTTCCTTCCCCGCATGCCCTTTGACTGTTTCCTTGTATGATGAACACACTTCTTTTGGCAAATCATAAAAAACTAGTTCAAAACTAGTTCAAAACTAACCCTCTGGATAACGCTCAACCATGGAGTCAATACTTCCCACTCTTGTTCAAAAATACATCTGGTTCCATGAAGACAACTTGCTATACCTCTTAAGCCTTAAAGGGGGAAAATCAGGCCTGAAAAGCACTTCTAGAAAAGAAGAAAAGAGAACTGCAGAAAAATACAGTGCTAATGTCACAGTTAAATGCCAAACAATAAAGAACCCTTACTAGGTTTGTTGTCATTTTAGTAATATATTCTTTCCACCTGCATTTTTTCTCTTTTCTGAAATTTACTTCTCCGAACACGCTTACATGCAAACTATACAAACTCTTTAATATATTTTTTATTTGGCAACTTGTTGGCAAGTTAAAACAAACAAAAAAGACAGGAAAAACACCAAACAGAAGGACTCCAGTATGCCATCAAAATGGGGCATACCTGTTTTGTGTTCCCATTCTAAAACCCTATCCTTCAAATCCTTCTCCACTACATTTAAGGTATGACTAAATCCAAGTGCACTCTCTACTAAGCAGCCAGAAAGATAGTAATTGTTGGAATGTATTGCTGTCATTTTTTTCAATAATCCACAGTATTTCACTGCCTTTAGTCAAGACTTGGGTTCTCAACTTGCTTCCCATTTCTCACACTTTCTTTGCGACAGTAGCTTTTTAACATGGTCTCTGTTGACAATGCAGTGAAAAAAATTCAATCACTGTCTGCTGTTAACCAAGCGTCAGTGATTACTAAGAGGAGGATGGGTGTGTAATCACCTAAAATCAGAATATCCTGCATTGAAAGAGACTCAAAAGGATCATGGAATTCAACCCCTGGCCCTGCCCAGGACACCCCAACAATCCCACCCTGTCCCTGAGAACATTGTCCAAACACTCCTGGAGCTCTGGCAGCCTTGGGGCTGTGACCATTCCCTGGAGGGCCTGTCCAGTGCCCCACCATCCTCTTGGGGAAAAACCTTTTCCTGATATCTACCTAAACCCACCCCTGACACAGCTCTAGCCATTCCCTCGGGTCCTGTACCCCATCATAAAAAGCAGAAAACAGAGCTTCCCCTTCGCCTCCCCACATGAGGAAGCCGTAGACCCCAATGAGGTCTCCCCTCAGTCTCCTTTTCTCCAGGCAGAACAAACCAAGTGACCTCAGCCATTCTTCACATGGCTTCCCCTCCAGACTCTTAACAATTTACTTTTTTAGACTCCTGTGTAAGGTAATTTCACTGAAAGAGCCAAAATGGGAGTGTCTATTGTTTCTAATATTAGACCTGGTAACTAAAAAAACCCAAACAGGAATTCTCCTTGCTGCTTCGAAGGCTCCTGCAATCGTACTATAAAGAAATTGTTTCTGGCACTACAACTGTTGTAGAGATTGGGTCCCCCAGGGACCTATTGAGCACTCTTCCACCTCACTTTTCTCCTAAACCACACAGTTGTAGTCTCAACGGTTATCTATGATCTACCTCTTTCTTCAACATTGAAAAGAACCAGTGAGGTGCTATGGGTAACTCCAAGAAAGAAAGAAGACCAGAGATGCAATGGAAAAATACTGGTTATCATTTATCACAGTTTATCCTTTTTTCAATTTCTGTAACTACTCAGACAAGACCAGAGCTGTAAGGAGTGATAATATCTTCTATTAAATCAACTGATACAGCTTGAAAAACTAGACTCTTTCAGGCATGTATGTTTGATATTTTTATCTCGCTGACTAACATAGTAAGAAAACTCCCTTAACAGCTTCCCATTTTCCTGGATCCACACATATGAAGTAAGAATTTATTTACAACTTTCCTCAGCAACACTTTTTATTTACATGCCAGGTTATAACTTAGTAACTTACAACATACTGGATCAAAAGATGTACGGAGAGCATCTTTATTCCCACAACAACTAAGGATGTTAGGAAAACTGACTTTTATAGTGAAAAATATATTACTCCTTATAAAAGTTCCAGTCACTAGGGCAAACAAAAATACAGAAAAGTTATCAAACTTTCTGTATAAGCTTGATTTCTAACTGAAAAGCAAAACTGAATGGGGGCAGATTAACTTTATATCACAGCTTATATATATTAATAATTAATATTTCTAAGTACGTCCTTTCCACATTATAATGATAGATAAGCACAACTTTATAAGAGTACAGTCATTATTTTGTTACAGTCATTTAGAGTACACATCCATTATTTTCTCCATGGGATACTCAACAAGACTACTTACTTCTATTTTACTACACCTTCATTTTGTGTAATACAATCACATTTTATACTTCTTGGTTTTCCTCCAAAAGCATTGGACATACAATGAATGAAAACCACAAATTTCAGCAACCACAGCGTTAGCAAGGTAACATCAGGTAAATCTAACAAGGATTTCTTCTTCAGAACAACAAATGTTATGAAAGGACTACAAATGTTGGCTGATGTCGCTTTTTTAGTCTTTACATAACAAGATTTCGTATTTAAGATGTATGTCACCGCTCACCCTTACATCTTGTTTCTTAGAAGCTCAGAGTTTAACATTTTATTCAGCATTCAGTTAAAAATAAATATTTAACACTGAGGTTGTTCTATGATGCAAGCACAGCTAAAATGAAGGGCCTCTGTGGCTGCAGTGACGAGATTTCAAATGTAGGTAGATCAATAAAGAAAAAGCTCAAGCACAGTCTTTATGTGTGAGTAGAAGGGTTTATAACAGCCTGCAAACAACTATGCACTTGCTGTAACCAGCTGTTCTTAAATTACGAATATGCAGCCAATTCAGGTTAAAGCCAAATCCCAGCACCTTTTTTACAGGGAAATCCTAGTAGTTTTTAACTTGTTCCACATGTTAGTTCCGTTAAGGATACAAACGGCCGTAACTTTGGAACAAAGAAGACCAAACTACTGGTATTTCATCACTAAGTCCATTAGCACAGCAAGGGTTGTCAGTCTTTAGAACTCACCTACAACAGCTCAGGCAATACAACAATGACCTCCAAGCCAAAAAAAAACACCTCCACAGCATACATGCAAGCCCCTTTGCCAAGCTTTTGCTTCAGCCAATCAGTCAGTCTGCTCTGACCTGCCTGAAGGCTTGCATCAAGCTTCAAACATTTAAAAACATCAATCATAAAAACAAAGACAGGACACTGAATTATACAGTATTAACCTCCAGGGTTTGCATACAAAGACCTAAGATTTATTTATGTCCTAGCACGTTAAGAGCTTCAGCACGCTGTTCTTTACACCAAACTAGCTGCCAGTTTGATGAACCTCTCTGCCCACAGCAGTACACTGTCTTTGATTAATGAGTGCATGCCTGTGGAAAAGTGCAAGAACAAAAAATGGGGCAAAATCCACACAATTATATCCCTGTGCACTGACGGACCACTGCAATAATTTTTGTCCAACTGGCTTCCTGTTGTAGAAAGACAGAGGGCTGAGGAGGGGGTTCTGGGATTATTTTGCTAATTATACTTGGATAGTACATACCACTCTTCTAAAATAGGTATCCGGTAAAATGCACTGAATTGTTTATTGAAGAATATTTCAGTATCAGAAAAACATTAATTCATTAACACAAATCAATTAATAAACAGGGTCACAATCCAAAAACATTATCTATGTACTGAGTGAAGAAAAAAATACTCCCTAGAAGATTTCAAGGTTTTAGCTTCTCATCCAACAGACTCAGGACTGACGTTCAAGCTCAAGAACAGCTAGGCAGATTATTTTGTGCCTTTAAATCACCATATTAAATACTCTAAAGAAAATCTACCTTACACTTCCTGTAATTTACAAGAATAAGAATACACTGGTAGGGTTCACCATTATTCAAAAAATGAAAATTCATTATCCTTTCCAACAATTCCAGAGCAGAACTAAGTTCTGTGTGAGGCTCCAAAAAGACAACAGCATTTTCTGACACTCACTGTATTATTTTTAAGTCTACCTTCTTTCCCAGGGCTTTATACTGCAAACTCAAAAAATTACCCACGACAAATACTTAAACTTAGCAGTCCCACTGATTTCAATGGGACCATTACTAATGTAAAGAGTCCATCAGGTAGAATAATTTTTCAGGTGGTTTTTCTGTACATTTTCAGTAGTTTGAATTTTAAGCTTTTGGGCGATTCCTCCCTCAGCAGCTAGAAAAATCTCTGCAATCTCTTTTTGCAAACTACCAACGCTTAACCCATTCAGCTCTTTACAATGCCTGACCTACATCAAGTGAAAGGGGTCTTATGTCCTTTACACACA
The DNA here is from genome assembly GCA_013397775.1 of Eulacestoma nigropectus. NCBI lineage: Eukaryota > Metazoa > Chordata > Aves > Passeriformes > Eulacestoma > Eulacestoma nigropectus. The sequence goes on from VZTE01005576.1 coordinate 670,375, forward strand.
GAAAACAAGACATTCAGGAGGCCCTGAAGGGTGTGAGTAGCAAGGTAAAGGAAGAGAATTCACACTAAAGGCAACAGTCATCATACAGACACAGACAAGCCCAGCACACCTTTTCCTAAGTCCATACTTTCAGAGACAATGTTTGAAAGACCACCTGTCACTACGCAAGGTTTTAAAATGTATACTTGTTTTGATACATCAGTCTTTTTTCCAATGATCTGAAAGATACTCACATAAAACGAGAAGGAACTGGTAGTAGGAATTCTGTCAAATTCATAAATTAATTCTGTTAAACTAAGCCGGGAAAACCCTTGTATCCTTTGCTCCTTGTTGCTACATTAAAAAAAACTGAAACAAGCATTAAGACTTCCTCACGCTCCAAGAGTGTTTCTTTCACCTGGTGTCTCATGAAATGCTAATATCACAACAACATAAATCACAATTTCTTCTCCCCCCAAAAGATACTAAAATCTAATTGATACCATAAAATTACTACTTTTATTTTTATTACTTATATCCATTTAAATCTCAAATGAAGTTTTGTAATGGACTTTAACAAAGTATATTTGGTTTTTTCTTTTTAAGGAATGGCTCAAGACCATGGCACTATATAACGGTAAATTTAGGACAGTAAAGAGCTTAAACACAAAAGAACTTGGATAAGAACTTAACACAGCTAATAGGTGAAACTCTGTACTAACTGGATTATATGTTCTACATACCTTTTTTCCACTTAAAATTGTATGATTAAGAAACAAAATAACGGCAAAATACTGCATCTTGGCTAGCCTTTCTGCAGAGGCTCAATGAATACATGGTCCCAGTTTTGTTTAATGACTACGTGCATTCTGCTTAGCTACCCATAGCAATTACTCTGCAGAATAACAAACCACGCATTTCCGTTTTCAAGGAAAAAACTACCCAGCACGCTACAGATTAAAGTCAGTGAACATAGCTCTTTTTTCATCCTCTACCATCAACTACTTGTGACGTTGGCAAAAGACAAAACCCTTCCAGAGTCTTTATCTCTGTAACAGTGAAACTAATACTGTCTCGCCTTTATATAGTCCTAAGAAAGACAAACTAAAAATTAATGTGAACCTGCTATTTTCCTCACACAAATCTTCTGGTGGTTTCTTGTTGATTTGTTTGTTGCGATTTACAACAAAAATGGTTTTAAAGTAAAAATGTAGTAGTATAACAAAAAAAATTTTTAAAGCATAGATGTCAGTTAAAAAAAGGATGTTTCATTTCCTTCTCTGATGCAGTGGGGAAGATCATCTGTACCAAAATTCCGAATACTGTATAATGTTCCCCAATACAAACTTCCCATTTCTATAAAATACGTTGACCAACATATATTTACTACATTTTGTCTACATTCAGAATGTTGTAAACTATCAAACAATCACAAAGATCACTGCTAACTTTGACAACTGTTTCAGTGTTTCTTGTGGTGGCAATTAACAATCACAAACTAGTTTATAATCTGGTATGACATAATTTACTAAATATACTGTAGTAAAACTAAATTAACTCAGAAGTTGAACTACACTTGGGAGAAAACTGGTAGACTGTGGGAATCTTCCTTGGACCAAATTATCTAAGTGATGAAAACACTAAGTACCACTCTTATGTACTCTGTTAGAATAGTCTGTTTATTAAAAAAAAAATTCCACCATTATTACACTATTTAGTTTTATTTAAAGATACCTATACATTAGAGTCTGGGAGACGAATCAGAGTGAAGGGATTTGAACACGGAGTGTTCATACAGTGAAACTCTCAATGTGCCGGAGGGAGAGGGGGGAGGAAGGGTGTAGGAAACTGCATTGTTGGTTGCACCTCCCAACAGTCAAGATCTCCTATTCCCAAATACGCCACTATAAGAAAATTACAGAACTAACAGCAGTGAGGTATTCCTTTCCCTCATTCTGGGATATGAGACCGGGTGCACAAGCTTCTTTTTTATTTGCAACTCTGATATTCCACCTCTTGCATAGGAACAGAAAAGTAGCAACAAAGACCTTAACAATTGCAGTTCGAGCTGGGAGGGACTGTTCTATCTGAATTCAATGACACCACTAATGGCTTCTTAGCAGTTTCATGAAATCAACCAGCTGTCAAGTCGATGCATCAGAAGGAACAGTTATGCACTCCCATAAGAAAAAGCAACACATCAGGATGTTTCGCAAAACATCTGCTCCTTTACACTGCAGTTCTACAATAAACACGCAAACAAAGAAAACATGAAAAAGGGCAACAGGAGCTATAAGCAAAGGCTTCTATTACCCTCTTATTTGCATTTTAAGTGTCTCCCAAAAAAGACAAAAAAAGTCAGTCTTGCAGAACTTTCTTCTTAACATAAGGTCAATATAAAGATTAAACAAATATACACAAGTGGTCAAGCAATGCTTTTTCCCTCCATGATATAAAGATATTACTAGTTTATCTTTTGGAAATGCAAAACATTTTATTACATGTTCAAGAAAACGAAGTATTTTTCACCAAAAGGGATGAAGCATGTATTTAGTTACCTTTCCTCTCACATTACTCAGAAAATTTTACAATGGTATTGAGAACCTACAATAATTTTAAAAACAATTACCTTTTTGTGGGAACACAAACCCGTAAGGAACCGAGTACAATGGAATTTAGTTTAAGAAAATAATTTGTATGAGAAATACCAGTATGTCATGGTTTAGGAATGGTATTCCCCAAGTCAGTGCTCCCACTGAAACCATGTGCTGCTCATTCACTCCCTCCCCTTCTCCAGGATGCAGAGGAGAACTGGAGGCACAAAAGGTAAAGGTCACGGGCTGAAGATAAGAACAATTTACCGGAAACAGCAATGAGATAAGAAAATGAATAGTAATAGCAACAATACCAATGACAGAGAGTACAAAAAAGAGTCCAAAGATTCACATGGAAACAATACTCTAGGTTCACTTGGAAGAGAGCTCTTCTCTCCCCAAAAGGAAGAGAATGCCTTGCCTGCCTTTCCCGTCCCCAACTGACAGAGGTAAGGTGGTCAGAACTACTGGGTCCTGGCCACGCACCTCCTGGCTACTGCAAAAATTAACCCTGTCCTGGCTGGGACTAGAACACAGTACCACAATTCCAGTTTATCTTCAATACACAGTAGTCATAAAACCTTATACTGTGCCATCCAAAACAGACTTTGGATCAGGAACGAAAAGGAAACAATATCTGATCCTCTGAAGAAATATTTTTTACTCTCCAAAGAGTTCTGTTATGAACAACTTCATCACAACCTGATACGAATACTCCCCTTGCTTACAGGAATTGGTACGACCTATGACTACACAAGTATCACCTGCTTGAAGTGAACACAGAATTTCTTGAATACTGAAGATTCCTTAACAATTCCTAGTGCTTCCTCTACATGACTTCACAAAAATTACCTTGGCTACCATTTTCTCAACATTATGCAGTTTATTGATTTTGCAGCATTTTGACAAAAACATGTATGTAGTTTATTATGAGATGTCAAAGCTATACTATCATTCTCGGAAACTACTTATCCTCTGTTGCTCACCATTTATAACCTACCCAATCTTCTAGACCTTCATTGCTTCGTTCTAGACCTTTATAATTTAGAATCACCTGTTGTACATGCTTTCAACTATTTAAATGTTTTCAATTACTCAGCATTCAGACACATAGCAAATAGCGAATCCAACCACACTTTCTGATGCTTTTATGAAAGAAAAATAAAGTAAGCAACTGATTTTTTTTCTAACATAATCTTACGGCTGCTTTAAGTACAGCATTCAATACTGACTTGGATAGAAACAAAGTCTTGATGCACAAACAGCTATTCCTATTACTTTCTATGTTAACTGTTGTCAATATTTTTCCCAATCCTAAAGACAAAGAAAATGCAAATTAAATACAAGTAGTTTCGTGTTCTCCATAGTGCAACTTTAAATATGCAGCAAGTCAAACAAGCATAGAAAGAAGAACGGAAAAACAGAACTTTACCTACAACAATTATTCCTTATCAAGTACACCATGTTTCACTAAGTTATGTGACCAGAAAAACCTTCATGAGATTAAAAAAGAAAGCTATTGAGAACCAAATTAACAGAACAGTACCTTTCATTGTTCTCCCTTTCACAACAGCTGATACAAAATTTGTAGTCAGAGGAAAAGAGATTTGTTGTTGGGTTTTGGGTAAGAGGTTGTTGTGGGGTTGGTTCTTTCAATGAGTTTAGTATAGTTACTACGTTTAGCCACACACATTATACAGTACCTGGAACATAACCCAAACTACATGTAATATTTATAGGTACTTTCCAGAAGGAGCCTTTTAATATTACAGTTTAATAAGTTTGTTGCTTCCAAATATACCTCCAAGTTTGTCATTTAAAAATGGAGGTCTGTGTTGCCATGTTCCTCATGCCAAGAAGATACTGTTTATTTCTCAGAGAAGATCCTGTACCAAGTGTTTCATGTAAACTTCACATCAGATTATTACTTACCACAAACAAAAACAATGCAGATCTCCAGATAATTTGTTATTTAATATAGTAACTTCAGAACGGTTTTTTAAATAACCGAACAGTTAAGCCTTACACATTAAATACTTAGGCCAGGGCAGGAAAAAAAAAAGGGCAGGGGGGAGGGGAGGAAAGGAATAACCCAAAAGCACGATTGTTTTCCTGTTATGAAACCAGACACCAGATAAGCATATTCACAACGTCCCCTGTACGTGCACGCTCAACTAGGAACCTCTCTCTTTAAAGTGCAGTTTACAACACGTTAGACCAGGAATTCTAGGGAAAAGCACAGAGTCTTGGAGAAAAATCCCCTTAAACTTTACACGACGTCACTATCTGTCCCTGTAACATCTCCTAAACTTTCATGCTTATCCAGAGGCGCTTTCAGGTTTTCTACTCATTCCCTCCTAAAAGAGACGGTCAGACTTTGGAATAAAAATTTGCCCAAGATGGCGAAAGGCTTGTTGTTTAGAGGGCAGAAAAATGGAGGATATTGTAATATACACAAAGGGATAAATTTCAACAACTCGGCCCAGCGCTGCAGCTGCTTGTTTCTCTTTACAAGGACGGGACACGCACAAAGCCGCGGACAGAGGGGCCCGCAGCGAGCCGGGTGTGCGGAGCGGCGCCCGCTCCCGGCCCGCGCCGCGCCCCGCACCGCGCGGAAGGAGGGAGAGAGGGAGCGCCTACTCACCCGCGCGCGGGAGCGGGGGCTGCGCGGGGCCGGGGGCTGCCCGCGGAGGGGCAGCGCGTGCTCTGGCCGCTGCCCCGCGGCCGCTCCGCGCGGCCCCACCTCGCGCCCGCCCTGACAGCCCCGACCGAGGGGAGCGGGGCAGCGCCCGCCGCCAAGAGGGGAACGGGGCGGGAGGGCCGCCGGGAGCGGAGCGTACCGCACAGCGCCACACAAAAGAGCCGCCCGGTGGCCGCTAGCAGCCGCCGCGCCACCCCGGAGGCTGCGGGCGTCCGTCGGCAGAGACGTGACCGGCGCCGCCCGGCCAAGGAACGGGCGTGCGGCCATGAGTAAAGTTTAAAATCGCTCGGAACACGGCCGTCCCGTCTGCAGGCACCCCGGCCCCGGCCCTTCCCCGGTACTCACCTCCACGCAGCCACTCCGCCTCCCGCCCGCAGCCCTGCCCCGGCAGGGCCCCGCAGCGGGACTCGCGCTCGGCCCACACAACAAAGGGGCGATACGCACCGGCGGGGACGCGGCCGGCGAGGTCGGCGCTACCCGGGCTCGGGAGCCCCGGCGCGGCAGAACGCCATCCCACCCCAGCCACTCACCTGGGAGAAGCTCCGCCGCTCGGTGCGCGGGGTGCGCAGCTCTCACTCTCCCGCTCTCTCCCCTCCGCGGTGCGGTGCGGGCGGCGCGCGCCGGGCCGGCCCTTCCCGGCGCTCCCCGGAGCCGCGCGCAGCGCGCGGAGG
>VZTE01005577.1:0-105758 GCA_013397775.1 Eulacestoma nigropectus
GATATCTCCTGCCGGCCCAAGCCTCTCTTTGGCTCTCATTTAGGCAGTCTCCGATCCTCCTGGAGGGGAGAACACTGGGACGCCTTGGAGCTGGAGCTGCTGCACAGCAGGGGTTTCGGCGGTCCCAGGGTGAGGCGGCTCAAACGGCAACTTTGTGTTCCATTCACTGCGTGGCGGGAGGCGCTCGGCTTTTCTCAGGGAGGCGGAGAAAGGCACAAGAAGGCTGCTTTTGTGCTATTCCAAGCAGCTTTTAATCTGCTCGAAAGCGAGCACAGAAAGAGCGCTTTACAATTCAAAGATACAGTTTTATACTCCGCGGCATAGGCAGGGCGCCGGCGGCTTCTGGCCACTCCGAGGTGTGCGTGGGCATGGCTAAGCGAGGAGAGCCAACCAGAAAGCCCCGCTGGCCCCACACCTGCGCACCGAGGGGAAGCCCCGGCTCGGCGCGGCTCCCGCTCCCCGTTTGTCCCCGCTCCCTGCGGCCGCCACCGCCCACAGGGAGTAACAGAGAAACTACCAGAAAATCTTGAACAGCAGGTTAGAAGTATTGTTCATGAAGAAGAGACTTTCACAAATGTTTATCAGAGATATGGGCTCTAACATGTGCTTGTTAGCATGTTTGCAAGCCTATCTTCAACAGCTTAAGCATTTGGAAGCATAATGCAGGATTTTGCAGCACCTTGACACAGGCCCCTTCCTTCTAAAAAAAGTGTAAGAACAGGTTAGACATAAACCATCCATGACAGACTCCATAACTTTCCCAAACAACAAGTTCCAAAAGTTCACAGTTTTTGATATTACAACAGTTATTCTAGAAGTTCATCCAGCCTGTGCCTCCAAGTCACGTGTTAACACCCAATCATTCCTGTTACCCTCCCAGAAATTTTGATGTGCTTGCATGCTTCTTAAAGGCCGTACCCAGAGAAGCAGGATGCATTCCTGGCCAAGTCTTAAGATTTTTAAGTGGAAAAACAATTTTGCAGTTCTTGCAGGTCAGCTACTCATTTATGTGTTCCCATAAATTTGTTGAGGGGTGAAAAAGACTGTAGCCACAAACTGTACTTGTTCATCTTGTAACGCACAGTAATTTTCAGAGAAATTTCTAAGCTAGACTTGGTAGCCATTCATTCTTTATTTTGGCTCTGTCTGGTCACATCAACCATTCCTGTCATTTCTCAGAACTCTTTAAAAATGCATTCTTTTATCCTACAGTGCTTGCATTGCTCCTCAAACTGAAACTATTTGCAGGTTTATTAAATCTACTCTACATTTCACCATCCTGGTCCAATCATAATGTTACTGTAGTATAACACTGAATATAGGCAAGATGGAAATACCCAACCTAACATGTTTTTCCTGGTTTATTAATGATCAGTTAACACCTTTTGAGCGCAGTTCTCCAATCACTTCTGCATTTAGGTTCTAGGAGGTTTCCCCAAGATTGTTTATCAGAATGCCATCAGGACTGTCAAAATGCCTTTCCCTGTCCACAATGCCCATACCTTTCTCAGGGTAGAAAACTGATTTCAGTAAATCTCTGGCAATTATTATTTATCTCCTGGCAAGCTTCCAGCTACCTACCAGTTATTCAACTATTTTTTTTCTTGGAAGCTGATGGGGCTGGCTTCTTCTGACTACTACTTTCAGCTGTCCAAGTGAAAGAAACATGCAACTTGCTCTTTTTTTTCAGTGTTGTGACACATCACCACTAACTTACCTGAAACAGCTGAAAGAGTCTGAGATCTCATCAGCCTTTTTTTAGGGGGGGTGGGGAAGTGGGACAGGTTTTGGGCAGGCAGCAGCAGAGAAATCTGTTTGATCTCAGGACAAAGTTCAACAGGCTTAACCCAACTGAAAGAATCTTACTGAAATACCCTCTTAATATGTCCCACCTTTATACAAAGCTAAATTTTACCTTTTCATCACTGGATTAAATCCTTCAGCCACCAGCACACAGAAGTCAGCTAAATGACCCTTTCAGTGAAGACTGGCACAACAAAAATGTAGATAATCGTCTGATGGCCTTAGCAATGCATGTGGAGACCTCTGAGTCAAGAGCAGTCCTTCCCTGTTTTCTGATGTTCACAGGATTATCTTTCACTGTAATTAAAGCCCTTCCCTTTCAGTTTTGTCTCAAAGAGGATTCTGAGCTCCCCCTTTAGGCATATAATTGAGCCTGATTTACTCCATGGTGAGTTCTGAGCCCACCTGCTCAAGCAGTGCCAACACACTTGCATTCTAAGGAACTGGCAGGTGATGATGACAAGTCAGTCAGCTCATCTGTCTCATCACTCCCTTGTGGACCCTCAAGGATCAAGTGTGCACTGCAATGCTTCAGTACAACACAAAAACCCCTTTGTGGTGACCTGTCAAAAATCTTGGTTTCTCTCTCTGTGGGTGACAGCTGTTCCCTTGTCCATGCAAGTCTGTTGCTCTCTGGATACCTGAACAACATGGGAAGGGATCTGGGCATAGCCAAGGCATTCCAGAGATCTGCTCCATCTTTGCATGAAAAATGTCATGTTATCAACTTGCCATTTACACCACTTTTATTTCAACTCATGGTATGGCAAAACATTCCAAAAAGACCTAGTGATAAAAAAAAAAAGACACTATATCATAACCAGTACAGAAGCACAAATTATGTAAGAAGATGGCATGACGACAGGCAGAGGTAGACAAGTGACCTCCAGAGAAGCTAAGACAGTATCACATCCACCTTAATATCCAAGTCTGCAGTCCTGACAAGGACATTTCTCTTTTTCGGTAGAGCACCTTAGTTCTTACAGTTGTCTTTCTGGAGTCTTACACAGATGGAAAATCTTTCTTCAAGAGCCTTACAATGTCATAATTTGCTGGCTGTCCTGATGTCAGTCACTATCCTTACCCAGATCATCACCCCACTCCAGTCATGCTGTACTTCTCTCTCCTTTCCACCCCCTGGCTGCTGTTTATTTTTGCTATTACAGTAGCACACTGAGTCAGCTCACAAACAGATTAAGCAAGCACTACACGCTGCAGGAATATGCAGAGAGAGTCCCTTTTGGCAGCAAGCTACTAGCAGTTCAGCATGACTCAGTTTCATCCTCATCCTACTGCTTCGTTACCTAAGGGACAGTGTATGACTGTTCTTAATACAAATAGGCACTGTTTCACTTCTGCATATATATTTCTGTATTTCACTATTAAAAAAAAAAACTGATTCAAGAGAACTCCCTCTGTTTTTGATAACTGCCACTTCTGAGAATTCTCTATAAATACAACATAATTTACACTAAACTTTATATGCTACACCAAACTACACATTTTATTAATGTTACAGAAGTGTCCACATGACGAAAATTATGGTTCACATTCCTATCTCTGGGGCAAGAGACATAAAAAAAGTTATTTTAATAATTTGGCACAACCATTCCCACTCTAGGAACTTTTAAAAATTAAACTTCATTGCCGTGAAAGAGTATTTTTCATACTAAGAACTAGCCACATGAACACATAAGATGCAAACAATATGACTCATTACTTGCTCTTGGAAGATAATAACTCTACAGCAAAGAACTAGAGGTGCTTTAAGGATAGTTAAAAACTGGCTATGACTTGCTGGGACTGGGCAACTTCAGAGAGAATCTGACAAACTCCTGAGTGGAGCACATCAGACTTTTTATTTTTTCCTTCATATTGATGACTGCCACTGTAGGTGACTACAGAGCAGAATCCTTTTCAGCACAGCAGGAACAAGAGTAGCTAGTATGGAGAATAGCTCTCATCCATGTACTTTAACAGTCAAGGCCAACACGTAAAGTTTTATAACTGCAATATTATAAAACTCACACAGGAGCATTACAGATTTAGGAGTACTGGCATATTTCAAAACATAATGATGCTCTATGAGCTGTGATGAAATGTACGGGAAATTTTAAAAAGTACATCTGTCAACTAGCAGCATAATATCTGCAGCTAAAGAGCTAAAGATTTTCAAAAGACTCACCAGAAATGGTTTTGGAAAGAGTCCAAACAATACACAGACAGCAACAACAGGGCACCAGGTACAGCCAGAACATATAGTTTCATTTATCCATGAGAGGATCATGGCTTAGGAGAATTCACCTACATAACCAGATTACTTAAATGGAGCTCCAACACTACTTGAGGATAAATTTTGCAAAGTTATTATATAAAATGAATGGATTCCTCAAAGCACTTAAAGATCATTTGCCCACAGGACTGGATTAGAGTCCTGAAAAAGTGTTTTAAAATATAGGCTGAAGAACAACTGGAAAATCTTAAATGGAAAAGCTTAAAAATTGTTATTGGAGGATAGTGATTTAAGTCCTATATTTAATTTAAACTGAATAGGTAAATCTAAATAAGGCCCTTCAGAAACACATGGAATAAGATTAGGAGTAACATTATCAGGAGTGATATGCTACGATTTTTATGAGATGAGCTCTTCAATTCAAAACATCCCCATCATATCAGACAGCTCAGAGTTGCTGCTACAAAGATTTGTTCAGGCACTAGCCTAAAACAGGACACAAATACGAAAACATTTCTATTTGAGTACATTCCTTAAGACAGAAATTCACATGCGTGAAGGGCAGCCCTCCTCCACATTATTTATCCAGCCCAATGACAGATTTGCCAAATCTGAATGACGTACTTATCACTGTGTCTCTGGCATGGGACCTGGGAGCCTTACTGGGAACTGTGAACACACATCCAGCAAGCCTGTCAAAACAGGGCCTGTTCACACATAGCTAAGAGGATGAGACAGAACCATCCTCACATGATTTCTGCAGTGGCACCGGAAATCTGTGGAAACAGTCGAAAGGCATTAAAACAGCTCCTTGCTCCACTGTAGGAGGATGCCAGCTTGTCAGGATGCTGATCTTGAGCTTTTTCTAAAACAAAAAATAGACATGCTTCATTGCCAGAAGAAGACAGGATTCCTGTTGGTAGGATGCGGATTTCTACTGTTACCACTTGGAACTGGCACCATTTGTCTGCTCAGGAAGCCTTGCACATCAGTGCTGGTTCCACAGCATGAAAAACCCTTTGTTCAGCAGGACAGCATAGCTGGATGAGCAATCAATGTATTTTTAGGATGGACTGTGTTACAACACAGCTTTTTTCAAGCCTGTAGGACCAATCTAGCTACTCCTGGAATGCCTTCAAGATCAGAAAAATTGTAACTTGCTGCCAGCCAGGTACGCCACACTCTGGTCACACCACCACCACCCTTGCCCTGTGGACACACCATGGAGCAATTGGTGATAGAAGCTGCTTCTTCTACTTTCCTTTTTGATGTCAAGAGATGTTTAGAAGTCTGCAATACATCAAATTCAACAGCAGGGACAAAGAGTTCTCCCTCAGAGCACGGTGATGAGGATTCTTTTCCAGGTGTGAAAACAAAAGTTTGTTCCACCCAAACTGAGGACAGTGTCATGATCTATCAGTACTGGGTAGGTATTGCAGCCAGCCTGCGTGAAGTAGGTAGTACAATCTGTACATCAAGCATGCCAGATATTAGGCACATCTGCAGAGAAGGACATCTCTGAATATACAAGGGACCTTAACTACAGATTATCTAGAAAGTTTGGTAACCCAAACCATGACCTAAGTTTTTAAAAACACCCGGAATAAGTCTGTTCAAATTAAATGGCTCAGTTTTCAGATAGGATTTGCTCAGACTAAATTCTGCCCACATGTTTTAATCTACCTTTGCTACAAAAGCAAAAGAACTAAAGCGGAAGGTCGAATCATCCAGGATCAGCACCCACTCAGCTTCTACCAAATGTTCCTCTTTGCCACATTCCAAAATAGGTGATACAGCTCGTGAGATCTAACTCATCAAGAATATGATTCTATGATTCCATGAAGAGAATCACAGAATGGTTTGGGTTAGAAGGGAACTTAAAGGTTGTCTAGTCTAACCTCCTTTGCAATGAGCAGGGACAACTTCAACTAGATCACCTGTCCACTGATGGAGTAGAGAAATCTGATTCTCTGTCAGCAATGAAAGCCTCTTTATAGATGAAAACTTAGAAACCTACAGATCAGGTGTAGGTCCTGCACACCTGTAACTAGCAAGCTCCTTTCTCAGCACTCAGCTTTGCTTACACCACCCCACAGCATTAAGTCTCCCCCACAATGCAAATTAGCCTAGAGTGAAGCAGCATTGAGCTGTTAGATACCAGACTGTCTGAAGCGTGGACCTCTGTGGTGGAAGCTTTAAGTTCTGTGGAACTAGCACATGTAAGAGTCTTTTCTCTAAGCCTTTGTGTTTTCTATGAACAATTGCTTCCTAGAGCTGTCAGCCCCTTCCAGAGTATTGTCAGGTACCATTTGGACAAGCTTTGAACAGCACAGGACTAAATCAGAGATTAAAAACAGTCTCCACAAAAAAACCCATTCTCTATTATTAAGTCTCTTAACTCTATGCTCAAAGCTAGTTCAGGAAAGATTACAATCAATTGCTCTACAATCAATTCTGACAGTACCCTTCTGCTGCCTCTCAGAACCAGGGACAAAACCAGGTAAGTCTGAAACCTGTTCTACAATGATGGCATTAGTCAAGTATTAACTTTTCAGGAACATATTTTCAAATAACTAAAACTGCTAGCATTTTCAACTCCATTCATTAAAAGCATCTTTTTAATATATTTAATTTCTTCATGAAATGAAAGGAAAAATTTGGGTCTATATTTTCCCTAAGTACTTCAAGCACAAAGCAGCATGTTACAAATCCCCTAGAATCTGAAATTCTTGGGGTTTTCACTCAATATTTTTGAAAATCACACCCTAAAATAATCCTGATATCTATCTCTGCACAACTTAAAAGACATTATCTTTCTAGTCAAGGAAATTAATAAAAATATAATTTCTTTGATACCAATTTCTGAAAAAATAAAGTAGCTGCCCCATAGCTGGGAAAATAATGATTCCTCTGGAGTTCATATTTCCCAATTATGATTTCTTTTTTCCTCCATGCACTAGAAAGATATGTCCACTATTAAGAAATTAACTTTCAAGTTCAAATAAGAAGTTGTTCTATATTCAGGACTTTGCACCTCAAAATAGAACAAAACACTTTTCTTTACAATAAACTGAAGTTTTCTTCATTAGCCCATTACAAAATAACATTCCATGCAAATCAGATATACCTGTCAACAGCATCTTACATTTTTATTTGGAAAGAATGTAAAGGAAGCAGACAATAAGGGTGTAGATTTGCACTTTGCTAACTTAAAAGTTTAGAGAAGAATAAGTACAACTCAGAGAATTCAAAAACATGTAGATGTGGTGCTAGGGACATGGTTTACTGGTGGACTTGGCAGTGTTAGATTTACTGTTGGACCTGATAATCTTAAAAGTCTTCTCCAAGTTTTCTAAATGATTCTATAATTCTGAACTTAGGATGTAAATGGTACCTTTAAATTATATACTAAGTGTCAGAATCAAATATTTTAGTCCCAGGACACTCCTTCAAAAGCCTAATACAGGAATAAGTCCATAGGCTGTAAGTTTGGGAAGGGGCTTATGTGTGTGAGAAATATCATAGACATTCACACCAAGTCCTTGCTGTCCTGACTCTGAAATACTCTTGGTTGAAGAAATACATTTACCACACCTGGTAATGTCATGATTAACGTTTAGGTAGCTTAGCAGAAGCAGAGGTATTAACTCAATCTGTATTTTACTTCCTTGCAGGAAGTGCCATGCATTCGGCTGAAAAGCACCATATCCAGACTGCAATTTCCGTAGGAACTACACACTTGTTCAGCTTCACATTTCCTTCAAGTGTCTCACAATCTCCATTTTTATGCAAGACTTTTGGATTCTCATGATAAGCATTTTGACATTGTCCTGCAAAAATGGTCAAAAAAAAATTAAGCTGTTTTGTTTTATAGGCAACCTGAATATTTTTCTTTGTGAAAAAACACAGATGTTTTTAACATATGAAATAAGGACTCGACATTAATACAGGAGGATCATGAAACTTACCGTATCTGTGGCTTACTTCTATTACCAGCCCTCCATAAACAAAAATTCTTCTGTCTGACCCCCTAAGTACACCATGCTTCTAGAGGTAAATCTGGAAGAAAGCTATAAATATGGGTAATTAAATGTGCTTAAACTGTCTGTTTATTTAAAAGAAATAACCCTCTTTATAGCTATAAATTTGTCTGAAGTGTTACCACTCATGCAACCTCCCTGAATAGGAGGAAGTTAAAAATAGCCCAACTTCTAGATAATTTTTGTAACAACCACATCTCACTAAAGCTGATGAAGAACACTAGAATTTCTGATCCATTTAATTATCCAGAATTGGCAAGTGTCTTAATTTAGAAGCAGAATTTGGTTTAGCATATTAATAGAAAATCGTATCTTTCCACAATCAAAACAAGGCTTTTATTTCTTTTGAGAAGTACAGTCAAAATACACATTTGCAGAAAAAATAGTGATTCTCAATTTCATTTCTTTATCTGCAAGAAAAATGACCTTGCAGAAGGTTACAAGAGAACAGATCTACACTAATGTAAGAAGTTTTTTCAATATGAACTACAATTTTTAACCTAAGATCCTGAAAAATGTTACAGCCTGAGTATTTCAAGTTATTTTGCTAATTTTAGAAAGGGATGCACCTTTTTTCCTTTGCTTTATCTCAGAGGCAGTGCTTTATTTCCCTACCCATACCCAGAACTCTATCAGTACAGTCATAAGGGCTGAATATCTGCTTACTTACTGGAAGAGTTACCTTCTACACTTCATCAGTTACCTTAAACACTTCAACTCTACCTCTGCTATGCCTAACAGCACTTAGCATTATTTTAGGATAAACCACAAAATAGTATATACAAGGGGGTAATGCTTTTCAAAACTCTTTTGTAGGCCAGCTCAAACTGTCCAACTCAAACTTGTGCTGACAAAGTCAAACTACAGCTGATAACTCAAGAAATACAGTTTCTAAGCAGTAGAAGACATCTCAAAGAAACTGCATAGTTATGTCTACACTGATTATTCAGAGGCAAATCATAAGCATTGAAAAGGTTCATTAGCTTTCAGCTTAAATAGTCACATTTTCTGAGCATGCAATTACCATCCTATCCAGCGTGGCTCTGGTACAGGTACACTCTACCTAGAAGTAGATTAAAATTTTCAGTGCAAAATCTCTAGCCTACCCTGCAATCATTTTCCTGAAATTAAAGCAGAAAATACAAAAGCTAGCAGATATTTCTTTTCATCTTTACCAGGAAAGGCTTTGCATTTGTTTCTGACAATCAGCAGGAAATCTGCAGCACTCTCTCAGCTTCAGCTAAGGAACAAGCAAACAATTACAGGCTTTATTGTACTTAGGACCTGTAACTCTGGATAAACTATGAATCACTATAGTACGAGTAGCAAAATGAGGACCTATTTGGCACATGTTGCTGAATTCTATCCAACATATTCCTGGTGATCATGGCTTGTTTGACATGTCAGGAAGATTTAAGGCTCTCTGGTTTCTAAATGTTCATGAGCCTCCAACATGGTAGAAGCTAACTGGAAAAGTGCAACAACAAAGGCAAAAGCCAGGTCTGACAATGGCACTACAGAAGTTTTGAAAACTCACACTTCAGAGATGGATTTGAAATATCACTCATCTAAACAAAGCAGTGAAACAATTCTGATGCCTTTAAGTGACTTTAGTTCAGAAAACAGATCTCTGAAGACTCAATTGAAGATGTTATATGTTTGCTTACAAGGTAGAACACTATTGTAACATGACTGTGAAGTTCAGATTTGCTCCCAAACTCGCAGAACACTGGACTATCATTTCATATCTAACAGCTAAATGAGTGAGATTTGCTGCTACAGCAGCATTACAACTTCGTGGATGAAAACTAATTAAACTGTTTTATTTGCAAGTATTTAAGACTGCACAAGAGGCAACTAGGAAAAATATATCGGAAGTTCTGTTTCTTGGAAGTTCCTGCAAGTATTGATCAAAGCCAAGTATTTTAAATCAGGGCTGTCTTAAACTTCATTGCTAAGTTTCTTGACGGGGTGATAATGGATTTAGAAAACCAGGGTTCACACAGTAAACTTCAAGAACACCTCTAATTCATTTTATAGGCACAGTACACCTAAAAATGTCAAGTTTCCATCACATGAAGTATTTAGAGATGAATTCTTGAGTGTATATTCATTACAATTACATTAGTGCACAGAAAATCTTTTAAAACCTTGTCAGTCAAATGGTTCATTGAACTCCTGAAAAATTTTAGTGAGGATGTGGCAGGTGACAAGTAATTCCAATTATGAATGCTGGCAGTTATTTACTGCTTCTATGACAGAGGGTGACAGCAGATATCTGAAATAACTTTTGAACTCTCCTACAGAAGCCTGCTTCTTGATAGCTGCAATTAACAATGGGCTGCTTATAAATCTGATTAATACCTGGATTTAAAAAAAACCCGGTACTTACTGAGTCCTCCAATTAAAAAGACAAATTCACCATTTCAATCACCATTTCAAAGGCAGATTGTTGTATTTCTGCATATAGACTACTTAGACAGGAAACAGGACTGGATTGGGAAGGAATTCCTGGAAATTAAGGAAATGCTAGAAACAGGAGAGACCTGTAGCAACATATACCTAGGCACTGGCCAGGCTTCTTGGCCAGTGATCCCCTAGGCCAGCACAGAGCATGAAGCAGCTACATGGCACAAAACCAACACCTTCCTGACAACCTTCCCAGACGAGCAGTGATGTACCCAGGGCAAAGTTAAGGCAGAAAGGATATAACTCTGCAAAACTGTGTTACAAACAAACCTGTAAGAAGGAAGTGACAATTACCATTGGTTAAAACTGAAGATGAAAAATGAATAAAACCCACAAAGAAAGGAGGACAACTGAGCAGTTAACTTTATTTAAACTAGCTCACGTAAGTTTTCCACCAGGGCATCTACAAATAAATATACTCCAAGTTCTTACTATGCTCTGGATGCAGCTTCCAGACAGTCAACATCACATTCCACCTTCTGTTTGAATTACTTAAACTTCTTATAACTAATTCCTTGCAAGTTTCCCCAACTGTCATGTTTAAATAATATTCAGCTAATGCTAGTCAGAGAGTCCAGAATGCTTAGTCAAATTTCAGTACCTACTCTCAGTGTTTGAATACATTTCCATCCTTTGAAATGTCACATTGGTAGCAAACAGATTGATATTAGTTGAGCAGACCTGACTGCATATTTTCAGTTTGTGATCAACCTGCAACACCAGGAGATGGACTCTATGATCCTTGTGGGTCCCTTCCAACTCAGCTTATTCTGTGTGCGATTCTTCCACGTTGCCACAAACATTTATATTATTGGTGCAGTTGGCACACAAGGCTTGTTAAAGACATCAGGCTTTTTTGTTCCTGTAGTCCAAATACCACCTCCCAGTGTTCTTGCACTAACTACATAACTCACCTAAGACCTCCTCCAATACTGAAACTAAATTAGAATTCAGAAGTTCCTGAGAGCCTGCTGTTCTGAAGTACTGCAGAAAGAGGCAGATTGTTCTTGAAATAACTTTAGTGTTTGCAAACATGAAAGCAGGACATAGTATTAATAACTACCCTACATTCTAATAGCTATTTAACAATTAGTCTTATAAAAAAGACTACCTAATTACATTTCCATGTGCTTGCATAGACTACAATGTCTCTCAGGTAGCACTGGAACCTTAAAAACCTGTCCTTGTAAACATTTTCCCTTTCAGAATCTGTCAAACAATATATGAAGATTTTTTTCATCCTTAGAAATATAGCTCAGCAACTATATAGCTAAAACAGGATTAATTTACAAAGACAACACAAATGACAAAAATATTTCTAAACTGTGTTTATATAAACATACTGGTTTGTAAACAAATTGACAACATTTACATTAAATATTGAAAGAAAACTTCAAACAAGACAATTGGCATTAAAGAGAAAAATAAGTTAAAAATTAATGACATCCTAATTATTCCATTGGTTATGACTAAATCAGGCACCTGGCAGTTTCAGAATTAACCGCACCAAAACACTGCAACAGTGCTGAATATTGTAATTCACACTAATGACTTCCTTTGAGAGAGCAAAAGCCACCTCAGTTACTTGAGGATTCTCATGTAACTCAGTGGAGATCACAGTATGAAAATGACTTATTTTTCAGACTGGAAATTCACCATTTAAATAATGTTCTTGGCTTTAATGGACAGTCTCCTGTTAGCTATAGTGTTACAGGGAAATCCCAGCAAAACTAAAGCAAAAGTTAAGTCAAGCCCTTCTGAGAGTGTAAACTTCATCCAAATCATTCCTGCAATATTTGCACTGTTTTGCAGGATTTTAGCTAGTTGTATTTATGAATAAAAAAGTCCTACAAGTTAGGCATGAAAGTATTTAAGAAAACCTAAGGTAACAGAAAAGCATTGAGAGTTACGAAATAGTTACAACAAATTATACATCAGAAGGTTACATATAAGTTTAATCATAAAACAATATTCTCTATATATTATTCAAACTCTGCTTCAACATTTGTTCTCATTTAACAGTGATACTCAAAGTGATATTCAGGTTTTTTAATCCCTTTAAGTGAGTACACTTATTTCTTCTATTTTTACAGGTGCAAAGATGCTTATTTGGATACGAGTTCCATGTGGGCATGACTTTCAACATAACTTTACATTTTTTCATCTTGAAGGCAAAAAGCTATCAATGGTAATAAACAGAGAGTTCATCATCACTCATATCTGAATCGTCATCATCTACTTCACCTTCAATGACTGATTTCTTGCCTTTGCAGCATGAAACAATTAATCCAATTAAAAAGACCTGCAAACGTAAAGTAGAAAGTGTTACTGTTATTCAGTTCAGGGGCATATAAGGGCAACATATGTAAAACAAATTGTAGTGTGGCGATGCAAATGACGCAATGACAACTACTGTAAATAATCCAACTTGATTTAGAGGTCTCCAAAATCAAAGTACTTACTGCAATGAATGCCCAGTTCCCAAAGTAATAGGCTGCACTGAAGAACCAAAATTTATGAAGAAAGAGGTACGTCCGAGTGACAATACACTGATCTAAATTGAAAGGAAATAGTACTGATTAACACAGAACAACAACAAAAACAACCAGCTAAATACCATATAGTAGAATAATATTTTAGCAGTTATGGAGAGTATTTAGCTCTGCAGAATGATTACACTCAAATCCAATTTACTCTCCTGTAGCAAGACGGTATACAAAAGGGACACTTGTTATGGGAGACTGACTGTGACACGTAACGCTACTCTGCAAGTTACACAGGTAACCCCATTACTACTGAGAACAATTTCTCATGCAGATGTGTCAATTATTAACTGGAATCTGTCCAAAAGGGAACTCCCTTCCCATTTATATAAACTGCAGCCATACAAAGCAGATTCTAGATTAAAACATACATTTCAGGACTACGAAAATCTGTGTCTCTACCAGGATTACATAAACTTTGTAAAAAATCAAAAGTCAATTACAACATTGAGTTATGTACGCAAAAACACTCCAACATATACCGGGCCTTTTGCAACCCAGATAACAGAGGGCTTATTTGCACACAAGATCTGACAGCACTAGTTAAACCTTACTCCCTAACAACAAGAATACTGAAGTAGTATTTTCTGATGTGGCTATACTTTTCTTTATTTCTAGGTGGTAGATTTTAAAATTAACAATCAAATTGCCAAGGAATTTTCAACACACACACAGGGAGCATAGAGGCTTGTATAGGACGTTGAACCTGTGGCACTCAAGGGATCACATTAGAGGGTGACCAGCAGGACACACAAGCCAGTTCATGAATCTCTCAAATGCAAGGACGGGCACACTGAGTACGTGTTAAGGTAAAATATAATTTCCTGGTTGGTTTTTTTTTGGTTTTTTATACTATGCTTACTATGCTTCAAACCCCACCTAAAGCCCATTTCAGAGCAGGAGTTGGTGTGTAAACATGTTGAACACTAGAGAAAGCAAGCAACCCAGAAACTGCCTGTTTGTCCCTCAGTTCAGATCCCAGGTTTGGATATATTCTCCAGGTGGAGCTGAAGTACAGACTTCCTGCCTTCTAAAGTTGTGAGTGATACACTACTTACATAGTTATATAGCTCACTTTTAGCAGCCACGTAAGTAAGAAATGCTGGTGAAGTGAAGATGCTCCGTAATTGCAGATAATATTGTCAATACCATCTGCAGCTCTCCAGCTGGTTACTTGAATTAAAAAACCACTAAAAGACTTTCAGATGGCTCTTTATAATAATTGGATTAAATAGATGATAAATATTTTAGAACAGTTCGACCTTGCAAAAATGTTTCTATGCCATGTCACAAGAGCAGATAACTAAATTTTAACTATTGTTTCTGAACTAATGTTACTTAATAGGCTGACATGACATTTTTCATCAACTTGTTCCTCCATATGACTCAATTTAGAATAAGTTATAATAAATAGCCTGAATTAAGATAACTAGTTGTTATCCAGAATGATCAATGGGAATATTACGGACATATCGATCACGTGGAACAAAAGTACACATGGAAAGCTACCAAGCCTTCAATAGATACCTGCCACCATTTAAAAATTACAACACATTCCATGTACATATGCAGTGCTGACCAAGGAACAAAGACAAACAGCCAGGATTCAAGAAAAAACAAATTTTTAAACAAAGAATAACAAGTACTAGTAGTCATTACTACCAGAAGACTCAACTACTTTTTGTTTTGAGTCCACTGATGAAGGTCTTCATTATGGTAAATTAGAAACAGTTACACTCAATGTACTATTTTCAAACTAAGGCTTCTTCCTGGAAGTGAATTAGCTAGTTTAAGATGAATTACAATGATAATTTGTTCAAAATCAAATATTAAAGCCTAAAATGTGATTTTTTGCACTGAAAACTCAAATTATAACAACTTACTGATGAAGTCCATCTTTTATGCATCTCAAAACACAATGAGCTTTCACAAAAAGCATGTAAAAGGAAATAGTTTCTTAGGGAAGAGTTAAAAATTGTTGTGAACAACGTAATTTCTAAACATCAGCATTATTTGAAAGTCAATACTGTATACTTGTTTTACCTCTTCATTAATCAACTAGACAATGAAACATATTATACCCTCCGTAAATCCATAGATCAAACTGGGGAGAAATAAAGACCAGAGGTCCAACACACCAGATGGTCAGATTTAAGAAAGGGCTATTTTTTCAAGCCCCTTGAAACAGTCCTCAAAGTTTAACAGAGACAGAAGGACCTCACTTGGAATGAAGTAACACCATGCAATAGTGCAGGCTGAGGGTTGACCAGATATAATGCAACTGTGCAGAAGGCAACCTCGTCTTCCAATAGACAAACAGAACATGTAGTTACCAGTGTTCATCTCTAACTCAGAAATGTAACTGAATAGCAGGCTTCACTATCTGGAAGGCAGCGAATGTCCACAGAACTGATCACTTCTTCCACTGTGACAAACTGCATCTGCACCAGTGCCATTTTGGGCTGCCCAATACAAAAGCAGCACTGACTTATTGAAGCAAATCTAGCAGAGGACCACTGCAACAGCTTAGAGCACACAGCAGACAACGAAGATGTCCTTTCAGCTTGAAGTAAAGGTGTTTGCAGGTGTGTCTTACTGCTACCTTTGCTAGCTAGTGGGGCCATACAAAGTATTAAATAAAATTCCTCCTAGACATGCATAATAACAGGACAACAGATGACAGAACTGCAGCAAGAAATATTCCTATTAAATAGTAGGAGAGGCAATTAGCACAGGTAGGCACTGAAGCAGGCTGACCCTGGAGATATTCACAGCTGTATGGAGGGAGTAATCTGCTGTCCTTGCCCCCTACTGGGGGGTTAGACAAGACTACCTCTTAGGTCTTGTGTGTGCTCAAAATCATTACATGAAGGTAGATCTTGAGACAACACAAATCTAAATAACAACGGTATTTTTGGATGGAAAACACAAAGTGAGAATGTTATCCAAAGACAGATGAAGTCTATGTCCCCAGTTTCAAGCAGAATCTAGTTTTACTTAAAATACACTCAAAATTACTTCCAAAGGAAAACCTGCATCCTTACTGTGACTTGAATATCTAAGCACTGCAAAATTTCAGACCTTAAAAGTACTGAACGCATAGCTTCAGGTATCCAAGAATACTTATTCCATACAGCCTTGCTGCCAATAATTCAAAAGCTGAGTTGCAAAAAGCAGCTGCTGCTTGAAATTTCTAGGTATGGCTTTGGTCACAGATCAAATTGTTGAGACAAAGCAAGCTTCAGGAGTCTCTACAGGAGGATATTAGCAAGTATATTAAAAATTTCCCCGTTTTGTACCCATCATCTCACAACCCAACATCTTTATCAAAATTTCATTGTGTTAAGGTCACTCAAGTGCTTCCGAACTCCACAGAAGCTTATGTTAAAGATTGTATTTCACATATCACTTTCAGCTTTCTCTGGAAACAGATTCATGGAATGGCAGCAACAGCTGTCCCAGCCACAAAGACAGTATTTCTTTCTTTTCTTGTTCTTGTAAACAGAAAAAAATGACTATGTTCTTAATCACCCCTTACTCAGCAGTTTCTACAAGTGGTTTTTTTCCATATTTTATTTGAGCATATCCCCACTTATCCCATATTCTTCTCTGCTGTGAGATACACACACACACACACATACACACAGAATTAATAGTAGTCTCATTCAGCTGCCAAGCCTGTCTTTGCACTTCACAATCCAGCTCCACTACTGCTACTCCTCTGGTTTCACAAGCTAAAATTAACCTCCTATACAAAGCTTTTACAACTCTCGGATTGTGGCATCCCATGCCAGTTATTTTTCTCTCAGCTAACTTCTCCCAGAAATTGCTTAAATTTCACTCATCGCTCATTCAGCTTTCACAATAATGCAAGTATTAAACAGCTTCAGCACCACTTACTTCAAGGTTAACTTTGCAATAACATCACACCTTTGATCCCTCATCAGACAGAAAAGCATATTGGAACACACACCACTCACATATAGCAGGGATCTGAAAATATTTCCCAACTGGTTGTATGTAGCTACAGTAACTCCCCCCTTAATGAGATGTGAATCACTAAGCTTCCAATGCTTCAAGCTGACAGCACTTTGAAGTACTACAGTGCATTACAGAAGCATGAGTATCAAATCACTCAGATGTTAAACAACAGTTTGCAGCTATCTAAAATCTAGGTCTAACATACAAGCAAAAAAAGCTGCCTGCTGTTTCATCCCAGTTATCTGGCTTTGGTGCGGGTTTTTTTTTTGCTTAGCTGGAAGTGGTAATGAGATGGCACCTAAATTAGACCTTTAGGGACCAAAAGTCTAGCCAGATAAAGTCTAGTCCAAAAAGCTACCTTATTTAACAGAAACTGCTCAGTAGGTTTGGAATCAAATCCTGACAAAGGAAAAGATTTAGCAGGTTAAGGAGGAGCCAGGAACTTGGAAACCAGGAACTAATGAGGAGCCTGGAAAAGCTATTTGGGACAAGTTATTTAGAGAGCAAACTCTGTTTTTTTCAGTGCTTCAAGCTACAGGTAAGTTGTGTATGATACTTCTCATGGCCTATCTGCAAATCAAACACAACCTGATATAAAACTAGACAGCCAGAAAAATTATGTAATCAATGTGAATCAGTCTGCTTTTATAACAAATAGTCAGATCTGATTTTGTAACAAAAGTTACAAGTCTGGATAACCAATAGCTATTTGCAGTTATTTTAAAGTACATGAACAACTGCAGCAGTCACAAAACTTCTTGATGATAATTACACATTATGAAGATTTACATTAAATGGCTTGAGAATCTTCAAGTCCCATCAGTGCTAGCAGGGCTTTACAGCACAAGGAGGCTTCCAGTAAAATCCTCCAAGATTCTGTGCTGAAAGAAAGAAGTCACTCATCAAAGCTTCTAAATGCTAAATAATGAAATTAATGCCCAAATGAGTGATCTGGGTGTCACTTTTTTCCCAACAGTCAAATTTAAATGAAGTGACATGTATGAACAGGATTTGCATTTATGTATGAATGCAGGATTCAGTTGTAGAAAGAGGGTTCTGGATCTTACAACCCACCAAGCACAAACTTACTTTAGCTAAACATAGCAAGAGTTTTCACTACTTCCAGCTGTACATTCCGAAAGCCTCAGTCCGTCCTCTTTTGGCTGTTTTAGATTTGGAGTTCATCCTAGCACAGTTATGGCATTATAATGCAAAATTTCACCCAGCTATAAGGTTTCTATTTCACTTTGGTTACAGATAATCTGTGAGGGTGCCAAGATTTGCATGTATTAACAGACTAGGTGAAAAAATATTTAATGAGATTTGAAGAGCTAAACCTGTTAATCTCATTTTTCCTAAGTTTAAAGGATGACTTGATTTTAATGTTTATTAAGTACCTTCAAGTGAGGAAAATACTAATGCTACAAGTCCATGTATAAAGTAAAAAGGTGCAGCATTAGCCAAAAGCTAAATCTGAAACCACTTTAATTCCAAAGAGATAATGCCCAGTTTCTACAGGGAAGCAATAAAGCATTGGATCAGCCTGCTGATGGAAAAAGTGTTCTCAATGCTTTTGTTGAAACTAGAGATCTTTTGAAACAGTGTACAATTCAGGTTAATTACAAATACTGGCCAAATGGGTTTAAACACAAACCATAATTGTTATTTCACACATTTGAATTGGCAGATTAAACTTGAACTTCTTCAAAAGGCATTTTCTGAGTCTCCCTTGAAAACCGTATTTAAGTAACTACAGGCAAACAATTCTTATTGTAAAAATACAGCCAGTGATAAACATCAAAGGCAGTACTCTAGGGATGAACATGGATGCAAAATTCTAAAAAGGAAGCAGTAGACAGCCTATTATTTTCATTCTTATCAAAACCTCTAGGAAAAAAAATTGCGGGAATTGATGGATCTACAACTGCGCGTCAGTGAACTATGTACTGCAAAAAGATATTCACAGCACTCTTAGCTACTCATATTGTTTACAGGTGACAAACAGGGTTTTCTGCAGTCAGACATGCACCACTGTGCTTACCTATATGGAGTTCTTATGGTTATAGAGGACTTCAAAAGTGTTAGGTATAAGTATATATTCAGGGTAAAGTACTAGGAAGGTCATTCACTAAAGCAACAGGAAAACGGAAAGTCCTCACTAAAATCCTTATTTTATGTGAAGCATTTTGTAACTTTTCAAATTAATTAATTTCAAACAACAATTTGAAAGTGATAACCTACAGTCATACAACTCTTCATACAAGATTACTAATATTGAGGGTTCTGAGCAAGTTGCTTGAGGTTTTCCTCTGCATGTCTCCTGCGTTTCTCTACAAGAAGAACATAATATGCTCCTGTTTTGGCATTTGTATTTGGGGCTCCTTTCCAGCTTGCGTAATGTCTAACTCTTTATTCAGGCAAAAATAAAGCCTGAGGTCCTGAACTTCGACTTCTAACTAACAAGAGCGTTTTAGAAGGTGGCACAGATCAAGTTAGCAAAGTAAGATCTTCTCAGTCCAAAGCCTTAGAAACAAAGCATTTTTTTCTTTCCCACTTCACATGTAGTTCCAAGTCAGTGCAGGTCTACAAAAAAGGCCCAGCAGACAGACTGTACCCAGCATGTAACAGGCCTTGGGCAAGGCTTATTTCCTCAAAGAAGGATGAGAATCAAAGGGGGATTCAGAGCAACTCATGCATTTGAAGTATGTGGTGCTTAAAAAGCAGCGCTTTCTTTGTCTAGAAAGAGGCAGATAGTGTTTATCAGATCTCACAGCTCAGGCTTGAAGCTGAGTCATTGCTCATTTACATTAAATCCCATTAACCTGTATAGCTAAACCTATATCAAGTTTTCAAAACATTAGTCCTGCTGCAAGAGTCTTAATCACATAACTGAACTCCTTTGCTTTACCTTATGCTCAACTGAATTGTGGACCCAACATTTCAGCCATCATTAGTCCTTGAAAACAGTCATCAAATGATATTTTTGCCCAACTGTATTGAACACTGAAAACCAAAGCTTGTTTTGCCTATAACAAATATATCAAACTTGCTGCCCCTGAAAGACTACTTGAAAAGCTTTTTAAGTTCACCAGAACACAAACCTTTTGTGCAAGACATTTAACTAAACAAAGGTACTTTGACATATAAGATGTACCCTGCTCTATTATTTTTTGTCTTCTGTTCTGTTTCATGTAGTTACAATATTACAGCTTTTGTCATTGAGTATAAAACAGATTTACCTCCTGCATATCAGGAGTAAATAGAGCAGCTTTGCTGAATGAAAGCAGATAACAATGCTAAAACCCCACAAATTATATATCTAACTATAAATACTCAAGAATATGTTTTCTATAAGATTGCATTTTAACTGCCTTGTGTTTCTCCAGGAAGTGAAATTATCCTTTGGAGAAAGACAAACATTAGTTTGAAACAAATCTACAGGAAACACTGCCCATTAAAGCCTGAAGTATTAGCTGATACAACAAGATCAGGTCTCTTCTACCATCTCAGGAAAAAAAAATAATTTACTTAGTAAGTAGAGATCATATCTACAACATCTGAGTATTCAGTAAGACAGCATATTGCAATAAGCTTATCTATCAGCACAGCCATTAAAAGGTCATTGCTTCTTTTATGCTCCAGGAAAAACACCTGTTAGAATTAATTCCGTTTAAATGGAACAAAATAAATTGAGGAGACAAATCAACATTTGCATTTAGTTCCAGTTCACTGGTTTACATAAAACCCTAGTACCAAAGAAGGCAATTCAAACTGCAAGTGCTTGACCAACCTCTATCTTAAGTTATTTGCATCTATTTTTGCCCATGTCTAATACCCTTAAAAACAAGAGAAACAATGTAGAAGTTTAGCTCCTACCTTTGAAATAAGTTTGACTTGTCAAGATGCTCTGTCTGATCACAGAAAAGAGTAGCATCAACTTATTTTCATTACTTTTGTTATCAGGTATTAAAAATGGCAGGTATTCCAAGGCAAGGATTACATTTCCAATTTCTAAAGCTGACTGGATGAACAATGAATAAACTGTTTTCACAAATCCAACTTTTTTTTTAAAGTTGAGTATTACAAAATAAACCTTTCTTTCACTTACAAAAACACTTGAATGGCCTGAATGTACCATCTACAGTTAATACAACTCCCCTTAAGTGTTTTAATCACATTGATATTCACATTTAAGAAATATCCATCTTATACTAGGTTAGCACAGGACAGCATATCAACACCTTTTCCACCTCTTTTCTATTAAGAAAGGAGACCATGATTTAGAGATAGTCACTGCAACAACATGTTGATGATGACAAACCAAAGCCATCATTTACACAAACCAACTTGTGTTCAGTACATCAGAACACTAGTTTTAAGCATCAGCATTATCATTCCATTGATCAAAGTAAACTAGGAAAGAAAATCATGTCAAGTTTTAAAAGTATTCAAAAAATTCAAGTATGGGTGGAATTGAGTAAGTTTATTTAAATCCAGCCCCAGTTTCTAAAATTAAGCAAAGTCTGAAGAAATCAGACTATTTTAATTTCTCTCACAAAGGTCAAGACTAAGGAGCTTATCAATGCCAGTGAGTATATTCTGCTTTCAGCAGATACTGGCCAAGTCAAGAAGCTGCTTACAAGAAACAAAGATGTGTACAACTTGGACAAAGTGATCTCATTTTGAAAGACAACACATTTACTCTTCTAAATTTCACCAGAGTTTCTATTTTTAATCACAGAAAGAGGGCACCTTAAGCATGAATTGAACAATTATATTTGTCAAAATATCTAAACACTTGAAACTGCATTAAGTCTAAAAACAGCAATCAAAAAATGGATGAATGATTTGAAGTATGGGGGAAAACAGGGGAAAAATCTATCACTCTTGGGAAATGCTATGAACCACCAGGAATAAGACTAACACATACGTACTAAATTTGAAGATAAGCATAAATACAAGGGAACCACGCTGCAAAAGATACCTTGCTTGGCAGACAAGGAACAAAGAACTAAGGGTCCAGTTACCTCCACTAGTACAAAAATAAATTAAGTTTTGTATTTTCCAATAACAAAAGTATAGAAAAACTGAGCGGCTGTTAAGAACTTCTAGAAGCAGCCAAAAAAATCAGGAGTTACAGAATATTGATAATAAGAGGAGAATACAGGACAACTATTTATCTTTTTTATCAATTAACTAACACTGTCAAGCATTTTCATAAGTATATAAATGCACACACAATACAACTACTCTTCATACAGAGGAGCTGAAAGTTGGCCAGAGTAAGAACAATTGAAGGCTTGGGTTTGAAAAAATCTGAACCTTTCTGAAGGCCATAAATCTTTTGCTGACATCAATGTTTTTAAACAAGAGACTGAAGCAATCGATATGATTGTGACCTTAAAGAGCACTATCAGTATTGCAATGGCTTCTGCACCTCAAAGTGTGAAAAAACTGTTTATATGCAGAGGGAAAGGAAGTGTAAAGTAACACTGCAAAAATAAAATCATCATGATTTCAATTTGCTTGGTTTTTTTAATGAAACCAGGCTAAAACTCATTCATAGCCTTACTCAAGTTTCACAGAGGAATAACCACTAAATAAAATGTTACCAGGCTCTCTCTCTCAAAAAAAACCCAAACAACATTAAGGCCTGCAAAAATTGAAAGTCAAAGAACATTGCAGCATTATCCCTTTGCTTGCTAGTCACTACTCAACTGTAGAATATCTGTAAAACATCTTCTGCCCAATAACAAGTCAAAAAAGGGACATTTAGTAACACAACTGAGAGAGTTACACTGGAAATTATAGGGAATGATAAATTAAGAGAATTAGAGAAAAATAGTCTAAGATTTCTCGTTCCACTGGTATTGTTCATGGAAAAGCCCATGATTACATCTTATTAAAAATGACATAATTCTCTCTTATCTGTACATTTCCACTGAGAAGTTCCACTGAGAAGCTCAGACCTTAGTTTTCCTGAGTACATTGAGAGATTGGATAGAATATTTATCTGCACGTTTGTATGATAAACATACACAGTGAAGTGCCACTTTCAATGCTAAGATATTCATCAGCTGGGGTTTATTTTTAAGATCTTCTACATACACGTTAAAGCAAATGGGAGATTTTAAAGTTAACTGGAATGCTTTGTTACCCATGGTTTCTACGAAAAATAGTCATTCCTGCAAATGAACTAAGTAAGCTTTAAGCAAGATTTTTTTTTGGACTTAGCTATACATCAAAGCTTCATATTAAGCAAATGAAAGCCATGAAGAGCGAGATTAAGCTGCTTATTACAGCTGAGCATGCACCTATAGCATTGGCAATACAAGAAACAAATTTATCTTACCTTCAGGTGCATCTGCATCACAGTCTTTAGACACAAGTGTCACATTCCTTGACTGGCCATCAATTGTCTTATTACTCTGCATTATAAGTACAGAAAATTAGTACACTAGTCTACCAGCAGTGTTCTTCCATAGACGGTGATAGTTCAGAAACAAATACATGTTCTAATGAATTAGTCTTACAAAAACAGCTTTAAAAAATCTCTTAGAATATTCAAAAGTATTATTTTCGAACAGTACATGCAGAGATGTGTGGTAAAACATCAACAATTTGAAATGTGATTTCATTTACAAAAAAATTAATAGCTTGCGTGCTTTTTGAAGACTTGTGAAAAATACACTTGAGCTCTGAAATTAAATCTTTTAACTGTGCATAAAATTAAGTTGAAAATCAACTTCGGTGATGAAGACACCACGGAAGTGTTAGGATTGATAATGATAATGAATACAGTTTACTTCTGGTCTAAAAGCTGGATGGTAGCATCTAACGTACTTGGACAGCCAGAGTGGAAGAAGAGAAATTATGCTTAAGTGAACTACTGAAAACTCAAATGTACCTGCTTAAATGTCCCAACTCTTTGGAAAACTGACCCTTTCAGAGAACACTAACTCTATTTTCCATATTTTTGAACAATCAGTGAATAATTTTAGCGGAGTCCAATACAAACCCTTTGCACTACACTGATTTCTTTATACCTTGATTCACTTTAAAGGGTCTCATACCCACTGTACTTACCTGCACCCTCATGATTTCCTAAACAGAAAGCCCTCTAAAGAAATCAGTAAGAGTCCACACCTTCTCTTCAGACTGAAAAAAGCTCCTTAAAACATACCAGCAATCAGTATAAGCTGGCACATAAAACTAAGCTCTTAATTGAGAAAATTCATCAATATTAAGCGAATTCAGCTTTCACTTTGAACAGTCAAGAGAAACAACTCAGTGTCTAACCTAAAAAGCAGCAATTTGTACATGCAGTTAATTTTGTTTCAGGCAAGGCCATGGAAGTGAGGAGACTGCCTTAAAAACGGATCTAAAAGGAATATGACTTAGTCCCAGGAATCAGGAACAGAAGTAAAAATGTGTAGACAAACAACAGGGTAAGAACAGAAGACATGAAATTTCAATTATTCAGTGTACATTTGGCAGATGCCCATCTCCAGAATGTATTTCAGCTGGCTGTCACTATTCCAGCTTACACTTCTCAGTCATAGCAAGTGCTTCTTTCAAAAGAACAGCATCATACCTTCCACGGTACATACAAAAAGCATGAAAAAAATCACACCATGGCCATTTCAAAGTTTTGTCTTCCTTATCTTCATTCACTTTAACATATTAAAAGGATTTTTAAATACAACAATAGCTAGACCTATGGGCTTTCTTTGACAACATCGATGCTTTTTTCCAGGTCTTGTATCACTGTTCTCCATGAACAATCCTATAATTTAGAATATTTTTACTACAAGTATTGCCAGAGTAAAACTTTAAAGTTCTGTTATCCCATCTACTCCAAGGCTGAAAGCAGGACGCATCAAGGCCAAGCATGAGACAAAACCACATACAGCAACTCAGCATGTGTGCCTCAAGAGCTGACATATTTTGGACACTTCAGAAAATAGCAAGCTATTATATAAAGGGTTAGGATACCGCCTCTTACACATACATAATTAAATTCTGCTTATGTTCAGGATCAAGAACTTGAAAAGATATGTTTCCACACTTAGCCATCTAAGGGACAATACTTCTGGATTCCTGCTGCTGGCAATGGAGACACTCTGGGTCCTGCAATTAAGCCCCACTCCTCCAAATTATCTATGTGATTACTGAAGAAAGAAAGTGATCATTGCTGTTCTGGTTCTCAACCCGGGAAAAGTATCGATGCTGCTTATGGCAAATACTGGCTTTTTAATTCCTGTCTGGGTCAATCAAGTCTTAAAGGTCCACTGGGTACAAATATCAGCAAGCAGTGGTCTTTCTTTCAGACAAAGGCAAAATAACCCTTGGCCTTATTGAACAGAAATAGCAATTATACCTCAAGTATGGGCAAAGTTATGCTTTTGCTAGAAAGCTGAGAAGGTGGCCTGGATGTGGACACAACTCTTTCTTTGTGAAAGGTTATGAAAAGACTCATTGCTGATTAACAGATTCTACAAATTGCCTGAAGAGGTGAAACCAAGTTATCCTCGGTGTCTGAAGAGCTATGAAAGTTGAAAAAATCCCTACAGAAGGATTCAGTTGGTAAGGGCACTACATCCAAAAGAAATTTTCAAAAGTTTCCTACAGACACTACAGCTGAAGACACTTTTAATGAATTGGGGTCATGTGCTTTGAACACACCAGTGCTCAGAGTTAATAAAGCAAGTAGCCCAGGTCTAGTAAACGTTAATTGCCTCACAAAAGCTCCACTTTTATATACATAATCAGTTAAAAGGAAAAGTCACCAGCACTTCCAAATTAAAAGCTCTTTCCAAGAGTAACAGACTCCAAAGGAAGGAGTTCAAGATTCTAACAGGAATCTAACCTATCTAATGCATTACTATAGATTGTGGTTACAATTTAGTTTGACACATTACTAGATTTGGAATTACTGCAGAGCAAAGGGGCAAGTAGTCCTTTCACACAGTCTGTGAGCCACCAGATTGTCACACACCTGTTTACCAGCCCACCCATCCACTAAGCTTTCTTGAAATAATGCTCATTTATTGCTTGGTTCTTACACAGTGTTGGTTACCAGTGGTGTTACTTTAAGGGGTGAAATCAACTGTAGTGAGAGCACAATGAATACCTGGACTGTCAAAGTGAACTGGTTCATAGGGTTCTCATCATCTGGAAGCTTGCCATGTCTAGTTCACTTGCCCTGCTCCTGGCTATGTTCCTGGACACTCCTAAATCCATAATTACCAATTCATAACTCTGAAGAACCTCTTCAGTGCTACATCCACAGAAAAATATCTTACGTCTCTACATTCCCAGACTCCATCTCTCCTCATTTCAAAATATCAAAATTTAACATCCAGTTATCAAGGTAGCAAGACACAGAAAATGTTTCGGGTACATTCTGAAAGACTCTTTGAGAGGATATTGTCAGAAAACTCTATATCTACTTGGTATGCCAGAGAAGCCCAGATATAGTTTACCCGCATACTCTTTATGCCTCATGTTATTTTAACAATAAAACCAGTTTCTACTCAAGTTAGATTATGCACTTTAAAGACAGCTCTTTGAAATAAGATATAACAAGCTGAAGGCCCAGGATGGCTATCTTGACCAGAACATTTTTTAATCCTTTAAAAGAAAGTTACAGCTCTAGTTAACCATTCCAGCTAATCCTTCTTGCAGTGCTGACCAGGATTATATTTCAATAGCTGCAAGAATGACAAGAGCCTTCCTACTACTGCGCTCTATTCTCTTGACCCTTTCTTGTTAGAAATTATGTATTTATCTTCAGATACTATTTGTCATAAACAGCTAACATGCAAGTGTTTGTTAAGTCTCAATCCTTCTGCCTCCCTCAATTTACACACACTTCATTTTATTCATAAAGCAAAACAAACTGCTAGCTGCAGCCTTTATTTGTTTCTCTCTTCAAATCTTCCATGTTATCTACAAGCTTTATCACAAAGGATTCCCTTCTCAGGTCACTGCAAGGCTGAAAGTCTAGTTCAGTAGGACCCTTCATAGAATTGTTCTTCCCACTCTCACACCCACATTGGTTCTGCACTGTAATTGGAGGCATACAATCATTCTACAACATAAAAATCCCAAACTGCCTTTTGCAGCAACTTGAGCTCATAACTAATTCATATACAGCTATATGATGTTCTAGGCTACATAAGCAGTAAGCAATCATGCCAAGAGTTCTATGTAAATGCACCTAAACTGACTTTCATCTTAGTTTCATGCTGCTACTACCCTAATTCTGACAAGTTGAGCCAATTTACAGACACCTAAGCATGTTTATTTTGTATTAGTTATATTTAGCATAAAATCTAATAAAATGCATTACACTTCCTAAATACCAAATATTCAAATCCCCTACAGTGATTCCATTACTGTGCTTGGATTGGTATCAGGATGACCAACTGCCCACTACCAGACAATTCAGATGTAAAGACAGCAGTAAAGTAGCATTTATTGAAACCTGCACTTCCTGCAGTGACAATCCTACCACATCAACGCAATACATTTAAGTTGATCAAGTTCCTCTTCTCTAGTGCATTTAACACTACTCCAATTTCAATTTCTCCTTGTAATCCTTTTGCCTCAAGTATTCTGTATCCACTGTTTAAATTGAAAGAATTGATAGTACTACGTTAAAAAATTTACTAAATAGTTGCAGCCGAAGGAAGTCAGCAGGTGTTTGGTTTGGGTTCTTTTTGTAAAGCAGGTGTGCTCTCCCACAGGAACATTCTCCTAGAGAACTAACAGAGATATTCCGAAAGTTCCAAGCAGCATCCAATCACTTCAATCTCATTTAAATCCCTTCTTTCAGCCATTCCAGCTCAACTGTTTTGTCTTTGTGAAACTTAAACATCAAACAGTACACCAAGGGATCTAGCCTTCACTGTGCCTGAAAAAGCAACCAGTTCATGACCTGGTTAGTTGTCTACATCTGCAAGATCAGATCTAAGAATGTCTACCCCTGTAAGATACCAGACCTTAATAAATAGCTGTCCACGAACCTCTCAAGATGCTCATGATATGTAACTTTGAACTTGCCCATAAATATGCAGGCTGCCACTCACACTAAGACGAAATACAATAATTTAATTCTTCACGTATAGAAGATGAAAGCCTTAAAATACCAAAACCATAAAGTACACAAAAGTACAATAATAAAAGCAGAGACAAAATTTTAACTGCTTAATTCTGTAGAAGATTTTACAGCACAAGAACTGCACGGAGTTTCATGAAGTTGGGCAGTCCTAAGTGCCTGAAGTATGATCAATCAGCACACACTTAGCTCCACTCAGATTATTATTATCTACTGTACCATGTTATCTTTGTCATTCCTCATAAATATGCACATAAAAATGATCATCTGTGGAACAGTACTGATTCCATACACAGCCTTGCACATTAAAAATAATCCTCACTGCAGTCACTCAGCAACCTAAGCACACCAGTACAAAATCTAGTGGAAGCTAACAACTATCTAATCAGGAGTAAAACAAAACTCAGTTTCACAGAGTCTTGAGATGATCTAGGAATTAAGCTGTGTAATATATCATACAATCAGTTTCTGGTTGGTGTATTACCAAGAGACCTACCAGTATTTAAAAAAAACTGGCTACCAAAGTCTCTTCAAAAACTGAAAATGTGCCCCACTTTAAAAGTTTCTGTAAACAGTACATTTGTGATGCAGAAAATAAAATTTAAACAAAAAAAATACATCTCACCTGTACCAGGTATTTCTGGCTTCCGTACATTACATACTGTGGGGCAAGACTGTAAATCATGTAACTTGTATGAAGAACTATCAACAGAAGTATCATACAGAGAAATAAGAGTGCTTGAGGTCGAGTTTTTCCTCGTCTGATTTTATAAAGCTAAAATCAGAAAAACAAATATTAACACAACGAATATCCCTTTTTTTCTGAAGGCATTTAAAAACCTCTATAATTCAAGTTAAGTTTTAATTCTCCTGCCAGAAGTGGGAGGTTGCTAAAATTATCCTCTGCCAACTTAATTCCAGTGATTCAAAGCAGGTTTTCAGGTGTATTTACCTAAATTTCAAAGCACAGCTATTTAACCAAATTAAGTGCTATTTGTATGAATGGCCCAAAACATTTATACACTAGCATTTAGTAGCAAGATTTAAATTGCCTGTCACCTATAACAAACTGTGCATTGGTTTATCAAAGCATACTGGGTCCTTTGGTCAAAGTGGGGTGTTATCTATCATTATACACTCAATCAGATCTAGAAACAGAGGATGGAGTTATGAGGGAGCATTCCCAGGCTCTGAGGAAATCAGCACACCCATATGGTGGCATCTTGTCCATTTAACACTGCAGGGAACAACATAATCCCTCCTTGTCCTGTAGACACCGCTCCACTCTAATTCCCAGGGGCTCAACCTGAGTACCATGTTAGGGTAAAGAAGCTGGCAGCTGAGGGGGAAATGACAGCACCAAAACCAACAGCTAATCCCAGAACTCACTGCAAAGACTGATGGTCACTGTTCACAATTTTGGGAGTGTTACCACATGAAAAGGTGACAATTTTAAAGGGGAAGTAGGCACATCAGCAGGGAAATATTTAACCAAGTATCAGAGGCACGAATGTCATGCTACTGAATACAAAGCTGCTTGTTCAAATACAGTAATATATGATTTGCATAATATTTAGATGGCCCTATCACCACAGCACTGTTTTCTCTCTTATGAAGCTAAATATGCTTGTCACATACATGGCAATTCAAGAACCTCTGACTGCATGCCACAGTATAGATTTTGACCACAAAGTTGACCAAAACTTCAAATATATCAATCATATGGCTTTAACTTAGAGAAGTCAGAAGCCAAAGTGACACTGATTAAACACTTGAAGGAGTCAGCTGACTCTATTGCTGAAATTGAAACATCAGTTTTGGTCTGATAACTTGGCAAAATGAAACCCCTTCCAAAAGCAGTGCAAACTGTAAAATAGGCTTTTAACACTCATTAAGCATACAGGCAATGCTACTAGCAACATCCCATATTAATGAAACAATATAAAAATACTAAATATATTCAAGAGCACATATTTGTTAAATATCTGACTATTAGAAGCTAAACTGTTAAGTTATATTTACCCTTATCCAGAAGAACCATATACCCATATTCCGAATCCCTGCCATTGAAGTGAAGATGAAGTACATAACAATGGTTGTGATAAGAATATAATCAAGTGGAAAAACCTAAAACAAGAACAAAAGCAGTTAAAAAGACAAGGAAAAAAGCTCTTCTCCCACTTAAAACTAAGTAAGTAGCTTCCACTTCTATAGTTTATATCTAAGGTAGTCAGAGTGCTATTAAAAAGTTTTACATAGTTGGCTCCAAGCATAGCTAACATAGCTTGCTGCTAGTAGAGCTTAGACAATTAGTTTGGGAAAGCACTAAGTATTTTTATTAATTTAAGACATGCCTTAATTGTGAAGAGCTATACATTTTTAGACCAAGAAATACTTAATTATTTTAAATATGCCCGCATAATCACAAGTCCACAGTGGCAACAATTATTTTAGGACTACATATTTGTGACTACGTTTCTGATCATATTTGCATAAAAAACTTGATTTTTATATTTACATTAATAAAAGCTTGTGATAATACTGCTGCTGAACACTACTTTTCTCAGTAAACTACAAGCTTAGATGTTCAACAGTTTTAAAAGCCATGGGGAAGTAATGCATTGTGCTGACCCATTATACCAAGAATATAGGAATAACTCAACTGGGGGGAAATAAAGCACCACCTTAATATTAAGGCTTTTCTTTTTCTCAGTTTACTCATGACAAATTTGTACATGGACTTGTTGCCTTCCAACTCTCCTGAAGTTAACTGATGTTTGTTTTTACATTGGGTTTGCTTCCAAGACTAATGCCTTACTGTAAGATACATACCTGCCCAGTGTAGTATATTTTTCAATGTGCAATATATTAAAAAGTGAAAAATTGCATTTACTTCACTGAAAAGGGCAAAGCTATCCAGTACACCAACTAGAATGCATGCAGCACATGGAACAAAGTTGCTTTTATTCTGTGAGTTGTAACTACAAGTGCTGTCCTCCGTTGCCACTGTATTTTCATCACATCAAAATCAGTTTCAAGCACCACCTTCCTTGCCCAAACTAGCTTCCATCCACTCAAGATTTTCACACCAGTAACTAATAACTAAAAATTAGTAAGGAAGTTGCCTTGTTTTTACAGAACACACATTTAGACAAGGTTGTTTTAATGAATTACGTCAGGAGAAGTTTAACAGAAAACAGAAGAGCATCCTCATGTCTGTATATCACCACTTCTTTACTTACTCTTTGAAGAACTGGTAACAGCATATTTAATGGATTGGTCAGATTAGTCCCCAGAATTATAAATCCTGAGTCGAAGCCAGCCGAATGCAGAGCTTTGTCCAAACTGCAGTAATTAGAAAAACTGGGTAAGTACTGTGGTTCTCCCAGAGCTCTGTCTTTAGTTTAACTTAAAAGGGCAGCTCAAAAGAAAAAAAAACAAACTGAACTAATCCCAGAAAGTGACAGCTCTCTAACATCTATATAGACACATGCTTTGCTTTACCACACTCACTGCACTTGTTCTGTGGAAGATATATTGATTTCTGCATCTCCTCAGCATTTTTGCTTTTCCCTAGTTTGGGTCATAAAGCTTATTTTCCCAGTCTGAAAGATTAAAAATGTCAACATTTGAGACCTCTGGTTAGTGTCAATCTGCATTGAAATCCACTGGATTTGCAGTCAGCTATGTTGCTTTCGACACCATGAAAACATTCCAATGTAATCCATCAAAATGGATTAAATATGTCATTTACTGCAAGAATTTAAGCACCTGTTACTCAGTCAAAGAAGTACCTACATGCATTAAGCTTCATTCAAGCCATCAGAACACTTCTGTAATCGGAATTAAACTTCCTGAACATATATGCTTAATTTCTCAGCTGAATCAGAACTGTTTTCAGCCTGAAACATATTCTTTCTTCAGTTTGCTTTGGCACATTTTCTTCCATTTCAATATATACTAATATAATGAGAAGTGCAGCTCTATTGATGGAAATGTAATATAGAAAAGAAGGGGGCTGACTCCTGAGGCAAACACCACCAATTTTTATCTTAGAGCAGAAATTAGGTCATTTAAATGGTCAAGGAAAATGCTGAATTGTACTTACTTTGACAAGAAGAGAGAGACAGTGAAGAGCAATGCCACAATGATGAAGAATACTCCCCATACAATCTACAAGCAAAAATTTAAAACAATTTAACTGAAAGTGTTTGCAGTTGATGCAAGAAGTGAAGACCTGCCTTGGTTCCAACAACAAACTAATGATCATGGAACACTTCAGAGCTTAAATACACTCGAAACAGCAACTTTTTGATAAATGCTTGAGAGAAGTGCTCACAAAACTTTTACTCTGTTAAACATAGTTTGTCAAGTACATCACATGCTCTAGTGTAATACACAAATCTACCCCTAAGTCAAAAGTGACTTGAAGAAAAGAGATGACATTACACTAAATGAATCTAGCATTTAGCAGAATGCACAACCTGTATTCACTATATTATGTGGAAAACCTTAACTATGCACATGCATTTAGGTTTAAATAAAGAAATTAGAGATTGGTGCCTTGACCACCACACCTGTGTGCTCACCTTCCAACAGGAGGAAACCTGTGCACAGCTTACAAGGAACATCTCACTCTTCCTGAGTAAAAGCTCCCTTCTGTAACACTATTCTGAAATGCACAATGACCAAGTCACTTGGGAGTGATGAAAAACTCAAGCCCAAATACCAGGTCTTCAGTAAAAGACAGGGATGTGTTTTTATTATGCCTACCAAATTCAGCACTTGAGCCAGGAATTGGTTCTCCAAGCCATCTCTCAACCAGAGCACGTCCTACTGTTTTTCCTGGGTTAGCAGCTAGTTCAGGAAACTATTCTCCAGCCTTCTGACAGGTCTTCTCCCTCACAATCTTTTCTCTGGGGAGTTTAGGGGATGACATACAGAAGTGAGCCCAGATAGCAAACTCATTCAGTTACAGCTCCAACAGCTTCACTGTATTTTCCTAGAAACCCTAGTCATGGAATACAATCAGATAAGCACACTGAGATTCCCAAAACAACATTTTCAGATTGCTAGACCTGAGACCTAGACAGTTATTTCAAAATTCTATATGCAGGAAAACAATGCATGGTCTTCCACATGAATGAGGGTATTTCTCGGTTTATTTTATCAGCCTCAAAACTTGGCACACAGCCTTTTTGAAAAGGTTAAGAACTTTATTACAGCTGCTCATTAAAGACACTCAGAATTAGAATACTACTATTGTTCATTAAATTCTGAAGATAAACGTCCATCTGAAAACTCCAACACAATATTAGAACATCACTTATAAATCAACTCAAATTATGTAGGTCTTATTAGATATAGATTTAGAGACCAGTATCAAGGTAGGTATTAAGTTTTGCATTTCCACATAATTAAATGTACTAAGATTTTACATCTCTACAGCAAACTCCCACTAGGTATTAGCTGTGTGGGAAATAGATACTCAAAACCAATTGAGGCCAAGAGTCTGAGTCTTGTATTACTTCACTACCTTCTGCCAGCTATGGCCACTAGACAGGTATTTGTATCTCCTCTGGAATATGCCTGTCTTTTGAAGTGCCATCTAACATTTAGAAATAGATCAATGGTTGAAATATTACTCCTTTCCCCATTTTACCCTGTACTCCAGTCCCATTAAACACAAGATTGAAAAGGCTAGTATTAAGAAAAAACTTTAAAAATCTTCATCCCATATGTCCACAGTACTATTAAGACTACTGAACCTCAATTATTTACAATTAATATCAATTTATGTGATTCCAAAGCATCAGCTGGCTTACGCCTTTTTCAGAAGGGATCCTTGTATTCTGTCAGATTTTCCTCATACTTAACTGACAACAGATCAAACAACACCATATTTCTAGCCTACAAACCAACACTCACACTAATAGTTGAACTTGCAACTTACACAGTCCATTTAAGGGTTATCAAGTTGACAAATTAAGTGCATGCCTCCAGTTGAGTATCATTTTGTATCTGCTTAAGGTAAAGAGAAAGTACTGCCTTTTCCTTGCCCACCACACAAAGCCTAAGATAGGCTAAAAAACCACTACAGCAAGAACTATATATTCAGTTGCCTTTTACTTCTCATCTGTATCAAAAGACAAATAC
The DNA here is from genome assembly GCA_013397775.1 of Eulacestoma nigropectus. Lineage (NCBI taxonomy): Eukaryota > Metazoa > Chordata > Aves > Passeriformes > Eulacestoma > Eulacestoma nigropectus. Next base: position 34,348 of record VZTE01005577.1, read on the forward strand.
ACAATCTCATTGGGAAAACATGGTACTACTATTTACTAGCTTTAAACCAACTAGAGTATCTTTAAATATTCTAGATACACTTCACTATGAAAATTTACAAAATAATTTTGCTTTGCGTCACATCATAAATGAGTTCAAGCTCTTGAGAACATGAGTACATGTACAGAGAGTTCTAAACAGGACTATTTATCAACCGATGCTGAAAAGCTTTAGTACTAGAACAGGTGAAAATAAAAAGCCTGGGTTTCAGCCAAACACAGAGGAATTTAAGAAGGTCATTTTTATGAAAGGAATTTTTGATCTATATTAAGAGAAGTCTAACTTCTAACACAAGACAAACTTATTTCCTCCTCCCCAGTCCTTTTGAAAGCAGGACCTCAAAACAACTATACTTCAAGCTGTGTTACCTCCTCCCCTACAATCAGTTTAAACTGCTCCCCTGACAGACCATTTCCTGATACCCATCACCTACAAAGACCCCATACCCATCAGTACTCAGCCATTTGCTATAAAGCAGGTTTCAGAGCTGCTGCCTTGCACTTACATCACTGATCACCTCCAAGTGTCTGCTTGGGTCTTCTAGCCTACTCTGTTGTACAAACTAACATGCATACTGCTAACTGCCAACAGAAGAATAAATCATGTTTTCATGCAATACTCAAAGTATTACAAAAATAATAAGTTGAAGCAATACCTACTAATACAACGTACACTGACGCCTGAAATGAGTTCCTTGAGCATCTTAACAGAAAGCTTACATTCAGGCAAACAATGACACAGCTAAAGCAGAAGATGGTAACAACTGGCTTACTTAAAGCTTTGTTTTACATTTGAAGGTGTGGGATTAACAGACATGACTAAGCAAAAAAAAAACCCCAAAATATCAATATAGGCATTTCTCAAACATGGAAGCATGCTACTTCTAGGTCAAATATGATTCAACTTGCTATTATCAGTTTAATATGTCAGGTCAAAAAATTGAGAAATAATTTAGAATTATCAAAAAATTAGTGTATTTTTGCATTGCTACTGCACATGAATGAGTCACAAGCTAATAAGTATTTTCTGACATTTTTCATGTTCTGCTTATATCATTTGTCCTGGCACCTCCCTGCAAGTTTCTAAACATTCCCTTAACCCCTGCATCACCCTTGTTTGAGTTATTCCGAGAGCTCTTTGCCTCCTATCCTTGCTCCCAGATCAGTCAAGCTAAGCTACTTCATCTATGGATAATTCCAAAGTTCTACTGAGATAACCATGGAATTTCAGACTTAATTTACTGTGAACAGGAACAATCCACAAACAGTTGGTACTTGTTTAAAAAGCCTCAAAAATAACTTCCAAAAATTGTTAATATTCACCCTGTAGACAGACACCAAGCTAGGCAAAAGAGGTGCTGCTCCAGGGAACTATTTCTACCCTCAGAAATTATTTCAGAATTATTTCTACCCCAGCCTGTTAAGAGCACTGTGCTGGAGCAGATAGCCACACCTAGCCCATGGAGAATCCCACATCAGAACAAGTGGATATTTTCTAAAGGAAGCTGCAGCCTATAGAGATCCCACATGTGGAAGCAGGTGCTTCTGACAGGAACTTCAGCTCACGGAGTCCACTCTCACTGGAACAGAAACAAAGTGTGAAGAGGAAGCTAGAGCAGAGTAGAGGTGTTATGGACTGATGGAAACTCCCTATTCCCCTCCATGCTACTTTAGAGTCAGGACAAAAGGAGTTGATCCTTGTAAAGAAAGTGTGGAGATCTCTGTTCATGCAGATCTCAAAACAGAGCACTTGATTTTCTTATATTACGTTAGACATCCCCGGTTTGTTCACAACTGCTGTGAAGTACACCATGAAAATACAGATGCAATGCTCTCAATTTATCACTGTTGAGCAGACTTCCATGTTTCATATCCTATAGTCTTGTTCACATATTGAACAAACATAGCTATGTGCTCTGGAGTTTGTTTTCCCTAAAAAATTTTTCAAAAACTCATGTAGTATACCACATTTCTCTTGTTGCTGAGAGTATCAGATGAAAGTGTAAGACACCATAAAAAAAGGAGAAGCAGGAAATGTTACATTTTTTAGAAAGAAATTAGACTACTTCAGCATTGTTCAACAACCCCATGCTGGCCAATATCCAATTCCCTAGGATCTTGAGATGTGTAGCTTTTGACTAAATTGAAAAACTAACAGCTTCATCTTTGAGTTTGAGTTAGCTTTGAGTAAAAGAATCGACAAATAAAACTTACTACTTAAAGAAAAAAGTTTTGTCTTTGTTTAACAACAAATCACATGCTAATAGATACTTAGCAGTAATAAAACAACTAAAGCAAGAACACTTGAGGACACTATACAAAGATAATATGATTACAGAAGTCTGAATGTAGACACTAACCTAACACTAAAAGACCCTGAAGATTAAGTGCAATTCCTGAATATGTTATTTGGTTCTGTTAGTCCCAATAAGAGCCTGCAACTCCCATAAATTGACCATCCCAAATACAAAGCAGGAAAAGGATTCTCTATCTAGTACTTGTTTCACAAGAAATGGAATTTCTCTTGATGACTGAGAAGCAGCTACATATTTGAACAGTAATATCCAAATTGAAGGCACTGAAGGTGAAAATGTTGTAAAACAGTAAGCAAAGCTCCAAGATACTTTGTGCACTTCTACATTGAATACAAGTACTATATATGGATATTGAACAGATTTTCACCTTTTCTTAAAGCCCAATTGAACATCTGAAAAGTTATATATTTGCAAAGACATCCCAAATGCTCTTAAAGCAACAGTAAAACAGTTCTGCAAGAAATAAGATGCAATTAAATGATAGACATTACCACCTTCACAGGTGATCTAAGTCAAAGTAAATAAGTTCTCTGGCATGCTTCATAGCACAACCATAGTCTAAGTGAAAATCTTTCAGGAAAAATTATCCACCTGCAACTCTGCTTTAGTCTGTGATTCATGAGTCAACAATTCAGAGTGGCTGTCACAGTTACTGAGAGAATACAAAACTTTCAAACCACAAAAACAAGGAGACACTGGAATACCATCCTGACAGTAGGTGATAAGCTGTAAGTAACTAATGATACTGTATGCTTTCCTGTGAGAACACAATGAACTGTTAAAGTCGCAGAGACAAAATATATGGCCAATATATTTCTCAAATTTGAGCTTTGTGTGAAAAGTTACAGAAACTACACAACTGTAATAAGTATTTTTTAAATCACAAGGAAGGCTCCAAGCTGTTAACATGAATAGTTTGGGATATTTGTCCTTTCAATGAAAGAGCTAAGTTTATATTTGTAATGTATCATAGCAAGATAACTCCACTAAGAATTCGACACAAAGCTTTTGTTCAGCTGCTATTTCAGCCCATAGCCTTCAGCACTCAGCATTAACAGCAGCAATGACACAAGAAATTGTTTACAATCCAGCCCCCTCTCCCCAGCTTTCCCAAAAGCAGCCTACTGTAATGCTGAAATTTCTTCCTACATCTAGCTGGCAAGAAATACTTTATATGGCAATAGTGTTCATAAAAGTACTAGTTTTCAAAACCAGGTATCTACTGAAAAATCAAAGTCCTAGGATCAAAGAGACCAAGATAAAAGCTTTGCCCCAGTAACCATTTCCTTTGCATCGGTTAAGTATCACGACATTGAGTTCTATTCAGCTAGCTTACTATTTGTCACGTCATACCTTGGCAAGATGCTTGTTCCAAATGCATATATTATCAAAGTATCTCTCACTTCTGCTGGATACATGTAATTTAGATTAACCTAAGCTAACTGACAGCTATAGAATTCTTCCTTCTCTTCTTCTCCTCATTTTCATATGTTTGATAAAAAAAGTAAGATATTCAGATTTTCTATGGCAGTAGCACTAAAGTACATCAGCTAGGATTTGTTCATTTTTAATCTTAATCAGAGTTGAGGCAAAGTAAAAGGTTTTCCAACAGCTCAGAGTTCACTATAGGGCTATAACTGTGTAGTACTGGAGTAAAGAAAAAAAAAGCAGTTGATATTCAGGGTGGTAATTGATAAACTCGACCTGTGATTTATGTGGGAAAAAGGAATTTGGAAGTTATTTCAATTTAAGCATCAAAAAGTGAGGAGTTTTACCTTTAGAGGTCGAATAGCTTCACAGAACTTTGTCCACCAGCTTTTCTCAATAGACTCCAGATGCCTCTCTCTCCTTCGAAGTGTCCGTAATCTCTCTTCTAGTTGTTGTAAAGTCCGTCTATCCCTTGATGACAGAGGACGACCATCTCTGCACTGATTAAAAAAAGAGCACAAAAGATCAAGAGTCACCAAATCAAGAAAATAGATTTGACAGCTATTTAAATTATTTACAACAACTCTAAAGAATCTGTAGTATATAATTCATGCATGTCTAATTGCTATGAATATCAAGAGGATGAAGCACAGAAGTCACAAGCTGCAACGAGGAATTCCTATTAGGTGGCAGAAAACACTCTTCAAAAGAAAATGTTCAAAAATTTTAACAGGATGGATAGTCTCCATGGCTAAAAATGCTTTAAAAGCACAGCCATGATCTGAATGATCTGATCAAACCTGAAAGAGGTCCATATTTTGTGTGGAGGGTTGAACACTATGATTTTCAGGTCACTTCCCATTACATTCCAAGATTAAGCCTACATATCCAGCTTGGCACTTCTTCTTTTCTTTCCAGCATCCCACTAGCTACTCAGCTATGTTTCTTGAGCAAGAAACATATTTCAAATAAGAGGTAGCATCACCCCAAGAATTAGTTGAATGTACCAGATAGTTTGTTTGATTATTATGTTTAAGAATGTATTTTAATTTTGAGCCTTTAAACACTGAGCAGGAACCATTACACTCTGCTGTAAAGTGAGTGAGCACACCCTTACAATCTCAGTTATCTGCTATAAGCAAAAGCAGCAAAATGGGCATTAGGTAGCTGAACCAAAATTGTTTCTAACATTGATGCTAATGCATTACAAACTCATACTTGGATAAAAAAGATTCTTTTATAGTAGGAAATGCACTAAAACTATATTTTAAAGTTTTGAAATTACTTATTAATTTTCTCTTATTTTAAAAGATCCTTCCTGCAAATAATGTAACACTTTATACCAGAGAAGTTATAAAAAACTAAATAAATTTGTCAAAAAACTAAGACCACATTATAGGAATACAGAACACTTAAACTGGAGATCACAATGTACTTTTAATAGGAACACATATACTATACCCTGTATAGCACTTCTGTGACTTAAAAATGACTTTTTGACAACAGTTCAAGCTCCCAATCTGCAAGTTCAAGCTTCAATTATTTGAGACTAATGAAATAAACCTACCAGATGTACCAATACTACAAGAACATACTACATACTGAATCTCAGCAGCATACCTTCATACTTCTAGTTTTTACTGCATAGTACTCTCAGTAACACTCACTTTCTTCACAACTTAATGCACATATAACTGAAGAACTAAGACTTCCATTACAGAATGAGGCAGAACCCTGACCATAATCCATAAACCAAGAAAAATTAGTTTACATTAAAGGTCATATTACAATATAGACATAAATTAAGAACTTTCTACTTTTTGATCCTATTGTTTAGCCAGACTGAACAACAAGACCAGTTGTATGCAAATTCTCATAATCCAACAAGGTCTTCTGTAATAAGTAATGATCCATTTGTCACAGATTTCTCATTTTTCTCATATTGATTTCAACACGGGATGCCTTTGTTGCCATAGTACTTTGTGTAAAACCAAAACATGAAAATTTGAACAGACAACTTTCTAGATTTCTTTATTCTTCATTCAAAATATCTAGAACACTGAAGGTGCCCACACCGTGTAGAGGTAAGCCAAGTATCAAGGGAAGACTGTTGGAACTGCTTCACCATCTGAGGTCTACTATCACAGAGAACACAACAGCACAGATGGACTGCCAGGATGAAAGCAAGGCACCTCGATGTCGCTTTTCCCAATCAATGCTGGGAAAACACTAGTCAAACCATTGTCTGAAATGGATTGAGAAAGGAGGTGGGAGATTTTCCCCTTTCATCTTGTACGTAAAGAAATCTTACCCTCCTTTGGCTTGCACTCAGAGGTTGTTAAAAGTGTCTTGCTTACATGAAGCACAGCATTTCCATTAGCTGCAAAGTCATCATGGGTTTACAAATGGTGTTAGCATTAGAGGGATATTTAGGACTCAGAACAGGTTTCCATATACATGCTTTTGATAAAGAAATTATTTATAACAGCAAGGTACATTAACTGGGATGCAAGAATATCTGGAGCTGTTATTTATTCATAAAGATGATTAATATAGTTTGATGAATCTAAATCATGACAGCTCTATGTGGCAAGTATCCAGTCTTAATTACACTGCATTGAATAAGTCAACAAACTGGATGCCATTTCTGGTAGCAGACTAAGTGAGGTTAATATCTACAAAGCATCTCTTCCATCCAAGCAGGCCTGGAGAAGTTTGACTTTAATTTGTTAACACTTATTAGCTAGACAGAAACAACTCCTGCTGCAGGACTGACATAAAGAATGTAATCGCTACTACACAAGTGACCACATGTTTCAGAATAACTCAAATAACTGCAAGCTATTCATTTCTGACTTGTTATTCTTTCTGGAACAAAGACTCTACAGCATGACTATAAACTAATAATCAAGGAAAAACAAATCATTAAGAAAGTGAGAACAGTGAAGACCTTACCTTTGATTTAATCCTCAATAAATGTTGCTCCACTTCTTCAATATCTTCAGTGTTCTCTAAACGTTCATAAGATGCACTGGTAGTTCCCTTAATCAAGTTTAGAGGCAAAGCTGACATACCATATGCCTAAAATAAAAAGGAAACATACATACTCAAATTTTCTGCCATATATTTTCCTCTGATAAGACTGCTCTATGTTGTAGCCATGAGGTATCACTACTGGTTTTTTTGCCCCATCTGCATACTCTTACAAAGGCAACCAATTCCTTTCCCCTTTTGAGCAAAACATAACAAACATGCTATGCAAATTCCAGCATCCCACATCTTTCCAGCGGTACTTAAGTGTCTCATGATCATTCAGACATGTTAAGACTTCATATAAGCATAGTACACTGATGATTTATCAAACTAGCTCTTGTTTTTTGTAAATCACATAGCTTCCAAAAACCTTAACTCTCCCACTTTAGATCAAAATCAACATTTTGTGCAATAGAGAAATTTCTAGATATTGAACAGTAATAGTTTTAAAAGCAAAGTATACACAATATCTTTGCAGCCAGTAGTCTTCAAGTTGCTTTTAAAATAAAATTGGGTTGAAAGTACCCAATTTACTAAAACCAAAATCCTGCAGTAAAAAGGCAGCAAAAGTTACGTGAACACCTGAACTCAGTTACATTCCAAGACTGCTTAGATATCCATTCACATTCATAAATTTCGTTGGAATTTATTCCTCATTATAAATTCCATATCACTCAAAGTGTTTTGCCAGCTTCTATATCAACAGTACACCCAGATTTTTCCAATGCAAGGTCTGTAAGCTTTCCACTAACATAAAAAGAAACATATTTGAGGCAAGGTAAACAACAAGAAAATGGCACTATTTCCTCTCTCTTACCCTATGATTCTTATGGATCAAGGCCAAGATCAGAAGTTTCTCCAAGCAGTTTAGAGATATTAGCCATAAGCTTGTAATTTGTTTATTGTGGACAATGCGTTGTTCTTGACACAGAGCTCAGCAGGAAGGTTCTTTTCTCTCTCAGCAATTCACACACACAATTGTACTTGAGTCTTTGATATCTGAACGCTTGCTAACTTCAGAGAATTGTTTAGGTTGAAAAAGACCTCTAAGATTATCCAGTTCAACCAGTAACATAACACTGCAAAGTCCACTACTAAACCATGTCCCTAAGTGCCATGTCTACAAGTCTTGTAAATACTTCCAGGAAGTTTGAAGAGCAGTTTTCTATATTTTCACAGAAATACCTCTCCCTCCTTCAAGTACAGCTTTACATTTCCTACTGAGAATAGATTTAACACAAATGCTAGTGTGTTAAAAATGTCACCATACATGCTGCTGTCATATAATGAGTTTTCTGTACACAAGACATGATTTGACCTGCTTAGAAACCTACTTCAACATAGTAAATTCTCATGCACTGAACCCAGAGCAAGACACTGTCCATTTTTTGATTGTATTTTCGAATATGCCATAACTTAGGCTGGAGTAGACAACTGTCCATAAACGTGTGTCAGCTCTCCCTTTAAACTATCTCCTTCGAGAGCATTAAGCTGTTTTGCCACCTACATGAGGCTGCAGATACTGTCTACCTGGACTTCACCATAGCCTTCAACATCATATCCCATAGCAGTCTCTTGGAAAAGCCAGCAGCTCACAGCTTAGACAGGTGCACTCTGCTGGATTAAGAACTGGCTGCATGGCCAGGCCTAGAGATTGGTGCTGAATGGTGTTGCATCCAGTTGGCGGTCAGTCACTTGTGGTGGCCCCCAGGGATCAGTGTTGGGCCCAGTCCTGTTTGATGTCTTTACTGATGATCTGGGTGAGGGGATCGAGCCTATCATCAGCAAATTTGCAGATGACGCCAAGTTGGGAGAGAGTGTTCATCTGCTGGAGGGTAGGAGGGCTCTGCAGAGGGACATGGACAGGCTGGATTGATGGGCCCAATCCAATGATATGAGGTTCAACAAGACCAAGTGTCGGGTCCTGCACTTTGGCCACAACAACCCCCTGCAGCACTACAGGCTGGGGACAGAGTGGCTGAACAGTGCCCGGGCAGAAGGGGACCTGGGGGTGCTGATGGACAGCCAGCTGAACATGAGCCATTGGCATGCCCAGATGGCCAAGAAGGCTAATGGCATCCTGGCCTGTATCAGCAATAGTGTGGCCAGCAGGACCAGGGCAGTGATTCTTCCCCTGTACTTGAAACTGGCGAGGCTGCGCCTTGAGTTCTGTGTCCAGTTCTGAGCCCCCCAATTTAGGAAGGATGTTGAGATGCTGGAGCGAGTCCAGGGAAGGGCAACAAGGCTGATGAAGGGTCTGGAACACAAGTCCTGTGAGGAGCAGCTGAGGGAGCTGGGGTTGTTCAGCCTGGAGAAAAGGAGACTCAGGGGAGACCTTATCACTCTCTACAACCCCCTGAAAGGAGTCTGTAGCCAGGTGGGGGTCAGCCTCTCCTCCTAGGCAACCAGCGATAGGACAAGAGGCCACAGTCCCAAGCTGTGCCAGGAGAGGTTTAGGTCAGACATAAGGAAGGGTGATTGGGCATTGGAATAGTCTGCCCAGGGAGGTGGTGGAGTGACTGTCCCTGGAGGTGTTTAAGGAAAGACTGGATGTGGCACTCAGTGCCATGGTATACTTGACAAGGTGGTGTTAGGTCATAGGTTGGACTTGATCTCAAAGGTCATTTCCAATCTAGCTGATTCTGTAAAAAGCACTCTCCCACAATTCTCTTCTCTAGGCTAAACAAAAAATTCCTTCAGCTCTTATTTTTGGGTTGCTCTCTGCAACTTTGTAGCCATGTCCACAGGCCTTCACTGGAGCATGGGCAGTTTTCCAGTTTCATAAACTGGGGGACCAAAACCAGACAGACAATTCCCAGGTGTGGCTTTGGAAGTACCAAGTACAATGAAAATGTCTACACTCTTGCTGAGGCAAGCCCTGGACACTGTTTGCATTTCTGCTGCAATGCACACTGCTGGATCATGCTCATCTTGCTGCTCACCAGGACCTCCAGGTCCTTTTCAAAAGAACCATCTCCCAGCTGATCAGACCCAAGCATGAACTGTTACTTGGAATTAACCCATTGAAAGAAACTACCTTAACATCTGCTTAACCCGATGTCATTCTTGTTGGCCCAATCTTCCCATTAGTCAATGTCTGTATGGCAGCTCTTTGTTCTATCTATTTCTCCCAGTATCTTGTATTTCTCAAAGTCTATGATTATTCAACCCCATCACCCAGATCATTAATGAGGACTAAATAATATTGGGCCCATAATGACCCCAAAGAGCTCACTCAGGACAGCTAGTAGCATAACTCCAGAATTTAGGGGACATATGAACGCCATCCAACATCATAAACTAGAATGCAGTTTGCAATTTATCTGAGGTCCCTCTCTGGAACCGAAAACATTTCCAGCCAGTGCCAGTATGGAGAAACACATATAAGAGATTACTATGATGATGTGCCTAAACAATTTTATAAACCTAAGTTTAGAAGTAATTAGATTTCAACATCTGAGGTTTCCACCTGTTCTTCAAACAGCTAACATATCAAGTATTCACTCTGTGAAATAGTTAAGAAACAAAATTTAGGACTTTAAAGCATAGTCTAAGTTTTTACAAAGAAAAATACGACTCTTAAAGTGATATACTGTTTTGCTGGTTTTGAAAATGTGAACAACATACTTGAACATCAAGCTTGCTCTGGTGATAAAGGCTGTCTAAGCTCCTTCCCTGAACACAGAAGATGCCAATAGTAAGACGATTATGCAAGTAAGCCTCCCATCATCAGAGTGGGAAAACAACACATTGGTCCTTCAAGATAACATATAAAATGAAGGACAGAAAGATGAGTCATCTCATGTGATGTGTCACAGGTCTGAACAGAAGCTGCATCAGCTCATTTTCAGGGCTGCATTTAGCTTCACGCTGATGAAGAAGTTCAAGACTGCCCTGGACAAAGTTTTAATCCCCTGGGTTAGTACAAGTGCTAAATTATTCAAGGGCTATTATTTTAGGCATCTGCAACTTAACAAGCAAACAATGTATTGAGAACAGCAAAGGAAAACAAACAAAAGATGTACACTAAAGCCAAGAGAGGGCTTAGTCCTGAAACAAATTGTGGGTTTAAAGTTTGGAACATGAATAAAAACATTATCAAAAGAGCCTTTAAAGCAGTTAACACAAGTTAATTTACCTACATGAATTTATATAAAACAAGTTAATTCTTGACATATTTATACCACTGAAACAACAGTTTCCAGGACTTCTTTTTAGACAGTTTTTTTTGTCTAGAAGTGTTAAGTCAAATAAGAGACACTGCATCAAAGAGTAAAACCAGCCATCCATATGTAAGAGTCAATTACAGTATACATGCAGTTTTGTCACATAGGTTCTTCAAAATGAACTGAGTCTAGTACTAAACACTAACTGCTCAGGCTGATATCTGATAACATATGTTGCAAGGATAGGTCTCTAAGGCCTCAGGCTCTATCTGCTCTCCGCTGTTACTTGGATGCCTGATCAGCTTAATTGAAACCACATTTTACAGTAGGAAAAAAAAAAATTCTAAATTTATAGTTAAACCAACTTATTTTAGAGAAGACTTCCCTCTTTTGAATCAACACAAGTGCTCCACACAAAAGATCACCACTATCATTTAGTTTAAGGGCTGGAAAGCCAAATCCTAAGCGCTCACTACCTATTAACTATAAGTTAGAAGCATCATCCATGAGCAGCTGTCTTGTTCTCATTTAAATTTCTGCCCACAAGCATCTCTGGATGGATGAAGTTCATACTTACAGACTTTTTGAAGTATAAGGCCTTCTACTCTAAAGGATAAGGGAAAAAACAGAACAACTTACTGCAACAGAAAATCCAGCTTCCTAACTCTATTAGAACAGTCTAAACAAAGCTTTTGAAACTCCTGTCTTATTTGTTACTCATGGAAGTGGTAGTTCAGTCTGAGACGGTAATTTGAAAATAAATCCATCTAAAGCAGGAGCCTGTAACTCCCATGAATGCAACAAATAGTTCAGTACCTTTATGTACTATCACTTGGCACCGAGGAGCAGTGAGAAACATGCTCTACCTCTTCTCTCAGCATGCCACTGAACCCAAATAAACTCCATGCTCCAGACAGAATTAAGTAACTCAGGAGAAATTACATGAGCATCGTGTCTATTTGCTTAATCTCCACTTCTCCCAGGTCCCTTTCCTTCTCACCCTGCAGCAGATTCAGCTACTCTCATGTCATTCACAGTTGAAATTTAGAAGGAAGAGCTGTTGTTCTGATTCTTAGTCTCTTGAAGACTCAGCATGTTACAACACTTGAGACTTGCCAAACTCACATAACTGATGGCCAGATAAGAGAAGCCTTTCTTATTAGTTGCCTGCTATGCTAATAATAGTCACTCAGAAACAAAAAGCAGAACAAAAGTGAAGTTGCAACAAGTTGTAAAATCATGTATTACTGAAGTTGTTGCATCAAGCATCTACTTCAGGGATAAACCCTTGACTATTGAAAAGATCCAGAAAGATTTTCCACTGGAAACCATAACCTCTAGTGTAAGACTTCCAAATTGCACAAGCTATGAAATCGTTTCACTTACAAGAGAGTATTAAGGTGGGAACACCTAATCATCAACCGTATCAGCCATAAGCACACAGATCAGTTAAGAGGAAGAGAGCAAAACCACACTACAATTAATATAGTAAATTACTTTAAGATAGACTTAAATGAGTTAAAGCTGATTTTGAACACCTACTGCAAAAAGCCTGAAGCCATCTTGCACTGTGCTTTAACTGGAAGTTGATTATGTTTCATTTTCTATGTCTGCTATGTTCAGCTAATAAAATATGGTCAAATTATTAACTTGTGGCCCAAACAGGATAATCTCTCCTTGTCAGAGATCAAACAGAACAAGTAAATTTTTTCTCGTCAGCTTGGTGCACAACCAAAACTACAAATGAAGATAGCTTAACAACTTTTTCTGGTTAAATATATTTAAGAAATAAACTTGTGACTTCAATAAATTATCAAAAAGTACTTGGGTAGCACACCAGAACAACTTCCTATTCCATTTATTATTAGGGGTCTATATATCATGCAAGTGGCTTTAAAGTGGTTATCACTGAGGTTTTTAAAAGGTGTAATACCTAATCTTGGGCAAGAAGTGTAGAAATTAATATTGACAAACATTTCTTGCACAGCAGTGCCCTCTAGTGAAGTCACATGAAAAAGCCAAATTAAAAAAAGAATTCTTATAACCACTGTATAAAAGGCATCAGAAATGCTCTCAGCTTTAAAGATACAAATATTCAAATTCCTATTTTCTTACAACAGCTTGTTTCAATACTTCAGTTCAAAGTGTGAGCATGAAAGACAAAATGTTCAATTCTATCAACCAGACTGACAAAAATGCATCTGTTCAAATTAAAAACAGCTGAACTATTTTAATATATGCAGCATTTAAGAAATACAGTCAAGCATGAGCTAATTTGCTTCAATACAAATGTCCCAGGCAAAAAAAAACCCCTCAATTTAAAGAATTATTTTGGCATAGAAGATACTATTATATAGTATAGTATAACAGTTTCATACAGATACAAGGCACTCTTGCCAGCATTGCTTCTGACTGAGCACATCAGTCAGTCCAATTAAATAGCCTCAAGGGAGGTGCACTTTCAGGTGTCACACCAACACAAGTGACACTGAGTTTGTGTAAAAGGAACGGGGACTACACACCTTGATTGAAACTGTACCTTCTCTGTGCAGCCTGGCTGCACAGCTCTCCTGGAAAGTAATCTGACTCTACAAGAACTCATCATCTGGTTTCTTACATTAAAGCCATGTCTCCATCTCTGACTACCTACTCATGCTACCATTCAAAAGTAACAATTGGAATTCAAGAATCTTACTTCCAGAACATCATTAAGCATGGCAAATGGCGACAGGAGTTTATATATCTTCCCTTAAATTATGAGGGGTGAAGGAGAAAGCCTACTAAATGCATCTGAAGATGGCAAACTCTCTCATGGACAGTTGGGTATTTGCTTCCTCTAAAAATCTCACACCATACAGCTTCGAAAATTATTCAACATGTTATTGGATAAAAATTCAGTTTTTCATGGGAAGTTTTAGCATCCAATCTTCAGTTGCTACAAGAGCACATAACTTTTTGGATAACACTGCTATAAAAAAACATTTCAAAGCACAGAACAGATTGACCAAACAGAACAGGTTCACAATGGCAATTCTTGCATGATCAGCTGTACACAACATGGATCTTGCACTCAGCACTTGTTTCTCCATTTCTCTAGTATTCATCCCTATAGTATCCTGCTATACATTCACCTTCATTTCTCATAATAACGTTCTCTCTACCATACAGACTCATTATTTGTCAGTGTTCAAGTGGGCAAAAAATGCTGTCAAGGTTTCTAAGATACCGAAACCAAATACAACAGCCTCCATACTACAACTGCTCTACTATGCACTGTGAACTTCTGTTTGCTGGACAAAACATCTGTGAGAGTTAACTCTGCTTCAGTTACAATACTGACCATAATAGTTTTGCCTAGCTGCACCTTCTATACTGCTCCATCAGGATTAGAAAAGCATTAACAACCAAAAGATTAATCTACCTTCCAATTCTCCAAGTACAAAACTATAATTTAATATCTACAGTTCTCTAACAGTGTAGTATCAATCAGGCTGTTAAAACAACCATCAAATTAGTTTGTTATTTTGGTTATTTACTACTTCACTGAGAAGTGAACATAATGAAATAGTTACATTTCTTTTCTATTTCAGAATTGGCATTGAAGTGATTAAATAGTAATGACAATGAATGCTACTAACATGTCAATTTCTCAATAGCTGTTTGATGTCTGCCTAAAAGAATATCACTAGTGAATGAGTGCTTTTAAGTTTAGACAGATTCTAAAAGGTTTTAAGCTCTTTGGTTGTTAATAATAACTGCAGAAAAGTAAATCATAATCTGGACAAAAAACAGGTGTGAAAAGGTCATCCCATTTGTGAGTAGACAAGCTAAGCTTTCTAGTATTGCCTCTTTCAGAACGGAGAAAAAAGGAGCATTTTATAGTTCCATAAGAAATCAAATAATGTTTATTAAATGTTTGGAAAAATTACAAAGCCAGTTATAATCATCCTTCAAGAACACGCTAAATGAGATGCACAAGATCACTCAAAAATTAATCTGCCTATCATTGTATGAGTAACTTGTTATTCTGCCTTGAATTCTAATAGCAATCTGGAGCTGACAACAACTATTGTTCTAATACCTAAGGCTATGTAGAACCATTTCAATGCAAAACCCATTAATGAAAGAATAGATGCAAACTACATCATCTGTGAAAATGTTTCAAACTCTCCCCTAGCCAAAACCAGCACAACACTATAGGCCTAATTTAGCATTTTCTTGTTACTATTCTGTATTTATAGACACAGAAAGCCATCAGTATAAATCATCAAGGTCATGGATTTGCAGGGCCCCCCTGAAGATCACTTGTTCACATTTCCTACAAAACAATTTTAAGTATCAAGCATTGTACTTCAGTACAATACACTACATAATATCACAAAGTCTACTTTTTTGGCAAAGCCTGAAAACAGAAAAGCAACTACCAATCAAGGATTATGTTGAGAATTGAGACATACCAAGACATAGGTCTAAATAATGTTGCTCATTTAAACATTGCATGCACTTGAGAAAATGACATCTATGTTTACACTCTTATCAATAATATTAATGTATCAGGTGAACATTTGTAGACTTCATCTACATTATTCACCTACACTATTTCATTATTTCCCCTTAAGAAGTTAAAAATTTAGAATACGCATCTTCCCTAGTTGCATCTTTCTTGTCCCTTCCTGGTTTTTCAAGCTGTCAATTAAAATCAAGAAAAGATTATTCCTCAGCGTATTCAGCAAGGAAATGCAACACGTCATTTTAGTATATTCTAAAAAACCATGCTAAAAAGGATCAGCTCAAAGTTAGTCAAAAGAAACGTAACTGCAGCTTTTGTATTTTTACATCCATTCACAGAAGCAAGCAACTTTGCTTTTTGTCCAACTTTGTTATACACAATTAAAAAGAAGTCATGCTGTTGAAAAAAACCATACTCTGCTTCACCACACATCTAATTGATTTTTGGTTTCTTTGGTCCTATATGCTTGCTACACTCCAAGCTTTTGGGAAATTTAGACAATTCACTTCCTTGCCCACATCTTAATAAAATAACTACCTTAGGAAGAACAACTGCTCATTGGAATGGCCATAATACAAAAAGCCCAAAGAGAAAAAACCAAAACTTTACAGGGCAAAGGTAAGGAAGCAATTTCAGAATTTACTGCTATGGACTTTTTACTAAGGTGAGATACTTGTCAAATACAACAAAGATGTCTGCTTTAGATTATCCTTACACACCATTGACAAAATGTTTAGCCTCACACTAGACACCTCTCATCTTGCTTTGCAATCAAGTGCCAGAGAAGCTCTGTTTTTCCTGTAGAATGCCAACACTACCGGAAAAAGGTTCTGACTCAAGAACCACACAGCTCACAGCCCAACATCTCAAATGTCATCACATGGAAAATTAAACAGAACAAACCAATTTATGTTCCATTTAAAGTGTGGAGTTAAAATCTTCTAAATACTCCTTTTACTCCTTTATCATCTTCCTTGCATCTCATCTTTTCATTTGAATGACATGGTGTTAAGAAATACCACAAAACACTTAATTTGCTCCTTCAAATGTTAGCTCTCGACTCCTCAAGATATTTCCTAGTAAGCATGGAACTTGAATTAAAATCTAATTCTTATAATAATTATTCCTTTTTAGTAGGTACCAAAAACACACACAACCTTCTATATTATCAATGAAAGTAGTTCTGAGTTTTCTCCCTGACCTTTTCTTGGAAAAGCAACTTTTGCACTAACTCCTTAAGCTGGTAATTTCCATGCTAGTATCCTCCCCAGTGATTTACCTTAAGGGTTGAGACGCTTTCAGGATCAACACTTACTACTAATACTACCCAAAGCTTTTAACTAAGATTTCACAGAAATTGAGGAGATCAGGAACTTCTCATACCAAAATAGTTTTACTTCTTTGGCAACTTCAGTTTTAACAGTGTATTTCATCCTACCCCATTCAGATGCTGGGGAAAAGCTCACAACTCAAAAGTAAAACTCTGCATTTTCCCTCAAATGGTAAAAAAAGCTCTTCTCTGTATGTATCAATAGATCAAATTTACTGTGATTTTGATGTTTGAAGCTATAGAAAATGGAACCCAACAATTCAATATAATGACAACCCCACTGAACTGCAGCATTACCTGCATATCTATCACAGTTGGTAACACAACTGTGCAGTTATCCGCAACTCCGGTCCAGCACGGCGCTTCAATTTGTGCTGTCCCTCAACTGTCACCTTCACCCCCACAAATCCCAACATATCAAATGCTACAATACAGTGTGCTCTGATAACAATTCTGTTCTTCATTGCATTAACAGCTGACCATGTACTTCAGGGTAATATATCAAACCAACCAGGGCTTTGAGAGGCCCTGAACACTGGATTGATCCTTAAAAAATAGGTTTTAACTAGATCAGTCCTTGGGGTAAATTTGTTAGTTCCACAATTTAAACTGCAGCCATTTACAATCTAAATAACACCACCCTGCTGTATCCCTCCTCCTGTGGAAGGAGGAGGATATGCTTTCATAAAGAAAGCCTAGGAGCACACACATCCTGAAGTGAGCTTTTGCTCTCAATTTCTACTGAAATTCAAGGCTACCTACTGACAGTGCCAAAGCCTTTTCTCCCCCAACTTTTCACAGTATTGTATATTACCACAACACAGAAATTCAATTTTAGAGCAGTCATAATATAATTCTTCATACTGAAGGCCACACAAAGCAGTACTGTTAACATACGTTCAACTAATCATAGAATGGATAAATTGCACTGCCAGGGACTTTAATAAAATCACTTGATTCATCTCTTTCACAGTTTCTTCCACAAATAACATTTGAAAATTAAATCAGTCAACAGCAGTCACTGCAGGCACAGCATTCCTATTTATTTTTAGTATTCTCTGTTATAGTAAGCATTCAATGTAAAGCCTTTTTTAATTAGGTATGAAAGGATTTGCTAACATATCACTTATTACAATACAACCTTTATTAGATACTCACTTAGAATATATTTTTTCTTTGCTGTGAATGAGTATATAGAAGACCAGATACACCTGTTCTTAGCTTCCATTTAACAATACAATAGCAACTCTGGCACTGAAACAGGCTGAAGTCAGGGGAACATCAGAAAAAATTCAGTTATGTCTGTACTACAAATCCTCAACTCTTCACTGGTATAAACAACAGATCTGAGATCACTTCTGTCCAGAGACACAGGAACTCAGATACCACACGCGGTGTCCTCATCTATTCTTTCTTCCATCACCTACTAAGTGTTTGTGGAAAATTTTGAAATAGGTGTCTTTATTCTTCTGTTCACTCTCACATAACAGTATTCTCTGTGCTTAAAAAAAAACCAACTAACACCAATGATCAAAGACTAGTTTGATGACTACGCACAAAGATCTCCCACCTTTAGAAACTGAGATAAACAACTTCATAAGCAGCAGTAGGCTACCTGAAAAACATAGGAGTGTTACTACTTACTAGTGAGATGTAAGCAGCAAGTATTATAGACAATGCCTCACAGACTCGTCTGTGCACTCAGGTCTTTGTCTCATCTAGAGGTGATTTTTTTTTTTATACAAGGCTAATACAGCAAAAAAAAAAACCCCACAACACAAAGACATGGGAAACTACCAGGAAAAAACAGTCACCTCCTCTGAAATAGAGCAAGTGGAGTAATCCAAACTGGTAAAGACAGACTACACTCTGAACCAACCTCTCCCTGAGGTTTAGGGAAGTACAACAGCCCAGAAACTTTTCATTACTGAAGCAATTTTTGTATTATATTGTAACACTGGGACAAGTCCGGCCAACAATACAAACCAGAATGCAGGTACATGGCATCCACATACTGTCAAGGGCACACTCAATTCACCCTTCAGACCATGAGAACAGCATTGCTCATGCTGTTACAGGTGAAAATAGCTTAAATATGGAGGCCTGACCATCACTAATGGCGGCAAAGGTGTTATGAAAGCACTAGAGTATAAAGAAAACCCTGCTCCAACTTCGAAAACAGACCTTCTAATAGGTGTTTTTCCACTGTCTGTGACACATTTGTACCTCAGTCCACCCATACATCAAAGCCAGCTCACTGTTTCAGCATAAGATTCTACACCTGCCTGCAAACAATGACAAAAAACCTCACATCAGAGGTAGATAACCCACTCCTGTATGAGCTCATCCCCAAGACTTCTGTAAAATAGCTCCTTCGTTTCTCCCACTCTCCCTTAACACCTACTGTAAAACAGAACAGATAGTTCCAGAAGGATGAAATACAGCAGTTAAAAATAAAGGAAATCAATGTCACATTCCAGGCATTTGCATAGATAGCTCAGTTGAAGTTTACAAAGCAACAAATTAGCCCAAAAATCTTAGCAATTAAGGCATTCAGAGGAGTTAGTTCTCATGCTTGATGTTTCACCTCATTTATCATCCAGTATTTGTGTAAGCTGTAAATATGTTGACACTAAAGCAACAATACTGAGGATTAGGTATTGTCTTCATCTGAGAAAACAAAGACAACACAGAACACTGAAGTTATTGACCATGGATTTCCAGGTTCCAGGTTCAGCTAGTGTTGAGGACAGAAGCATATTGTGATACTCAGCTGAATGGTGCCTACACACAATCTGGGTCCAAAAATAAATAGGCAATAACATTAGAAGTAGGAAATAGTAGCAGTAAAACGAAAAAATTCCAAGAATCACATAATCATTAAGGTTGGAAAAGATCTCCAAGATTATCAAGCCCAACTTCTGACCAAATATCACCATGCCCACTAAACCATATCACGAAGCACCACATCTGCTAGGGTTTTTGTTGTAAATTGTTTACATTTCAGCCAGGAATAAAGTTGCTTTATTTTCACAATCTCACATTTTAGATGTTTGCTAACAGTTATAAAAACCATGCTTGGTTGTTTGAACAAAACACTCATGATATTCTCCCAGCCAATGAGTTTGTTCTTAATGTTAGTCTCATGGAAGCTAAAATAACACTATATGTGCTCTTCAGCAATGTAATGTAGTTGAACAAGAAATTAATTTTTTCTTCTATAATTAGGGGAAACAAATTAAAATATGACATGTTATTACAGACTAAATGGAGGTCTAGATCTTTTCTGAGCATCACATGATCCAGATGTCAGCAAGATAGCCTGAATATTTTAATGACCTGTGGCACTTTAAGAAGAGGCTTAAAGTAATAAAATTTATCATCTGGGTCAGGTTAAAGCACTTAGTCAATGGGGCTGGGAGCAATTCAGCTTACCTAAGACACCCACTAGCTGATCCACCCAACTGCTCTCTTACCTACTGCACAGACCCTGACGGCCACCAAGTTACTGAGGTTCTGACACATCTGAGAACCTGTCCTGAACTGCCTTTCATAATTCTGCTGTAACTTACACCAGCTGGAAAGACAGAAAATCATTAGCTATAATTGTCACTCATTTAAGAACCTATAGGTAGTATTTAGTAAGTACCTTACCACCTTCCCTCTTTCTTAAATCCTTGTTCAAGTTTTATACATTTATAGTTTGCCTGAAACAGAACACCTCCTTGGGTAACAATGTTTCAAAATAATTCACTGCATGAGCTATTGCTACAAAGGCACTTAGAATTCACTAGCAAAGCTACATGGGAACTACTTTGTTAGAGCCAGGCTGCAATGGAAGAAAACATTCTATTAGCACGGACATGAACCTTAAGATTAAAACCTATCAGAAAAATAGTAATTTCTGAGAAACTTTAAAGCTTTGTCTGTTATCAGTCAGTTATCTTAAGCTTTAAAGCTTCTTCTTTGTTGCAAAATTTTACCTTGATGACAAATTAAAACATGTAGCATTACAAACATGTTGATTATTCACTGAAGGAAGAAACAGAACAGATTGGAAAAGCAAATGACCACATAAACATCAAACGTTGGCCAAAGCTAGTAAGTTAAAACAGTTCCTTTTCTTTGTACATAAAAGCAAGGTCAAGCAGTTGAACTAATCATACAGTTTACAATTGGTTACAGAATAAACCCTTCCAAATCCCTCTAAGTTACAGAAAGAACTGCAGTAGTTTAGCTCCATACCACCTCTAGCGTATGCCACTGCTCAATGAATAAAAACAAGTGCAACATTTAATTCTCTACATCAGCGTGGAGAAATAAAGGCTTAAGAGCAACAGAAGTCAGTGTTACAAGTCATAAGTAATGTGACGTAAGACATTCCCTTGCATAAACACATCAAAATTAAGTCTGATCTGTGCTCAGTAATAAAACAGTGGTCCTTAAGCTTGCAGCAAAAAGTTAGAACTTAGAATGAGTGTTTCAAGCCATGAAAATCCAGAGCTAAAGACACCGCTGAATCTTTTTAGGATGATGAGTTTTCCACATAGGTACAGCCAGTGATAATCACAAGTATCATGAAGGTAAAAATCTGAAAACCTTGCATAACAACTTACTGTGTAAGTGATAGCTGCCAACATTCCAATCACAGTCAAGGAACTAATGGAAAATGAAAGTGCAGTCAAGCCATCTGGAAAACAAAAAAAAGGAACTTGTTGAAAATACTTACAGTAGATGTATAAGAACACTTCTTCCTAAATTAATTTTCAGGGGAAATTTAAGTTCATGAGAAAGAAGATGATTCAGACAGTTACCAGTCATAACTCAGACAAAAAATTTACCTAGAAGAGCTTTTTGACCACAGCAGATCTTTATCCCAAATTGCAGAGTCCGGGACAGACTCTTGTCTTTGTTACAAGCTCACAGAAGTTGCATTCATCCAAATAGTTGAATAGCCACCAATGAACTTGCTCCCATAGCTGTCTAATGCCTCTTCAAGATGTATTTCTGGCCTCCCCAGGGTGCTGTGTAACTTGTACAACTTATATGTGCATCATGCATGGTTCATCTTAGTTTTGTTTGCTATCACCTGATTTCTCCTACTAAAAGCATTATCCAGAATCAGACAAGCATGGATCCTTCAACCAACCAAAAAAAGCCTCAGCTTCACTCAAGGTATATACAGACCAAACTGGAAGAAGTTCAGGGGACTATAGACTTACTGTAGCCTTATAACTCTAGCAATTAAAAGAGATAGTAGAAGACAAGAGGGACCAAATAAAGGCATTTAACTCCCTAAAACCTCCTGCATAATTCTTCAGAACAGGTCTATCCCTAACCTCACCAAGCAAGACATCACAAGTGGTTTTGGTTATACAATAACATGGAAACTTATAGTAACTATTACAGAAATTAACCTTCAGCAATTTCATGTTTGTGCTCAGTCATAACCAAACTAGAGTTTACTGTTCTCCCCTATGTCCTCCCCTCTAGTTAATTCAAGAATTTAGAGTACAGTAACTTTTATTCCTGCTCACACAGAATTACTAGCCTGTTTCCATTAATTAGCTAGTTTCCATTCTAATTTCCTGAACACAGCACCAAGCAGTCACAAACTGAGAAATCATAACTATCCTCTGTGAGGAGCTGCGCCCCTCTTCTGACCACCCCTACAGGCCTCCTTCCAAAACCACCAAAAACTAATAGAAGAGAACAACCAAATCCAACTTCAGAGCTCAAATCTCTCCTTTACTCTTTTTGCTAGATAATATCAAACAACTTCCCCAGGGCTAAAAGCAGTATGTTCCTGTGTTTCAAATACTACAGCTGTGTTTAAAACTTATAAAAAAAAACAAACCCACAAAAATAAACCTAGCACTATTTTCCCTTCAGTAGCTGTGAAAATTTAACTTCTTTCTGAAGTTTAGTGAAAAAAAAAAGCCCACATGCATGACCCCATTCGTAACATACCACACAATGTACTTACACACTGTATTTGATGATCCTCCTGTACAAGTATTTGAAACCAACATTTAATATCCATTTTAAAAGTCTGAACTACGCTCAATGGAACATTAAGAAACTAACTGGCTGAAAAATTGATAATTGTACACCAGAAGTATATCATGAGGCTTTGCCTCAGTGAATGAGTTTGCATTCCTTTCATAATCCCACTACCAACTACCACGTGATGATTGGATGTTTGTTCTGTGTCTCAAGATCTTTGTATTTCTTGGGCCACTGCAGACAAAGGAAAAGGGTAAATTAATATAAAAACAGAACAGGTACAAGTAAAGACAACAGACAAGCAATTTGTCCTTATTTCTCCAGCATCTGGAACACAAAAGAACCTTTTGCAGAGAGTGGTTTTCTGTAGAGTAGCTCTACAAAAACACGGGGGCCCCCCTTTGTGGGGGTTTTGGGAGACAGCAATCTGAAGGTAAGCCAGGAGCATGCCCTGCCAGCATGGAAGTCCCATGGCATCCCAGGTTGTATCAACACTAGCATGCCCACCCTATTAAAGGAAGGGACCATATAGGGAATACTGCAACCGGTTTTGAGGCCCCTGCTACAGGTAAGTGATAAATCTGAGCAAGTTAAGGGGAGAACTGAGCTGGTCAGAAGTTGGAGCACATGCTGTGCAGAGAAGCTGAGGGAGCCAGGCTTTTTCAGCCTGGAACAGAAACAGGTTTGGAGACACCCAATACAGCCTGCCTGCTTAGCAAAGAGATGCAGCCCAAGCTCTTCAGTGGTGCATTGTTCTCAAGTGTGAGACAATGGGTGACAGCAGGTATGCCCACAACAGGTAAGAGGAGGATTTTTTTCACAATGAGTTGAGTCTCTAAACTTAAGGAGTTTTCAAGAGCTAGCTGATAAATCTCCGAGCAACCTAGTCTGACCTTACAGCTTCCTTCTTGGTGCAGATTTGACTAGATGACCTGAGGTCTCCTCAATCTGAATTATCCTATGAAATTACAAGTCAAAAGAGAATGCTGATAGTCAGAAAACAAAATCAGACTTTCACATCCCAACCCAGCCATCTTAATCATTTTACTTTCCTAAAAATAAACACTGCCTATACTGTATTTCATAGCAAAGACAGAGCCAAATACTTTGTTAAAGACATATCAAGGTTGCCTGGAAAAATTAGCTTACATCTTAGCTCAACTGCTATCACAACCTGTATAAACAGTTTAAGAAGCATTTTTTCCTATGCTGTTGTAATACTTGCAAAGCAAGAGAAACACCAAGACAGCCAAAACATTCAATAAGCTATGGATTTGTCCTCCCCATCTCCTACACTTACAAGCACAGATTACAGCACAGACCATATTATGATTAAAGACTCTGCAAGGACATCAAAGCAAACAAGAAAGGCTTTCAGCATTTAAGCGGAAAGAGGAAGAAGAGGCTAAATAGGGGCCTGTTGCTGAGTGGGGCAGGGGACCTGGTGAGACAGGACTTTTCCACGACAAGTCTGAGGTACTGAATGCCTTCTTTGCCTCAATCTTTTACTAGCAAGACCAGACTTCAGGAAACCCAGGCCAGGGAGCTCAGAGAGAAAAGCTGGAAGGAATATATACCCTTGGTGGAATAGGATCAGCTTAGAGAATACTTAAGCAAACTGTACATATAAAGTTGATGGGCCCTGAAAGGATTAGCCAGCTCTGTCAGCATTTGGTGTATGTCATTGCAGGGAACTCTTAGTCAGTACAAAACTCCTGGAATAATGAAGAATATGACTTGACGAAAGTTTGTATGATTATATCCTAAAACATTCACCCACAAGCCAATACTCTGATGCATATCAAGAATGAAGCACAAAATAATGGAGTACTTATGCACTGGGATGAATGTTAGACAACTTTTAGTTACTCTTTTTTAAATATATTTGGAAAGTGACATCAAGTCTGTCTTAGCTCACCTATAAAACATTTCCTTCACACCTTTACCCTGAAAACATATCCTGGCTAAGTACATGAACTACAACATCTAAGTGTAAAATACTATTTCATGGAGTTTGGTCTTCACAACAGCTCTTTACAGCCCTAGTGTAAACTATAAAAAATGCAAACAACAATTTTAGAAGAGGTCAGTACTGGAGAGCAAAGGGAAGAAGTTGTAACACCCACAGAACTTCCCTGTCTAAACAGACAAAATCACTCACTTGTCTCATTCTTACGAGCAGCAGTACTGCGTTTCATTAGGTAAATGATTGAAGACCTTCACACAACACAATACACACTCACCACACCCTAAAAGTCAGTGAACTTCAGCATCCAAGTAGCATTTAAGAGCTAAGTGAAGACAATGGAAGAAAGTACCCTCCTCTCCCCACCATAAATATCAGAGGACACAACACTGGAGTCCTCACTGTCAAATGGGGACTGTATTTAAAGTACAGAGAGGAGATGCTGGCAGTGTCTGCTTTCATGATAGTTCTAATTTTTTTTCTCTGAACAGGAAGAACACTCTTATTACAAAGACTTACTGTAGGTAAGCAGTTAGAGAAAAGTTAGAAAGCTGCCAACAAGGAAATTAATTATCTTGTTCAGTCAATGAACAAGTGACAAAAGTCAGTATAGTAGCAACTCATGCAAAGCTCAGAACAAATCTCAAACTTACGACTACTTCCAAATTCTTCAAACAGGAGCTTCACCTTCTCCCACTCTGTGGAATTCTTCTTGTTGGGAATATCCAAAGGAACAAAAGCACTGTAATACAGAAAAAAAAAAAATCTTTCTTACCCTAGTTAGTCAAATATAAAAAGAATTCTACTTCCAAATTAAAAAAATAGAAAAATCCATTAATTCCTGAAGAAAAGGCAGTGTTTCACTTTATTCACATTCTCCTCAAATGCTGCATTTAGATCAGCAGAGTACATGTGCGTGTGTGCAGAGTCAGGTCTGAGGTCAATGAACAAGTGATTTTCTGTTTACTAGTCCTAAAAGAGGTAAGGGCCCTACACTCAAGTGTCATTAAAAGACGTATTAATATGATTTACTATCCTGATTTGATTCATATGCAGATGAGCAAATAAATTTTAAGCATCAATGAGACAAATTCTCTTATAAATAAACACTTCCGAAAGCCAAAATAAAATAATTAATGATTTCTAAAACAAGCATTAAAATACAAAGAGACACATTTATCTTCCATTATTACAACTAAAATAACACATCTGCTCCATTCTGTTTTGTTCTGTAGTTCGTCCAGAGAACTGAGCTGCAGAGAGGTTCATTAAGTATTTTTGTTCTTTCAATAAGCAGACTAGCAAAGAACACTCAGAGAACAAGGTCAGATAAAACAGTCCCCTAGCTGATAGCTTCCTGCTGTCAGGCTCACCATCTAAAGTCAACTAATGAGAGTAACTCTTCAGCACCACTATACACTAAAAAGATGGGTTTGTAACAGCTGGAAAAACAGTACCAAAAAACCACTGAAACCATAGCGTTGAGACATGAAATAGAATGTCTACAAGTCACAGGAAGACAGATTTGAAGGGAAACACTTCAGGCAAAGAATGCAAGAACAAAGTCCATAAAGAATGTTCACAAGTGTCATTCGGACTTGTATAACAAAGACTACATAATTAGATCCTTGCTTCAAGTCCCAAGCAAATACGCATATTCCAGGAGCAGTCTCAAACTTTAAGCACAAAATATATGCTTTTGTTTCAAAGTTTAGGGCTAAACCATGTGCACATACAATCATCACATCAAAACCAAACTGATACTTGGCAAAAAAAAAGTTGACGTTTTAAAAGTCGAGATTTTAATTTCTAAAAAAAGCTTCTTGACTGTGCAAGAGGCAGATTAAGGGCTAGCATTTGCTCAAATTGACACATTTGTTGACTTAAGATTTAGTTCTTGTATCTGCCTCTTGTATTCTTTCTGTAAAATAGCATCCAGACAAAATGAGGACACAGGTATTAAAACCAAGTTAGGCAGCATTTCTACTTACAAATGACAAAAAAAAATAACTGCAGGTTTATTTGCTAAAAAATGGTTAAAATAGGAGACTCTGAGAACATAAGTGAGCTCAAGTCCTTTTTATTTTAGCACCACTATGGATTTGCTATTTGTGGACCACACACAGGGAACAAACAAGATGGAAGAACATTTTAGGATATTTATAACTTGCTTGCTTTTTTCCCCTGAGAACAATAGGATTTTTTTTTTTGTTTGCTGAGACTATCTACAACCAGTATGTCAAAGGACACTAATCAAAGCAGGAACCACTGTACACATTATACTCTTCAATCAGCACTCAGATAAACCTTCACTGAAGATGGACATCTGATTCTGCTCCTGCTAAAGTTCCATGCACCAAAGGCCCCAGAAAAGAACACGAGTTATAAATTCAGGCAAAGCAAGCAAACAAAACAGCTCAGCTGTAATGCCTAATACTTGGAGTTCTGGACACAAATCAAATTATTAACTGGCAATTTTAAGAATAGAAGCAAATTGCTATGCTGTTCAAAACACATCCTGGGTAAATTATGATTAAAATCTAGATCAATATCTAGGCTGCAGAACAAGGAAAGTAAATGCAAGACAAGTAGTTTAAAACTATTCACTCTTGGCAGGGCTAATACACAATTGTAGATGGGCAAAGTTTGATCCTTAAATCAAGAGTGTCATTAACCGTCATCCTTAGGAAACTATTTTCCAACACACCAGATTTAGACTCATTTCCTTAAGTAAGTGCTGCTGTGATATAATTTGCATAACTATTTCTAGGATAATTAGACATATTCACAGCTTTTTAAGTGCTAATGGTTCTAGAAAATTTAAGGTAACCAGTTTAATTCTAAACACTGACAGTCAGGGAAGCATTCATTTTGGAACCAAACATTCATTAGCCTCAAAAACAAACATTTTGTTTCATACTAGGCTGCTTAAGGTTACCTTAACATAGATTGCAGTATCTCAAGCCCCTTGACAAGCACATGACATTTACAGAAAGTACAAGGAAGGTAGGTAACTTTAGGGAAGGTATGACAAGTAAAAACTAGTTCTGAGTATCCCAGTATAAATTTGCCCTATACTTTGCTTTTAATGGTACTCTATGACAAGTTATTTGTGTGCAGAGGATTTAAGTGTTACAGATATGCATATTTTTGCCAGACAATTGTTTTGTAACAGACAAGTAAAGCAAGAGGTACAAACACTACTCCTGATAACAATTTGGACAATAACATCCTGCTCACTGAGCAGTGTTATCAAGTCAGAAAAAACCTCCAAGATCATGCAGTACAAAAAGATTTTTTTTTCCCAAAACAGTCACAAGGATCTCTAGTAGACCAAGGTCAACTTCCTGGTAAGAATGAGACATTCAAACTTTGAGCTTAATATAGCTTTTATAATTGATTTGAGGACTGCTGAGCAGGGAAGTGGCAAAACCTTCTTACATAGGCCTTTAAAGCCTGACCTGTTTTAATCACACAGACTACTTGCTAAACCAATCAGAACAAAGGCTGTCTGGCTATGAGACACTAGTCATGTAAGCACAAGAAGACAGACTCTTTGTCAGGCACTTAAGAGGAAATATTCCAACCCCTCTCACTCTTGTAACCTGTGTGCAGGAGTATTCTAGTCCATTAAGCCTAGCCACGTAGAGTCAAACCCAGTACATAAAATTCCAGTCTATTTTAACATTGCTCTGATCCCAACCACCAGTGAGAGACTCTCCTGCTACTGCAAGACTAGTCTTCACTACCACATTCAGCCAAACCACTTCTATAGAAGCTTCAGCTCCAACATCTTTATCTCTTTCCTGTCACACTGGACTTCTGTGGCCACTCCCTGCCCTTGCTATGGAAACAGCTAACTCTAAACACGTAACTTCTTCAGAAAAAGCATATACATAAACACTGAGATACGTGTTACTTTATATATAACTATACTAGAAACAGAGTTCACATTTTTCTTCAGCACAGTCACCTCAGTTACCTCTAAAACTGAGCCTTTTCCCCTCAAAGGGAGCCTTGCAGTCTCACTTAAACGGGAAATACAAGAATTACCTTTTTTTGGTAGCAGCATCTTAGGTAGCAAGGATGCTTTATTCTGGGGGCATTGGGATGATGCTACTATTTAATTATTACCACCATAACTAGCAGAAAAAATTGTTCCAATTAGAAAACAAATTCCTGCTGTTTATCCATGGGTTTCAAGACTCTACCTCTGGGGAAGCATTGTTCAGTGACTTAGTCCAAGCTCTCTGGTTTGCAAGTCAATCTCATTGTCCTATGGCAAAGTATCAAAGGGGGTGGTCTAAGCCACTGCAATTTACAAGTTGTGAAGACTTCTTAAAGAATAAGCCTAATAGCACAGAGGACAATTAGGAAGTCAAGAACCAAATTCTAGACTACTGGGAGAGAGGAACAAACATGCTTACAGCTACTGAGGATTCAGCTAGAGACACTACCAAAATTTCTAAACTGGATATATTATACAATACATCTATCTATACCCATAATGTGAGCTGTTAGAAACAGCTTTTGCCAGAAATTTTAGTAGTATTTCTACACCACAATTAAGGTAACAAACCCCTTCAGTCTCTTAAGAGCAAATACCTTACTTTCACTTAAAAGGACAAGAGACTTGATAGAAATGCACCTTTAACTTTTATCAAAACTAAAACAATATTCCAATAAGATGGACTACAACTGGGAGCATTAATTTCACTCTAGTTTCTACTTCACACTCCAGTACTTTGATATGGATCATTTTAGCACACATTTTGCAATTTTTACCAACTTTATTGCTGCAGTCAAAATGCTAAAAAGCTTATGACACAGCAGACATTAGAAATTCAGTATTGGTGTGCATGTCATGCTTAATGGTGATCTGAAATCAATTTTCTGCTACTGCTTGGAGTTTCAGAACAACAGCACTTGCTGCAAATAGGTTATTCACTTCAGTAACATTCACCTCTTAAACAAATGCCAGCAAAACCTTGATCATACAAGACACAATTAAGTCAAGTATAACCCCACATTACACTTTTGTCCTTCAGACAGCATTTCCATTTAGGAAAGTACGAGCACATAACATCTAATCATTTTCCTTAAAAGCTGTTTTGCGATGTCCACTTCAGAAAAAGCATTTGAGAAAGGCAAAAAACTATTTGATCAACTGGGATAAGGACAAGTTTTCACTCCCTGTTGTACACTGAAGCATTAATGTAGTTGTGTCACAGCCACCATGTCCTTGATATTAATTCACACTGCACATTCAGTCAACTCAGAAATACAAGTACCTCCACAATTAAGAAAACCATTTTATCTTACTTTTCAGGTACCAAATTCTCATGATACTTTAGCCCTATTAGTGATTAAGCTAATGTTGATTATACAGATTGAGTGTATCATAATTTACCTCTTAGAAGCACAGAACAGAACTCTAATAAATAAATCTTGCATAGAACAGTGCTCAATACAAATACTTACCCAATTAAGAGAAGAACTGCACAAATCGTGATGAATCCCAGAGTGTATTTGAGTGCAGTTTTAACCTGCTGTATATTAAAGAGAAAGTTAATATATTGACATAAAATTAATATAAAGGCATTTGTGCAAACTATGAAAGCATACTTAGCATAATAGGTATTCTACAAAAAAAACTCCATAAAAAGCATGGGTAGTTTTATATATAAGTTATAAATATACATTCTTGAAGAGTCTCATAGCTTGAGAGCTATGAGCAATGACAAGGAATTATGCTATACATCATATATATCATAGCGATACATTTGAGCAGCTGTGGCTGAAAGCCTGGATATATTCAGTGCAAATACACTTAAAGAAAATACTTATTACTAATACCTTATATTATGGCTATTATTAAAAGTCTTCTCATGCTAAGGTTACAACTAAACAGAAGGGAAAACAATCATGATTAATTGATTAGAAGATTCTTTAGAAAAGTATTTTCATTTGAAAAGTAGTACCTTACTGGCATGCATTTACTATATTCCCTGTGAGGTCTCAAGTCAGTGCATTACAAAAGTAAATGTGTTAGCTTCAGGTGAATTACTACTGCCTACTTTAAGGAAAAATGCAAACAATACGGTAGAAAGACACTAAATTTGAGTACCTATTTCAGAATCAGAACCAACGTCCTATTCTCTTCTTTAAAAGCTGTCACTATATATGTTTTCTATTCTAAGAAAAGTCTCAGATAAGAAGTTTTAACTTCTTGTGTATGAAATCTTGCTCAAAAGAATTTCTAGAAAGGTTAAAGAATTCATGACAATACAGACATTAATTACTTATCTCACTAAGGTTTCGTTTCATGCAAGACCACAGACTAGACAATGTCAGACTATGTCTTACTCTTACTAAGAGCTGCTCCAGTATTTTTATGGAACTATAGTAATAGACAAATACTACAATGTTAATACCATTTCTAAGTTAAAAAATCATTTTTGCTTTCATTTTTTGGCTATATTCATTTGCCTTTTCATTGCTTGGTGCATTTGCTAGAGTAAACTTACTGAGCATGTGTTGCCATCATCATCTTCCTTCTCCTCATAATAGAAATAAACAAAGGGAATCCACAGAAAGACGCAGAACAGAATGATCGAGTACAGAGCTATGAGGAAGAATTTAATTAAATGAAGAGACAGTTACATTGGCACTTCATTTACTGCATAGTAATTCAAAGGAAAGAGTAAAACATTCATTTCCTCTCATTCTAGCTCTTAATTTCAAGCATTGAAAAGTTACTAAAATTCACAAGGCAGCATACAAACTATTACTGCTTTGTGAACTCCAAAGGACTTGATAAAGTTAACTCTTTCAGACTAAGGATTTCAGATCCATCTTCAATTCAGCAATAAGAAAAGACTAAAAGTAATCAACTGTGTGCAGATGATATACAATATTAGCACACTAGCTTAAAGCATAGTGAATAAAAGCAAGCTAAGCCACCCAATAACAGATTGTCCAAAAAAAATTATATAAAATGAAAGTAATTTAAAGCTATTTTGATCACTGGACTCAATATCAGATTCTACTATTAATGCAAGTACATTATGAATGAAAGATATGGTTGTTATTGATGACCTCAATTCACAACAATAAAACAAGCTGTAGCAATACAGTATCATCACTTCACACTTCCTTTTCAGAGGAAGGACTAATTGGAGACTGCAACAGATATTTAACTGAGTAGCCACTAAGTCAAAACAGTCATACTGTCATGTCACTTTGATGCACAGGTGATAAGAAAGTGAAAGGTTTAACGCATATGTCTTTACAAATACTGTCAAGTTTTGAAGACATTAAGAGAGCTGGTCAAAATCAATTGGACTGATTTGCCAGCGGTATAAAGACAAAAGACCAATTTCAGGTAGAGAATTTCAAGTTTACATCTTCAGCTCTCTGTATTATAAGTCAAACATGCTTTAGAATACGATTATTTAGGAAAATCTTTTAATACTTCATATTATCTTATACTATGAACATTTCAGAAGTCCATTAGGAAAGTAAAAACTGTGAAGCAGTATTTTACAGTATTTGCACCCCACAAGAAAAGTATCCTGTAATAGTTTACTGAGCCCTCAAAACATCAGAAGTGCTACACTACCAAGACTGCTTGTGCAAGCACAAAATTGCACCTATGAAGGAGTAAGTAAAAATACTCAGGACCATATAAGTCCTGTAATCTTTGGCTATTTTTCATCTTTCCCTCATTCTGCATGACTAATAACCTTTCCATATATCTATAAATAATTAACACCTTTCTATGAATACATTCATTCCTAACTTAAGTTTATGACCTCCTATCTTGGCTAGTGCACTCCTTACAGGGCCCATGTGCTCCCAAGAAATCTACCTTAGCATTTTTCCTGAAGTTTGTATAGAAGCCATATAAAGTATCAAAACCTGGAATCTAAATGTGAATCAGTAATTATACCTAAATAGAATTCGTTCTTTGGAAAAATATTTTAAAGTGTTCAAGGTTTCTACTGTTCAGAGTGCTGAGTTAGCATGGCAATGCAAGAAGAGAAACAAGTTCTCGGTTAGTTCACAAACTCTCACATTTGCTAAGAGCATAACGTTCAGGGCTGTAAAACACCTTGAAACTTCTAACTCTAAAAAGAAGCCTTCCTAGAATACTACTTGAGTATTGTGAATGCTTTCAGACATCAAGCCTCTCTAATCTATAATCTGTTTATTTAGACTAGTCCTAAATCCATACCACAATAGGCCAGTAAATTAGGCAAGTTACATGCATCATTAGTCCAAGATCAGAATAATCAGCCCATAGAGGTCACCACAAGCACAGAAAAATCCTCACTTCCATGTTATACTACACTAAATTCAGCATACCTTACTGATCAGTTACACTCTTAGCTCATTACATAATGGGACTATGATCCATGTTTCTTCCAAGACAATAAAGGAAGAAACACACTGATTAAAGAGACTATCTATGAACAGTATGGGTAAGTCTATTTACACAGAATCACTAAGGTTGGAGAGAAAACTGCAAGACTCAAACTTTAAATATGTTATCTGTTGCCACTAAACTGCTAGAGAATCATGGACTAAACAGATCTTCAAGTACTGCATGCAGTATTATAAACATGCAGCATTATAAACATGCAGCAATATAAACTCCAATCTACACTTACAATTGCAAAAGCTCTGCAATTTGCTCTGTTGAAAAACTTGGTTGCCACAGCAATTTTACAGGACTAGCACAGAAAATAAGGCAGCTTTGGATTTGCTTTTCCCAAGCAAAATCATTCCAAGACAGACCTTTTTGTTTATAGATCAGGTGGTTTTAAACGGCCTGTGAGAATTTTTTAGTTAGAATTGAAAATTAAATTTATAACTCACATGGTTGAAGCAAAAGATAGTTTGCTACTATACTAAAGAAGCCAGATGAGGAGTGGCTGAGGTCACTTGGTCTGTTCAGCCTAGAGAAGAGGAGACTTCAATGAGGGGAGACCTCATTGTAGTCACAACTTCCTCATGAGGGGAAGAGGAGGGGCAGGCACTGATCTCTCTAGTGACCAGTGATAGGACCCAAGGGAATGGCCTGAAGTTGTGTCAGGGGAGGCTTAGGTTGGATATCAGGAAAAGGTTCTTCACCCAGAGAGTGGCTGGGCACTGGTACAGGCTCCTCAGGGAAGTGGTCACAGCCCCAAGCTTGACAGAGTTCAAGAAGCGTTCTCAGGACAATTCTCTCAGGTACATGGTGTGATCCTCTGGGCATCCTGCATAGGGCCAGGAGTGGGACTCAAGGATCCTAAAAGGTCCTTTCCAACTCAGCATATTCTATGGTTCCATGTAACTTTAACAGATTTGCCCAAGTTTCTATCAAAAAGACAGGAAACTGATCATCTGGTTTTTGAATTCTAATTTTCAGAACTCATAAAAAAGAAATGCAGCACCCTTCATCAGCCCATACAGCTTAGTTACCTGAGGGCAAGCCTCCAATTGCCTGCTTTCCTACCCAATAAAAGGGCTGTTTATTCCCTAAAAAGCTAACCTTCAAAAGCAAAGGTCTTGCAGCAGCAAACAGCCAGTCAACAGAGTGACAAAGATATTCCCTTCCCCCTAACTCCTCTGTGACCTTGTGGCATAACACATTGTCTTGGCTTTCAGGGACTGCTCTTTGTTCTAGTTCAGAGGTTCATCTTTTGTTTCAAAACATTTTTCTGGGTTCTATCACAAGCTTGAAACACTACCACTGGAAGAATGCTTCACTATAGGGCCACTACAACAGTGTTTCCTGCCACAGTCTAAGGAATCTTTAGCAAGAACTCCTTCGTAAGTTTTGTCTGTTGTAAAGTTTTTCCTTAGAGACAACTCTTACCTCAAGTTATTCCTTCTGCTGATTTGCACCATATCAATACAAAGACACCTTAAGCATGAGAAAGTTACACCTCATAGTAGTCTTCAAGGAATATCAGTAATGGTGTCTTTATTATGTTTTGACTTGTTGGGGGTTTTTTTCTTCTAGAACAACTGGAAAGGCTTCAAGCTGAGACCCAAGATCAATATTCCCTCCAATCCTTTTAGGAGACTATTGGAGGCTCAAGAGTATTATATGATCAGAAGTCTCTTATGTCACACAAAACTTGCTTTTCCAGATGGTATCATACACCAGTGCATTACATAACATCAAAATTACTAAGCTGCTTAAAACAACCATTTGTTATATATTCTCTCTCACTTTTTCTGTTGAAAAGTCACAAGCTTCTTCAAGAAACTTATGATCAGTCTCTCTTCGCAAATACATTATTCTTACAACCCATGAAAAATATTTTAAAGTAAGTTTTCCTCAAGACTGGAAGAAGGTATCTGTTGTATTCCCAAGTGGAAGTTAAGGAATACAAAACAGTAGTGAAATTCAAGTCAGACACTTGTTTGAAGCAGTTCACCACAGTAAGTTTCAATGCTGACAGACTTTCAATTTATGTTCTAGCACATTGCTTCCAGAAAAATTACGCTCACTGGGAGAGTGTTTCTGTAGATGTAACTCCACAGTATTTGTCAAGTACAGCTGTGGATCTCTCATAGTACTTAAAATGGCTTCTCCTAGAACCAGACCACAAAAACATGAAGTCACATTTGACTTGCACTTAATTCCTAGAAGCCCAAATTCTTGTGTCAGTGACTCAATGTCAATGACTTATCAAACACTTGCAGTAAGCAGAAAAAACTCCCTTTTGCATAAATTCTTACTCAAAAACTTTAACCTAGGAATCACCATACTATTCCATAAAAAGGAAATGAAAAATTTAAAGTTTAGCATAGAAGACTTCAAAGCACACATGGAGAGATCTCATCAAATTCAGCAGACACTCCTTGCCACACTGTAGTTGGGAGTCCCCAAACACATGCAGGTCAAGATCTATCTCACAAGAAGATTAGAATCTACCAATAATATCCTTTCACCATGCACAAAATTTCATCAAAGGACACTGAACATCAAGGGGACTCCAACAGGTAGTATTTACTCGCTAGAGGAAGAACTACAGAACACACCACCAGGTTACTGTCAATTGTTTCAACCTCATTCTTTGTGATACAAAGCAAAGTGTGTTGGACAGTTTCCAATTATAAAATTTTCTGAAAAGCGTTTTCCTTCCAAACAAACTGACATGCTTTTTTAGAGCATTTGCCAACCATTGATCAGTGTTCAATCACTAATGAATGGTGAGGCATGTTCTATTACAGTTGGGTTTAGAAGTAGTAACACGCTAAGCCACTATGGCTTCAAAGCAATTATTAGACTGGTTTCCTAAGAAAAGCTTTTAGGCTACTGAAATCCCACTTCAAGATACAGTTATTTCAAGCTTCACTTTGAGAGGTACCTTATTTACCATTCTACCAACACAAACTCATTCTACTTCTGTATCAGTCTAGCCAAGAAACCAGGTAGGTTTGAGAAACAGAACATTTTTTGTGAGGGCTAACAACTACAGAAAAAACCAAAAAGCTTTTCTATATTTAGTTACAACTTTATCAGTAAAAAGCAATATAAGTAGCAAAGTAGCAATTAATACTCTAAAACATCAGTTAAATCACAGTCTCCACATTCTTGCTACAACTACCTGGATTGAAGGACAATGACCTAAGTGCACCAATTATTAATACCATAAGTTGTCAATACAACTACAGGAGTCAAGTAGGGTCTATATAGTTCTCTTCATTTTCAGGAGACACAAGAAAATACTGGTATTCATGTTCTTAAGTACAAAAGGATACTTCACTTCTGCTCATCCGGTTTGTTTAAGAAAAAAAAGCCAAGATCAAATACTTTCCTAAGAAGATACAAAAAAAAAAAAAAAGGAATAGTACTACAGTGGAAGAGCTGTTTAACTTCCTCCTTCCCAGCTGTTATGTCCGTATGCTGGGCAACAGTAGCAGGGGATGAGGTGATGTAGGAGAGGCATTGTGTTTTTATATGATTGATGGAGACTTCTGAAAAATAAGTTACTATTATTGTTCACTTCAACATAGCTCTAGTTATAAAACTAGTTATGAAAAAGTGTACCTACTCAAATTAAGACGACAAGAGAAAAATGTTTTTAAAACCATCTTTAAATCTCTACCACCATCTGGAGGATATGCTATGAAATAAAACATTTGTTCTACAGTATTTCAAGTCAACCTGTCCAGACAGGCCAAAAAAAAAGTAGTTTTCTAAATTTAAGTTTAAATATTTTTCCAAAAATTAGTTCAAGATTCACCAAAACATTCAGCCAGCCCAAAACACCTTACAAAAATTCATCAATCAACCTCTCAAATCTATAGCAAATGGTCCACAGAAGAGCTTGAAGATTACTCCACCTTATGAGCTGTGAAATATTTAATCTGTTAAACAATACCTTGGCAAACTACAAAGAATAGAAAGCAAATACAAATCAATTCCACTATTGTATAGTGAAAAATCTGTGTTAGAAGTTCCTTTTTGAAAACAGAGAAGTTTTCTTACTACTTTTGACTTTATTCATTTTTACGCTGACTGAAGCCTATTCTAGTTTGTCGCTATCACTGGCAGGCAATAATTAATCTGTAATTTAACAAAATAAGTCCACTATTTAAAAGCATATTCTGATCTAAAAAATATATTCAAAAGAGCCATAATATTCCAAGAGAAAAAGCTTCAAGTCTTAGGAAATGCGACCAAAAGCAGGCAACCACCTCTGAGTTTGCACCATTAACTGAGACAAGCATTTCACTCAAACTGTGCTAAGCACTCTTCTATAGCTTACATATACCCATTAGTAGTAAAACTTCCCGTAAGTTTCATAAGGACAACTAAAAAACTGATCTAAGACTATGCAGAAGTTTGGGGAACAGTTATTCTATTTCAGTCACTTTTTTTAATTTCAGTTCTATTTAGGATTACCACTCTTGAATCAACTCCTTTATGCTCCTCCACAGTAACTGTTACTTGGAACAGGGTAGTTGCTTAATTTGAACACTTAAAAGTGTTACACTCATGGTTGCATGAACTTTATACATGGTAGACAAGTTTCACACTGCTGCATATGTTAAGTGCCATAAAAGTTACAGCAAAACCATGTGTTTCCCTTAAGGGACCACTAAATACACATACAGGAAACATGTTAACCATAGTTTATATAACAGAAGCCATTAGCCTTTCCATGAACTGGTCTTCAGTATATTCACATTTTTAGAGGGCTCTTGAAGATGAAAAATATTCTCTGAAGGGCACCAAGTATAAGACTCATGTTTAACCAAAAAGAGATAATTCAGTATGACCTCTACAAACTTCATGCCTTCACTTAAAGGTCCTATTACTTGAAAAAAAGAAGTTAAAATACTTACTGTAATATCCATAAAGTACAGTGTCTTCAATTTGCCTTGAAACATTAGCATCAGCCCAGACCTAGCAATAAAGGATAGAAGCATTTATTATCAAAAGTAATAAAAGATTACATAAGAATCAACCATTAAAGGACACAAATAGAAGGAGAGAGATGAAAACACTACTTCAAAAGAATTACATGCTGCAGCGCTAGCTACAGTGAAAATCACTGGGCAAACAGGAATAAGCATAGGACAGTTTCATAAAAGGAAAGTTTTACACCCAAAAGAGCATTAAGTAGGTTTTGGCAGCTCCCACATATGTTCTGTTAATTCCCACAGTATCTTTATAATAGAGTCTCTGAAGATAATCATAGAAAGGTCTGGGTTGAAAGAGACCTTCAAAGATCACCTAGTCCATCCCTCCTGCCATAGGCAGGAACACCTTTCATGAGGTCAGGTTTCTCAAAGCCCCATTCAGCCTGATCCTGGAATGCTTCCAGTGACAGGCATCCACAACTCCTCTGGGCAACCTGTTCCAGAGGACCACCAACCTCACCTAAATTTCTTCTTTATACCTAAATCTACACTCTTTCAGTTTAAAGCTGCTACATTCTCTTCTGTGTCTACACGCCCTGGTCAACATTGTTTCTACATCTTTCTTATAAGCTCTGTCCATATTGAAAGGCTGCAACAACGTCTCCCCAGAACCTTCTCTTCTCCAGGCTGAACAACTCCAACTCTTTCAGACTGTTTTCACAGGAGAGGTGTTCCAGACCATTTTTGTGGCCTTGTTTTAATGGCTTTCTTGTGCAATGGACCACAGAGCTAGACAATATACACAATATTTCCATCATGGAATAGCTTTGATTAAAATTTGCATATACAGATGCAACAATACTTAGACGCAAGAATAAGAAAAAACTTTTTATTATGCTCAGTTATATAAAAATCATTAACTTTTATTTTTATTAGTTACTGCCCCAGTTTAAGCAATCATCTCCTTCTTCAGAAGTATGAGACTTGATTTTTTTGTTTGACCAAGACTTGAATTACATGAATATTCAATTTAGCAATATCTAATTTCACAACTCTAAATCCAAGAGCACTGATATCCTTTATTTGAACAAGAGCAAAAGTAAGTGCACTACTCAGTCCTGGAAACAATGGAAAAAATGAAAGTGAAAATACAACTCTTAACTGTGTTGGAAACTGCAGTCAGCCACATGGCTGAAGTCAAGTTCTTGTGCCCATTGCCTGTCTCTCCTCCTAGAGAGGAACTACTGGTTTAAGGAAGCTAAATATTTTATGACATAATGGTTGGCAGACAAACTCAGGGATTGAATACAATGGTCCAAGGCTGCTAATACAGCTTAAACATATTTCAGAATTGTTTTAGTTTCGTGGGATCCAATCTATATGTGGTCAAGATCAAGGAAGTAGTTATCCAGAAGCAGAATTTTTTAAAAGCTAGAGAACACACCAACATAACTGAATTGGTAAAAAAAGAAAAAGAAAATATCCAGTACTGTCCAAGCTCTTTTTCATTTCTGTATGCAGGCTTTCTTCAAACTGGTAAGATCAAGCCCTTTCAGCTGTGAAGATGCACATACTAATAGGAAGATATGGAAATGCAAATGAGCACACCTCTTAAACACTGCCACCATAAGACTTAAAGACGCTTTGGCACTTGGTTTATCAGTTCTCTCAGAACTGCATTAAGTCTTCTGGAAAATGGGCTTGATGACATACCATGAACGCTTTTTCTACTATCTCAGAAAATCAGCACCACCTTCCTTTTTGTTACTATATTAAGAATTCCAGTAGGTCAGTTTACATTAAGCTTTTAAAATTCACTGTATGAACCAAATTAGATTACCGTCCAGCTGGAATTTGAGTAGAACAATACACATCCACTTTGACATCTAATCAGCAAAAAGAAAGGATGAAAAATATTTTAGCAGAAGGGGCAGAAGCAACACCTGAACTATCTGTCAGGTACACAATAAGCTCAGTCTTTGAAGACTGTCAGGCTCACACCCCACAGCATTTTAACTAAGAAATTTCTGGGCATTTGTATAAAATATACCACAAAAGAATTTGATTGCAGTAAGTAAAGAACTCATACAGAACATTTAAATTGCCTCATGTTAAATATTAAGAAAATGCGTACTTTAATCAAGCCTAAGGGAAAACCAAAACTGAACTGGACTGTTTGCATTATCTGATTCCAAGTAGCTACTGGTAAAAGGTCTCTCCTATGAGCAATTGAGACATTTAAAATGCACAAAAATCAAGAACAAGCAAGAAAAGCAACCGTGAGACCCAAAGTTTAGGAGGCACAGCCACTGTATAGAAGAGATAGCTAGTAATGGAAATACAACAGGGCTTAGCTGCCCAAGAACTGCTTCTCCTTCAGCTACAGAAAAACACTTTTAATACAATACAAATGTAGAACTTTAAACATTGTCACTGCTTTTCATTTTGTTTTTCAAATTAAGTTGCATAAAAGACCAGAGTAGTATACTAGGAAACATACACTACACCATATTAAACTAGTGAGCTGCTATATTACACTAAACGAACTAAAATTGCAAATGTGTGCATTTCACCACTACTTACATCTGCCTCAGCACACAAACTTTGCATTACTCTGCACAAGAAGAATATGTAATGCAAGCCCATTTACTGGTATATCATAATTATTATGTCAGCTTTCAGTCAGCTGTTGAAGTCCCACATTTAAACAAACTAAAAAGCAAAACACTTTATTCTAACTGGAAAATTATCCATATGCACACACCATCAGCAACTCAAAGGCAGTAACCAGTTCATCTGAGCTGTTTCAAAGGCTAGTGACAGCAGCACTGTCTTGTCAAAAGCAAGAAGCACTGCTCTCTACTGAGTTCTGACAGCCTCAGCATCTCTGATGACATACCAAGCTGCTAGGTACAGGAATTTACTCAACTAACACATCCAGGACTCAGCTGAGAACTCATCTGGACAGCCTCTAGATACAGTCTTTTTCTTTTCCAGCCATTACAACCCAAGCTTACAGTATATACAGCAAATAGCTTCGAAGAACAATAGGCTAGGGAACTGAAAATTCATAGTGCCTTCAACAAACAATTTAAGGTGTCAAAATGGGACCACAAATTCTCTTAGGACCTGCAGAATTCAGGCACTCCGCACTGTTCAGCTGTACTTCATTCTGTTCCATGCAGTTTAGCAAGCATATATCACCTTTTAAATACCTGTAAGAATGCATTGTACTGATAGAGAAGGGAACCCACAAATTGCAAGGATATGTGCAATGAGTATGACCTACGTTCAACCATTATGCTTAAGTATTTCTTAACATAAGTCACATTAAAAACAAGTGTAAAAAGTATATACGCTAGTAAAATGTTGCTATGTAAGTAAAGATATAAAAAAGCAGCTAGGTTTACCTAAATGCTAAATCCAAAGCAAAGCTCCCTTAGAAGAATTTTATAATTCTGTCCATAGAAAATTAGTTACGAAGAACACTTGCTCCCCCAGAAATCATTGAGCAGAGTCCTTCTCCCAGCAACTCTGTCCAGTTAGTGACTCATATTAACTTATTTCAACAGAACAGTATTATTCAAACTGTACAGGTAACTTCCTCAAATAAAACCATTGCAAGTTAATCTGACTTTCAACCCTTTTTAGTGAGGAACAGCCATGAATTTCACATGAATTTTGTCCCCATTAAATTTGATATGTCTACTGTCACTGCTGGACCCTGCAAGAGTTTCATGAGTACCCAGTGAAGGTAGCGAGCTCTCATTCTCTGCCAATGTACCTTAATAGAGCTTAAAGTTACACAACATTACAGGTTTCAGCATTTGTGATGTTTCATCAAATGTAGATGGAGCACTCATTCTTCTGATTAGCCTCTCCCAAAGCTTAGGCAGCAAAAGGAAGATGCAGTATAAAAGACTGGAGACTAAGTCATAGCATAGCTAGATATGAAGAAATTTCATATGCAGATCTCACATCTTCCAGCCTGTTACCTCCAAAATGAGATGGTGCCAGGATTTTGACTGTCAGATGGAAAGCAGCATCCAGAAACATGCACATCCCAGCCCCACCTGCCTACCATCAATGTTTGGGCCAAGTTTTATTACTTCTTAAGTAGTAATTCTTACTCAGGAAGGAGGCATGGTCTCAGTCAACAATGACTTCTCAGTTAACACCTTTCTAAAATAAAAACCCTGGGCATTTCCAGTGGTTTTGTATTCTACATAATGAGTTGTTCCCTCTCACCCTCCTAAGATGCAAAAAACCTCAATAGAACAGTCTGCAAAAAGTATTTCCCGTTAAGCAGATGCTACTCCTTGAACCGTTAAGAGGACAACTGGCTTTTAACACCTCATGTAGACACCTAAGGCATGTGACACATAGTCTTAACCAGACCGAAAGAAATGCCACCGGCTTTTAAGTTCATATAGTAGCAAGAATCCACACATTTCAAAAAGAAAAGGTTCCATCACCTTCCTGCCTTCTGCTAAAACAACAGTACAAAAAAAAAGACAGTACAATGACGTGAGCATCCTCGTTTTAAGCAGTCTTCCTGCTGCAAGACAGCATTAGCTATGCTTTAAATATTTATGAGACTTGTGGGTCAGACTCAGAGGTCTTGGGTTCCAGCAGCAATATGTTTTTAAGATATGGTGAGGTCTTCTGTTCCTATGTGCTTGTTTTAAGTCCAACAAGTTTTCAGATCAAACAGATCAGATGCAACTGGATGTATTTGAACTCCTTTGAAACAAACTACAGCACTGACAATGCTAACAGCCAAAACCTTTGAGCTAAAAGTGGTGCTGGTGAACACTATCAGGACTTAACTCACAACATAATACTCAAGTTTTTATTAGTAGTAAAATCAAAAGCCTCCCTTTGTACTTAATACTATGAATCAAAGTAATCCCACCCTCCATTAAAAGTGTAACAGTGAATTCTACTATGTAACTACTGTGCAAAACTTGCCAATACCAAACTCACTCAATTCACTCAGTATAAAAGCTTTAAGATATTTGATAAGTCTCAAAACATAGTGAGAGACACCATTATGTACCAAATACTACAAGCCACTTGTTTACAACAAAGAATAACTTGTAGTAATTGAAAGATATATAAACAGTATCTTAACAGTCCTGTTGAAATGAACAAAGTTAACAAAGGCTGACCAAGGCACAGCATACAGCCCTTCTCAAGGAAAGCACTTCAGAACACATGATGGAAAAAGGCTACACAACTTTAATTCAATTCCTCCACAAAGCAGCATAATCTTCACAGCCTTCAGAGAAAGATACTCTGCTTGAGTATTACAGTTCAGCCAATCCTTGTAGCCAGGACACATATCACCGTCCCTTGTTACCAAACACAGACACAATTCACAATGAGAACTTTGAACCATCAAAGCCTTCAATTTCACCTCTGCTGTTAGTATAATATGATTCTCCCTAAGTCTGCTATAAGCTTATTCATCTTGTAAACCCCCAGGTATGCCTACAAGTTGACAGTAGGGTCAGATACATTAAAAATGAACTAGAAGTCTACTACTACTATAGTACCTCTCAGGTTGAGCACCCTTGTTTCTCATCACTCTTGACACCAATACCAGGAATTACAGCTGGAAGGTAGAGGAAAAAAGTACATACGGAAGAAAAAATTTTTACTTAGAATCTGGATAATTGCCACCACTCTTTTGGCATCAGCTCTGAAATCATCCAGTTGGAAGGTTTTTTGATGAGCTACTCATTTATCTACAGAGAATATTATCCACATCTGCTACCTGGATCTGCCTCAAAAAGTCACTGAGAAGACTAAAGACTTAACTCACTCTGCCCATCCAAAGCAAAGAAGGGTTCTTGCCAGAGTATGGTCCTTGAGACCCCAGCATCAGTTACAGGGTCTTGGAAGTGTTGGGTTTGAAAGAATGGTTCAGAGAAAGGCCAGTAATCTCCAGGAAATACTCTAAACACAATTCAGTCTATCCTATTTGTGAAGCAGCAGCAGGAAAAAAGCACATCTTACCAAGGACAGTTTAAAAGCTTTAACAATTCATGAAGACCAGAGAGTCATAGAAAATGCTGAGTTGAAAGGGACCCATCAGGATCACCGAGTCCCACTCCCGGCCCTGTACAGGACACCATGCACCTCATTTTAAGA
The DNA here is from genome assembly GCA_013397775.1 of Eulacestoma nigropectus. Taxonomy (NCBI): domain Eukaryota; kingdom Metazoa; phylum Chordata; class Aves; order Passeriformes; genus Eulacestoma; species Eulacestoma nigropectus. Next base: position 78,664 of record VZTE01005577.1, read on the forward strand.
TGCTGTCAGCCTCCTACCTCAACATTACTCCTAAACTGAAATTACCAAATCAATAAAGCTGTGTTTACCTATAGGTTTGTAGGTTCTGACTGATTTCAGATTCACTCAACTTTGAAGGCCACATTAAAATTTCTCTACCATAATTTCAACACCTGTTTGGATCAAATGCATTAATGTCAAAAGATCTTAGGTTATTGCTGCAAAGCTAGAAACTCAATTCAGCTGAAACTTAAAAGATACAGAAGAATGCTCCTGCAAGGAGCAATTTTATTTCAACAAGCCATGAGAAGTATCTATAAACATTAGGAACTAAGCAAGACAAATAAGCCTCAGAAGCACAGGCAAAAACGTACTTCACAGAAAAAGTCTGTACCACAAGCATGAAAGTTTGCTCTCAGTATAGTTTTTAAATAGAATCTACGCACCTCACCATATCACAGCATGTGTCCATTAACAATGAATTCTAGCCCATGAAAAACAGTATTATAAGTAATTTTCCTTCTAGTAGTTGTATTTCCTTAATTAAAAAATTGTAGTGACTGCATGACCACTTCTGACGTGCTCTTTTCACAGGTTTGTTTCAAATCAGGGAAAGCATACATCAGCAAAACATGTGTCCTTTGCAACAGGAAATTCTGCTTAGTCCCCACTAGATGTGCATTTTTCAGCTGGATCTAGTTGCATCATGGTTATTTCTCTAGATAGTCAGGCTCAATGAATTTCTTAATACTTTTATTTTCATTGAATTGCTAGAACCTTGACATATGACAAGTCTCTTCCACTTTCTATATCCACTTTAATTCCAAACAAGCAAGGTCTGAAAACACAAACTTTTCAGAATAACGACTTAATTGATTCTGTATTCCCCCTGAGCAATAAAGATGACAAAAATCACATCACAGCTCAATTCTAAAGGCTTCTCATAACTTGCATTTATATAAGCACCAGCCAAAAAGCACTGTATTAGCTGCAAGCTAGTCTTGAGGCATTACACAAATCAGACAAGACCTAGGTATTCCTTTGGAAGTAGGGCTGGAAAGAAATACAGTCTAGTGTGCAGGCATTTACCTTTCTCCCACTCTATCATTTGTTTCAGGATCATAACTTTTACTACAGATCCAGGCAGGCTCCCAACCAAAGTAAGTTGTTATTCAAGTTAGCTACATGCTCCAGCTTGACCCCTTGTTACTCACAACATCCTCACAAAGACACTGGGTCAATACCTTCAAGAGCTCTTCTTGAAAATTAAAATAATATTTGAAGCATTGGGAAGATATCTCACAGAAATGCTTAGAGCAGATGACAGCAAGTACTCGTCTCATTAGGAATTCATTTTGCACAGCAACCCCCTACAGTTTATAAATACAGTAGTTCAGTTAAGGCTTTATCAGCCAAGGAGAGAAACTACTGTATTTCCCCTCCCTGAAGGGTTTCTGCAGCTTTCCCTCTTTCAAAAGTGTGCTTATTAATTCAGGCTTTACATTATAGGTAGATGAGCACCGTAAATCTTCATAAGTTTAATGTTTCAGTACCATATTTTTTTACTGGCAAAAAAGACTATTAAAATAATCCTAAATTACAAATGGGCAATACAGTGTATTTTTTAAATAAAAGTGCAACGAATTTTATTCTACAACGGGCATCATGATACACTAAAAAGCAACAACTAAGCAATTTGTTTTTATCTTCAGGACAGTACATTCACTCTTATGCACAAGAGAAGGAACAAGCATTTAGAAAGGAATAGAATATCTGAGAAACAATAACAGTGAAAAGTGAAATCCAGTTCAAATACCAGACATGAGTGGTTTATGCACAGTACTAGTACCCGGCTTTGAGAAAACTCCAATCACTAAAACAGGTATTAGCACTGGTTTCAAACACTTCGACAACCCAAGAGCATCCTTTTGCAATACAAGTGCTTATTTTGAAGAAGCAATTAACATTTTTGAAAGTCCATACCTTAAATGTACCATTTTGGTTTTTCATGTATGAAACCAAAAATATGTCCACTGGCAGGAGCGCTGATGTGATAAGAGCAACGGCCAACGCAAAAATTGCTGTTATGGTAGAAATCACTTCGCTTTCCCGCCGACTCTGATACTTGCGCACATAAACCCAGCAGAAAATTAGAATGGCCTGAAATGTGGGAAAACACTTATGAGTTGTAGAATAACAATGTCTAAAAGTAGGTACTGATGTTAGACCCTGTACAGATGACTGGCATAGCACCAACACACCTTTTACCTGAACACCCAGCACCAGCGTTATAGTGCTCACACATAAGTCACTCTTTTCCTTAAGAGCAGCTTGAGCAACACCACCAGCGCTCACACACGGAACATGCGGTAACACAAACAAGCTGCGCGGCTCGCCGGACAGGAAGGCAAGGCAGCCCCCCGCTGCCACTCCGGGCTTTGCTCTGCCCTGCGGCACCACTGCCGAGGCACCTGCGGGAGCCGCAGGGAAACGCTCGCGGCGGGGGCGGGCTCAGGGGCACCGGCGAGGAGACCGGGCGGGATGCCCAGCACTGGAACGGCGAGCGGCCGAGGAAGGAGCAACACCCAGCCCAGGGAAGGGGAGGGGAAGGGATGTGTGAGGGGGCCGCCGTAGGGAGGGAGAGCCGCCTCTCACCAGCAGCGCCAGGCCGAAGAGGCACCATCCCGTCAGCAGGTCAGACGCTGCCGCCGCCATCTTCGCTTCCGTCAGTGGGAGCGCGGCCGCCGCGCCGAGGCGGCGCTTAAAGCGGGGCGGGATCGCGGCAACCGCCCCGACGCCGGGTGACGTCACGCGGCCGCCCCGCCGCAGCTCCCGGACCGCCGGCTCCCCGGCTCCTCGCTTCCCCGCCCCGCAGGCATTGCCTTCGCTGGTGACGGGAGACAGGCACTTCTCCGGGGGCAGAGGTGACGAGAGCCGGCAGTCCCCCGGCCCCGTCCCGTGGCAGAGCGCAGCCGTCGAGGGGCAGGAAGGGGGAATCGGGGTGATGAAGAGCTGTCCTCACCTCTTGCTCCCGAGAAGGGTTTGCCTGTCCTTCCCTCCCGGGGCCGGGAGGCAGAGACAGGGCAGCGCTCGGTCCGCGGGGACTCTTGCCTAAGGGACAGGGGGAGGGGAGAAAGGGGGTTTGAGGAAAAGTAAAAGGTGCGCTGAGAGGTATCAGGCACTTTCAATCCTGTTGTTGCCTCTTCCTGTAAAAGTGCCTAAACCATCTCCCTGCTTGGCCTGCACCGGGCGGTGCCGGTGGGTCGGGGCCGCTCCCGCGGGGATGTGCGGGGAGGGTGTGCGGGAGCCCCGCACCGCGGTGCCTCTGCCCCGGGCTCGACTTAACCGCAATGGAGCGAAACTTCGGGCAGGATCGCGATCTGGTGGGAAGCCTCGCTTCGGGACGCCGTGCCCGGTGTGAGGGCAGCCGTGGGCCGGGAGGGGTGTGGGGTTACGAGGAGCTGGGGAGCTCGTGTTCCTGAGTGTGGATTTGGTGGCACGAGGAGTGGGAGACCCTCATCTGCAAGGTGCTGCCGCGTCTTAGTCTCTCCTTTGCTGTAAGTGCTGCATGCATACAATCATGGAATCATCAAGGTTGGAAGAGACCTTTTAAAATCGTTCTGACTGCCCACCCGGCACTGGCACTGTAACCCCTAAGCCACTAAACCGCCTCACCCAGCACCAGGTCCGGACACCTTTTGTGCTCCTCCAGGGATGGTGACTCCACCACTTCCCTGGGCAGCTATTCCAATGCCTGACCACCCTAAGAGTGCAAATTTTCCCTATGTCTGATCTGAATCTCCCCTGTCTCAGCTTAAGGCCATAAGGTTGGGTGCAAAGGGGTCTGCCTGCAGGAGTGCCCGGGGATAGCCTGAGGCCCTGTCCGGAGCATGGGCTGCTGTGCCAGGTGTCTGCTGGGTGCACAGGCAGCTCAGGGATGAAAATGTTTATGAGCCTTGCTGGTTCCTCAGCCTTGGTACAAGGGGCTCAGAGACCTGTCAGCAGGCAGGTGGCCACATTCATGTCCTGAAACAATAGATATGTTTTCTATGTTTCCATTTTCTGTGAGAACAAATGTACTCATGAGCTAAGTAAGAGGAGGTTGAAATACAGACTCTTTTGTTTGTAGTCTTTCGAGAAGAGACTGTTTTGGGCAGGGGGAGCTCAGCCTGGAAGGGATGAATTTCCAGGTGCTGTGAGGCCAGTAGGGGTGATGGGAGCTCCTGGTGTCAACAGTGTTTGTCAACCAAGTGTGAGGTCAGGTGAGCGGAAGGACTTCTTGTGGGCTCATAGCCTTGACATATCTGTTGATGACGGGGCTGTGAGAGCCTTACCCCAGACTGGCTTTTGCCCCTGCTAAGACTTAATTTGTAGGAGGGACCATTTATATGGGACAACAGTGTGTGGTGGTGTTTGTGAGCCATATCCAGGGCATCTGAGGTGTGTGCTCAGAGGGACTAGTTCTCTCAAGAAAACTTGGTGGTGTGCCTGGTGGAATAGCTTTCCTACAGAGTGGCTGGTAGGTTGCTGGGCTTCAATTTACTGTGACAGCATTATGACAGCACTCACAAGCTATGCATGGGGTGGTTGGGTTGGCAGGAGTTCGGATGGGCTTGTGGCTTTGCAAGAAGGGACCCATGTTTGGGAGGACAGGAGAATTGGAAGCTTTGCCTCAGAGCAAGGGACATATGCTGTATTTCTCAATTTGTTGTCAGGGCAGTCTGGAAGGCACTGACATGTGGTAGCATTCATGAAATAAATCATGATGGAGCTGAGGAGGGTTCTGGAGAGCTTGTAAATCTTGCAGGTAGGTACCTGCAGGGGCTCTGTTGACTCATGGATGGAAATGTTGCTTGCAGGGGCAAATACCTGTGCCAGATATTAAGTTCCTGTGAGAACAGTGCAGGTGGAAGCAAAATGAAGTGAATATTCACAAGGTGCTTGGATGGTTGGTTGTGGGTGCAGTTTTTAGCTGAGCCTGTAGCATTGCAAGGGAGGGTCTGCTGGTGGAGAAGTGGTGTTGTTTGCGAGGCTCATTCTGGAGGGCCAGGTGGCTGTGCTGTGTCTTGTTTGGTGTGAGGGCAGGGGCAGCAGGCAGTGGCTGTGCCCCTCATGGGCCAAGTGGATAGTTCATGACAATCCAGGTGAGCTTGTAGTCTGGTAAGAAAAGCAGCAGATACTAACTATAATTAATTACAGGTCAGTAAGCAGATTGTGTATGTCCTCTTAGTTGTTGGAGGTTTAGGGGTTTTTCTTTGTATATTTTACTATTAATGTGTATGTATTACTCCACCACAGAAAATATTTCCCTGGATGTCATTACTATTAAATATGTATGTTGTAATTCAAAATTGCCTAAGAACCCATGAAGAATTAAAACCCTTGAAGAACTATGTTAAAAATAAACTATTCCCAAGAGGGAAGGGAAGTAATTTGCCCTTGGAGTATATAAAGTTTTTATGTTTTGTACAGCACACCTTTGTCAATAAAATATTGATATACCAAACATCAGGGACCTGTAACTGTTTAAGAATTAAGGCGGCTGTTAAAATTTAAAAAAAGAAATGCTATAGCTCTATGCTACCACAATTCTTTTTGTTTTGACTCAAATGGTAACATAAATATTTAACTTGCTGTAGTAAATAAGCCATAAGTGTACTTCAGCATGATCAAAAAAAATCTTTTTCATGCTAAACACCTGAGTTCATATAGTTTAACAAAGATTAAAAAAAAAATCAGCCCCCCAATAATCATATAGTTTCCACTAAGAGAAAAATCCAATCTTTGAGTCTTTTGCTAAAACTTTCCTATATTTTTTCAGTAAATGGTAATACTGAAGAAATTCCCATCATTCTGTCGAATCTATTGCTTTTTGGTAAATATGGTTGATAACCTAATTTTAATTGGGTAATGGGTAAGGTTTTCAAGGTCTCAGTAAAAAATGTCATGTCCCTGTGTGTAAAATGATTATTGTAGTCCATAGTTTAAAGGAAGAACTTCAGTTTTTGTTGGAATGGAAGTAATGCTTTTATGCACAGTGCAGGCAAAATGGAAGTTTTTCTTGTGTTACCACTATAGTATCTGAATGTGTTTGGTTTTTTCAATGCCATGTCAGCACTAGTGTTGTGAATGTTTTTTCTTATTCCCTAAAATTCAGAGCTTATAAATTCAAATAATTTTATCCCTTATTTTAATAAAATTAGCAAATCTTTATCTCAGGAATTATCTACAAACAAAATTCAGAGGATCAATTTAATTTATTTTTTTTACTATTGGGCAGGATACTGCAGATGTCAAGCACACACAAAAATGTAAAAAACAGTTTAATAGCAAAGCTAGCATTTTTTTTTAAATGTTCAAATAATGACCTTTGTCTATGCCTTGTGCCAACAAAAGTCCTATAAACATAAGACTTAAAAATGGTATTCAATTGATGTGTTGACTCTTGTAAGGAAGAGGAAATTTCATCTCTTGCTACTGTTCCTGAGGAACCTAAGACTAACATTTTTCATGCCTGTGTTCACATGGCTCTTTCTGTAAGATGGTGCTCATGGATGAATTGGAGGTCAGATTTCTGAGTACTCGCAATGTCTATTGGCAGCTCTTCCCTTGAGGATGCGTTGGTTAGATGTTTCTTGGCACATCAGGACCATGTTTGTGTTTCTCAGTCACTGTGGACAGCTTCTAGGATGGCTGGATGTAGTGTTCTAAGTCTACTTGCATTTTACTCAATTGCAGTGTTATGTCATGGGGTGAAAATGAGCGAGCATGGAACAAAATTACATAAGACAGTGGGTCAGTAAGACTAATCAATGTGAGACCATGGGTCAAGAAATAAGAGATGAGGCAATGGGTCACCAGCACAGAAGAAACATTTCCACTCCGTACAAATAGAAGAGGAGGTGAGAAGAATAAATGTACTTTTTCCTTCAGAGACTTAGTGCTTGGGATAAGGTAGATGGTTGTGGTATGAGCCAGCCAGTGAAGCGGCACCATTAATACCAAAGTTATTGGTCACCTACAAGCTGAAAGATAATGTGGTGCCACATTGAGTGCTTGGGATCCTCATGATCAGCAGTGCTAGTGTTGGCTCTGTACACCAGTGGTGTGTTTCCAACAGCCAGGTTACGCTAGCATGGCTTATAGGAAGATCTCAGTAGTTGTCCCTATTGTGCTGTTCTCTACTGCACTCCAGTAGCAGATGTGTCTCTTTTTGTGCCTAGACACAGAAATTTGTCTTGTGCTTTTTCACGCTTCTTTGCTCTTGCTAATAAAAGCTTTTCATCAAGATGCCCTTGTGCAGCAAGATCAGTGAATGCACTAAAGAGAGGTAGTAGATAGAAGTACTTGCACAGGGCATCATGTATGGGGTCAAGGGTGAGAAGAGTACAAAAAGTGGTATCTGTAAGGGTTTTTTGAGTGTATTTGTAGCTGGGGTTGATAACTGCAAGCTAATAATTAACTGTCTCTCTAAAAAATTTTATTGTACAGAAATAATTGGGGAGGATTATTGCGAGTCATTGACATAATGTGCGAATGGAAATAAAATTAGTAAGTCTGAAGAGAATGCTGTTACTGTATTCCTCAACAAAACCTGATAGGCATTGTGGTGGTAGCAGCCATAGTGTGAAAAAATAAAGAATTATATCAGTGGACTTCCCTAAATACCATTCACTTTCCCACGCAAGACAGTTGCACAATGCCAAAAAAAAATTACAAAAATTTTGTGTTATAAAGAAAATACATTATTTAAAAATAAACTTTAATTAGTTGTTTACAAAATAAAATCTTTGTCTAAAAAGAACCCTTGTAATAATTCTTATGTGTATAGGAAATAAATCCAGACTATAGAAAATGTCTTAGATGCTACCTAATAACTTGTGGAATTTACTTTTACTGAATTATTCGTGTGGTAAAAAGACAGAGAAAGAAGATGATTGGTATTATAGAAATTAAAGTATATGAAACAAGACACCATCTTCATTTTGACCAGGACAAGGGATTAGAATCATACTGGAACTAGATAGTGTACATACCAACAGGGAGCAGGTGCTCCTTCTTGCTTGACTGAGCTGCTCGTGTCACCACTTGACAATCCCCCAAGTTTCAAGGGGGCTGAAATCCTGTGGGCTAATGGCAATGCCATATTTTAAAATTCCATTATTAACTCTACTTGTTCTATTTTTTTTTCTCATGTTAGAAGATGTTAGAAGAGAAGGTAGTGAAGCTGAGTTTAGCAATATTTGACAAAACATGTCATGGTCTTATACTTGAAGGTGTAATTATTCTTTGTGTTATGTGGCTGAATCCAGTAAAATGTGTAAACCCTATGGCACAGAACACATTGGACCTAGTACTCTCCAAGTACACACAATTGATGATTGGGAATAGTAACTTTAAATAAAGTCCTTCAACTTCTGTGAATAAAATTGACTGTAACTTCTTGAAATGTCTTTTGTTTGATTTGATGCTGTAGTTCATTTACCACTACTGCAGACCAAGGTAGATTTCTGAGATTGGGGTGTCATGCTGTACAATGTCAATATGTGCATCTCCCTTCCATCACTGTACTTCAGTGTTTACTTAGTCTTATTTAACCATTAGCATAGCTTTGGGTTTCTTCATAAACACTATTAATAGTTAATTTTCACTCTGAGTTAGATTTTCTGCTGTACCCACAAACTTTACTTGGATGTCATTTATCGCTAGTTTAATATAGAAAGAACAACATGATGCCACCTGTATTGTTTCCTTATCCTAAAATATTACCTTGTTTCAAGATCCTCGGTCATGCCCATGTTTTCAGAGTGCTTGGATTTAGTGAAGTCTATCCTTCTTTTTCACTAAGAGAAACCTCGTTTTCCTTTTAAACCTTTTTCAATATCAGTAGTTTATATTGATGTGTCACTGCCTCAACATTTACATTAAAAATAGGGACAACCTATTTTTTATGAACCTTATGAAAATTTCAGTTTGACTTGGTTTAAATCAGCTCAATTCTTATTTGGGGTAGGAATAGGGAAGAAAACAGTTTTCAAAAGAAGTAATGATGTCATGTTGAGGAAAATAGATGGTCCCATTGGGTTGGGAATAAGGTTTTCTCAATATTTAGTGGAATTTAGGGAAAAAATACATGAAGCGGGTAAGGATACAGTGGTGTTCTCCCCAGCATACACATCAGCACTGGCACATTGCTATTCGGGTAGCCCAAGTCAAAGGCTGAATCATCATTTTTGGAGGCTAAAGATAGGCTTTCTGCACCATCAGTTCACTTTTTGTGTCTGTTTAGCATGTCCTTCTCAACAAGAATTTTATAATAAATTCCATGAAATAATTTATATCAATCGATTTGTATAATCAATATACATAATAATTGAAGTACTTAAAATGGCAAAGCCCAGTCCCTAGAACACTGACTTTCTAACATGCAAAGAAGAAACTGGCATAGTTTGAGACTAGTAAACTCTATGAAAGCACAGAACTGTCACAAGGTGGAGAGGAATAGCTAATCTGTGCACTAAGATGTATGTCTATTTTCTTGTTGTGGTAGTATTGAAGTAGGGTAAAAGGGTTTTTTGTAAAGTTTTTATTTATTTTGGAACAGAGGCCATCTTTCTAAAGGTCTCACATTAAAATAAAAACAAGAAGTTGAGTCAGAAATATAAAACTAATTAATGGAAGAACTTAGAGTGGTTTTTCATTTCATGAATTACTAACAACTGCAGGGTAATGTTTATGGAGATTCTTTTTTATTCTTGGCTCCTTGATCTGTTTACTTGATCAAAACTAGAATTTTAAAACAGGAGTCTGAGGCCAGAAGAGGTGATCCATTTCTCCAGGACATAGAGTGTAGGTTATTTTCTTTAAGAAGGGCTGTAAAGGCAATTAGAACCTTCAAGACTCTCAATTTCTTTTTTTTTTTTAAACTCAATAAAATTAAAAGCTTTTCTGTATGTAAATTACAGTTCTGTATGAACTGTTAAGAACTAAAGTAATGTGAACTTCCACAACAGAAGTGTGCGAACATTCCCACAACAAAATGAGTGTGAGTGTTGTTTTCCCATGAAACTTTCAGCCTGATATTTTCAGAGGAAAAAAGAGAATTCCACAGTATTTTTATCATGGCACTAGTCAAACAATGAACTGACTGCTTCATCATATTACAGCATCTAAAGTACTGTTTTCTGCATGTTTGTCTGAGATTATTAAAGATACTGCTTATTATTAAAGATTATTAAAGACTGCTAGTCTTTTGTAGATGGGAAAACTGCAACCAAGGCATAAACTTGGAGGGAAAATGTTTGGAGACCTTCCCAGGATGCACTGAGGAAACAAGACGGAAAGAAGCAAGACAGCAGATTAAATTCTGACCCCCTGAATTTAATGGAAAAGCTGCCACTAAGTTTAGCTAAGTATTGATACTACTTGAAAGGCCACAGTGTAATCATCATTATGCTCTGTGGACAGTGAGCTGCTTTGATGTCCATGTCAAAATGTTACACAGAATTTTTGATAGTTTAGGGGACAGTAAGTGTAAACAAAGTGAGGAATACCTCCTTGTGCACAGAAAAAAGTAAGTAATTTGGAATCACCATCTTGGAAAAGATGCTGCTCAAGAAGAAGTGATAGAATTTTAAAGGTTCTAACTGGCACAAGGAACAGAGAATAGAGAGCCATTGGTCATGCTCATATTAAAAAAAATGGGCACAAAATAAATGAACAAGTAGCAGACTTAGAAAGAGAGTGCTTCCTAAAATTTAAACAAAAAGATACTCTTACCACAGGATGATTTGAATACCAAGTATGCATATGTTAAAAATTAATAGAGAAATTCATGGATGAGAGGTCTGTCAAGCAGTATTAAGCACACATACAGAGACGCAGCCTCCAGCTCAGAAGGCCCCTAAGCAGGGGAGTGCCAGAACAGACAGGATTTGCAAGGGAAGATTGTTCAGCTCTCCCTGTTTTCCAAAGGGTTTGCTGTTGGCACTAAAAGGTCAATATAGGAAGCTGTACAGACATTTCACTTACTATCTTTCAGTTAGTTCAGCTCAGTATGCCTGTTCTAGGACATCAGCAAAGGCTGGGGTTTGTTGATTTGATGGTGTTAGAGGGTAATCTTCATGATAAAGGTAAATTTCTTCTAGCTCAGAAGACTGATTCAGAGCCATCTACATTATTTAAACCTAGCATACGGACTGCATAAAGAATCCTGAGCATTAAGGGCTGCCTAGCAGCATAGAAGAGGTTATTTTTATATTACAGTGAACAGTACAAACAGGTGAGCTTTATCTCTCCAAATAGGCCTTAAGCCCATACCCAGGAGCACACAAAGTTGCCTGTTATTTCAAAACAGGGAGAAAGGTAGGCTTAATGCTTCCATGTGTAAAGAGAGAGTTGATGAATCTAATTTTCTCAGTTCAAGAAGCAGACTGATAAACTGGAGTGGGTTCAGGGGAGGGTCACCAGGGTGTCTGAGTGTGTAGCACTTGTTTTGTGTGGAGAGGAGAGGGAACTGGGCTTGTTCAGCCCACAGAAGAGATGGGTGTGGGGTGCCAACAGCAGACTGGCAGGGAGGCTGTCCAGAAAATGGAGTCAGTGGGGCACAGTAGAAGAAGAGACAGTAGAAGTACATTAAAATACAAGGATCTGACTGGATATATGGGGAAAAAAAGTGTAAGGATGATTAACCAGTGGAACAAACAGCCCAGACAGGATTTGCAACATCTGTTCTTGAAGGTATACAAAATTGGACAGATAAAAGCTTGAGCAAGCTGGTCTGGATTCATTGTGACCCTGCTTTGTGCATGAGGTTGGACAACAAAGGTCCCAAGAGTGACTTCCTACCTGAACACGTCAGTGATTAATGCCAGTGACACAGCAACTGTATTTAGATAGAAGATAACATTTTGGAGAATGTTATGCAAAGGAAATCATTATTCTCAGCAATTGCACCAGGAATTGAATAGTAGGGCAGTAGTACAAAGCAGTATCCCAGAGAGGAAGAATGGCATGAGATTATGGCTGCTAACTGTGAAGTTTTGACATTAAGGCCTTTTTGATCAGTAGTGGCATAGCAGTAGTTACCTCTGTAGTTTTGACTTCACAGAAGAGCAAATTATTCTACTTTCTGCCATTTCTGTCCTATCTAAAATGTATGGTCTGTAACAATGTCGATCATTTATCAGTTAGTTTTCTGTGAATATGGGTTCAAACAAACACTGCTCTGTACATGCCTGTAATCTGAGATAAAAACTTTTCAAATACATAGAGTCAAAAGAACTGATTCTGGCACTGGAATAGGTTTCCTAGAGACATCATGGACGCCACAATGCTGGCAGTGTTCAAGACCAGGTTGGACGGGGCTTTGAGCAACCTGGTCTAGTGCCTGTGCGTCCCTGTCCATGGCAGAGGGATTTGAGCTAGGTGACCTTTAAGGTCCCTTCACACCCAAAGCATGCTATGATTCTAAACAAACTGTGCAGAGCCAAGCATGTGTATATGCATAGTGAGGAGCAATCTCAGAGTCTTGATTCAGTACCAAAAGTTCCGGCTTGTATAGTGTTTATTCTACAAGACCCAAAGGAGTGCTAGGCTTCAAGCTACTACTAGGACTTAACGTTCCCTGTACTCAGTAATAGAAACAGCAGAGATGGATGCATGTTATAGTAATACTTTGTCTTCTATGTTTTTGACAAGGAATTAATTTAAGGTACTCTTCCTCTTTCATTTTTGCCTGCAGGCGAACTGCTTTCCTCTTTGGGTTGCAGTTGAATAATCATTGGAGGAGGAAAGGGAAACAGCCGGTATTAATGGAGGAAGAGTGATATCAAATCTCACAATTTTGTAATCGGTTATTCAGATAAATAAGTTTTAATTAATTAATAATTACAAACCACTGCGATTTTAGGTGTAAGAATCCCGTTTAAGTGGCAGAAGCCTTGCTTGGCGCTTGGCCATCCGGGGCATTTTCCCCTCTCCTCCACCAGAGGGCTCCCGCGGTGCAGTTCTCCAGAGTCGTTTCCCTGCAGGAGGTTTGCCAGAGATCTCAGGAGAGCCAAGTCTTGTATGCATTACTCGGGGAAATTTCGCATTTCCGCAGAAGTTTTAGCATAGCAAGAACTTCGGGAGTTGATGTGTAATATATGAATGATTTATCTTTTTAAAGTTAAGTATATATCAACTTTAAATCCAATTTTTCAAAACTAAAATGGGTTGTTCCAAATCTTGCTTTCTTTGTCAAGCTCTGTCACTATTGATGGCACCATTGCTTTCCAAAGCATTCAAGCCTATGATTCAGTGCCATCATAAAAATTTCCATTTCTGTACATATGCACAACTAGAGCTTACTTAAATTCTGCTATTTCTCTGCTATTTCTTCACTATATATTCAATAAAGAATTATTTTCTATTATTGTATGACTAACTTATCTAAAGCATTCTTTCCAATATTTGAAACCACAGCATTTCCATTCTGAACTCTGATGAACTTGGTAATTCAAGAAGAGCTAGAAAATCGTAATAAATCTGGTCCTGTTGATCTTTTCACCTTCACCTTCCAGTCTCTGTTGGTCTCTTATTTGTTGCATGACAGACACACAGATAGGAGTTTGTACAATCCTGTCTCTCTTCTGTGTACTGACAGACCTCAGTGACTGTTCTCCTTCCCTTATTCCAGCAACTATTTTGCTTTGTCATTGAAGTGCTTTGGTCATTTGCCAGATTCTGTCCCCACTTTGTGGCACAAAAAAAAGTGATACAGATAGTAGTTTTCAGTGCAAAATACTAGAAATGCACATTTTTTTTGTAAAATGATGCATAGCAGGTATTCACTTAAATGATTATGTACTTGTATTTATTATGTGTATGTATTTGCTTTGATATTAAAAACCTTTATACTTCTGGTTTTTAACTGGGTTATTATTTGCTTTCTTATAGTCACCAAATTAAACAAGTCCACCAGAAATTTTGCTCTGTTTAAGGTAACTCTTTGCTACAATGTCTCAAAGTTTTAGCCAGAGGAAAGAGGCAGTGCCCAAAAGAACCAGGTGCACAAACCATACTTCCTGTAGAAGCAAAGGGCACCAATACATCCCACAGAGCATGTTTTCAGTTGCTCCAAGAAGAAAAACCCTCATGGGAATCTGGTATGAAGAAGAGTTGAAAATACATACCCAGATGGGTTGGCAGCCAAATGTTTTGACCATCATTTTTTGGCTAACATTTTCCTGGCTTTTTCTATGTTGGCTGCATAAAAGATGTAGAGCAAATATAGTCTGCAAAGAAGACACAGTTTGTTTTCTGTGTCAGCATACTTGCTATTACAGGAGGGTATTTTTTGCATGGGAATGGTCTTTGATTAGCATGGAAAAGTCTTCAGGACACCCAACAGCAGCCTAAGCACAGGGCAAGGTCAGAGAAAAACGAAGCTGAATGGTTCAAAAGTACACAATGGAAGGATGACAGCTGGGCACAAGGGGAAACGAGAGAGGTTCCAACAGGATATGAAGAGAAATCTCTTCACCCTGAGGACAGTCAAGCAGAGGATCAGGATGTCTGCAGAGATTTAGCCTCCCTCTCTGGATACTTTTAAGCCCTGACTTCCTTCACTACCTGCTGCTGATTACAACTTTGTAGCACATCACAGCAGTACTCTTACACTGGAAAAGTCATTCTGTTGTAGATGTTGCTTAAATTCTCCCTGCCTTACCTGGTGTAACCAGTTTATTTTCAGTTTGTTTGTTACATTAGGTATCAATTCAACTTTGCCACGTTTGGGCATAGTCTCCATTGTGTGAACTCTATAATGTTACCTATTATGTTACAATGTAAATGTCATCCAGCAGGTATGTATGTTGTGCCTTGTTTTCTACAACATAACTTACACTTGTTGGTCTTTCATAAATTAGTTCATTTGTATTTTGTGCTCTTTTAAGTAGCATGCTCAGTGTGTGAGATTTCCTAGTGTTCTATGAGTTGATTTAAAACATTTTCCAATGCATAAGTATTTGTATTATGACTTTTATTACATTCACCATCATCTTTGCTCATGTGTGGTTTTATGTTGATCACCTTTGAAGTCCTAGCCATTGCAGATGGTGTCAGATTTTATTCCATTTGGGTTTTAGTTGTGCTGACTTTTGGCATCAATCAAACAAATAAAACGCTAACACCAATGTGTTGAAAATATCAGCACTTTCTTTAAACACACCTGACATCCAAAGGATAGATATCCAAATAAATCTAAAGCATTAATTTTTGTTGTTATTACCTATTTTCTCCTTCACAACAGGGGCTCTCTAGATATATTTATACTGGTTTTTGAGAGTATTCATATGACTGCCAGTAGAACTGGACTGTTTTTGTACATAAAGCAGGTCTGCAAGCAAGGTCTTGGTGCCTATTTTTGCATGAGAGAAAGAAGCTCTGAGCGATAGTAGCATACTTTCCTACTTGATAGAAGTGACTAATCAAGTATTTTTGAAAATTAAGCAGTTACAAGTTAGATGAGGCATTGCTAAGCAACTTCAAAATTTGTTTCAATCCTACTTTTCCCATTCCAGTTTTCCAGTTGTCAGAAAAATAAAGTTCTCATATGTACTTAGAACATTCCCTTAAAATTTGGAGATTGCTCAGCTGGCTTGCTGCAAAACTATCACATTACTCCTAGATAAACATCATTAAATTGTGTGCAAGGCTTTGCTTTCTTCGGCTAGAAAACCTTGTGAACAGCTTGCTGTTGACATGAAAATGATTGAGTAGGAAATAATGGTATGTCCATTTTTGTAGGGTGATTTAGATTGCCCAGGAAAAAAGTGATACAGTGAAATCAAAGTTAAGTTTTTACTTGCGGGAGCAAATACTTCAGGGCTAACCTTACTGAAGAGCATACAGCATTTTGGAAAGTTGAAACTTCTTAAGGGAGGTAACAACAGCTTCACACACACTGGGATGGCTTAAAAAATACAGGATTTAACAAAAAGAAATGCTAAGTAGCAGTAGTGTAGCTGCGTTACAGCTTTATATGGTATTGATTGTTTAACTATGCCATTGTGTTAGCTTCCACCGTCCAAGCATTCTGCTTGCTAATTGATGGCAATGAGCAAGAATGGTTCCAGAAAAAATACTCAAACCAACCAAACAAAAACCCACCTACCACAAAACCACAGTGCTTTGTAGCAAAAACCAGATGAAATAAAACAAAAGCTCCTCAATCCGTCTTTGTTATGCAGAAAGACTTGAAAATAGCCTGAGTTTGTACATAGAAATAAGACTTCTGATACCATAAGACTATTTAACAGATAAAGGCATATCATAATCCAAGCACGCAGTCTCTTTCTGGAATATTTATTTCTTAATTTTCCTCTCTCTGAGGATGACAGGAAGTGTTGGTCATACTTTCTGTTTAGTGTGAAATCCTGGCTTGACTGAGGTCTCCAATACTCCTAACTCACAGCAACACAGCAACAACTAAGGGGAGGTCGTAGAAAGCAGGTGTGACATTCTGGCCCAAAAGAAGTTTATGCGAAAGCATACACTGACTTAGTGAATTCAAAATTTCACTCTAAATAAAAAAACTTACCAAACTTCCCATGCTCAGCAGAAAAACAGAGGTGTTTTACTTGCACTGACTTTCTAGTTCTCCTTTGCTCATTCTTTCCAGTGAGATCCTAGAGTGGAGCTATATAGCAGTGGCATCCTGCAAGCAGCACAGGAGAGAACAACCATGTGCTAAATAAGCAAATCTGACAGCAGAAGGCGAGGCCATTGATGGAACTGGGATCAGTCCTGTGGGAGAAATTTTATTTCAAGAAAAACAGTAAAAGAAGGAATGACAAAAAATTTATTTCTAGATAAGGATTTTTTAATATGTTTAAAAACATTTCCGTTTTTAAGTGAACCATACTAACATTTTTTTTCAGTGTTACTTGAGCAGAAATTAATTTGAAGAAGCTATTTTCAGGGGGATTTCTCTTTATGTTATTTTAATAGTAAAGGGTATTTCTTTTATTTTCATTTTTTCCTGACTTGTGGTGTTCTTAATGCTGATAGGTTTTCTATAAATCATTGTCAAAAGCACTTCTCAACTCTCTCAAAGTTATGAAGACTTTTTAATACATATTTTGACTTCTGAGAAAAGAAGCTGAAATATGGGGGGAAATGGGGAAACTATGGCTCTCCATAATTATGGCTTAGTTATGGATTAAATATTTCTTAGGCATCAAAAGCATATCCCTTGGCTACATCAGAAAAGTGAGATCCAATCATTAATGCAGTCTGATTTACAGGGTTTTTTTGTCCATGCCCACTTACACATCTGGAATGAACCAAATAATGATGCTTCATTGTTGTCTCCATGTACTGATAAACGGAAAAACTTACAGGACTCTAAAATTGATAACATCTAAAAAAAGAACTGCCTTGCATAGTATTCTATATTGAAAGAGGTTGAATGAATCTGATTGCATCAAGATTAGCTTGTGTTTCATTAACAAAGAGATGGAAAGGAATCTAGCCCAATCCATTTGGCTACCCTATATCAAAGGATACCCTTCTATCTTAATTTTCACTTCTGTTTCTTTCTTTTTGTCTTACTTTCTCAGTTCCTGACTCTCATACTGGTAAATAATTCAAAGATAGAGTAGGAAATCACTAAATTAATTTGATGTTTTATATTTCAAATATCTTAGTTTACATAGGTGAGCAGAGATAGCCTCCCATGTGCTAAATGTCATCCTGCCTCCTGCCCCTTTTCCTTGTATGGTTTTCCTTGCCTTGTCTCTCCAGTCCAGAGGTAAGCTGTCATCATGCAGGCAAGACAGAGGACTGGGGAGTTTGATGGGACTATTTTTAAACTCAAAGGGATGGCAATGGCATAGACTGCGAAATATTTAAGACTTCTGAATTAACTTATGACATGAGAGAAATTATAGTAAGGTGGGGATCTGAGCAGTTATGACTACCTGTCAGTACTGCCTGAGACCATCTAAAATGCAAGTGGAAAACGCTCTTTTACAGATTGTAATGTTTATCTTTAATACTATGATAAAATCACAGGAGTGGAAGTCCTGCACTAAAAATACTGCTTAAATTTTTATCATCTCTTAGATAATACAATTATATTATATTTAAAAAGGATATGCACACCTTTGCTATAGGCCAAGGTAAGTTTCTGTTAATGAAATTCTTGAGGAGACCTGCTCCGAATGTAAACGGAAGGGCTTTATGTAGATGTAACTGAAAATTCTTATTTAATCATGTCTGCTGCAGGCAATGCTTGTGGAATATTCATTTAAGTCCTCTGTACATAGAATTTGACTCAGTTTATTAGTATCAGTCCAATTTACTTTGTGAACAATTTACATGTTATAAAAATGTGTTGTAGTAGTGTAGGTCATTTTTGTAGTTAATTTTTAGCCATAAAAAGAATATAAATATTTCTAAGTACGTAAGACTACCTTATCTAAAGATATCTAAAAGCCATGCTGGTCCTAAAGTTTATTTAAACTGGTTGGAAGTCCACAGATTCTATAAAACCTTTAACCATGCACAAATTCGGTTCAGAAACTAAGGTGTCATTGTTGAAGTTAGGAACACTGTCATTCTAAAATCCAGAGAGTCACGTGTAAAGAAGAGTTAATCCCAAATCTGTATTTCTCTAGGGAAATTACACCTTTCGTTTAGACATCTCAGGTGCCTCACATGACTTGCGTTCAGGTTTCACCCCACTTGCCATTTGCTTATACGTGTAGACAGGAACATAACTCACTTCCACAATTCCCTTGGCCTGAGCTAACTGATAATGCTCAAAGCTGGATTTAAACTTGTGATTAAATTACTTTTGCTTTATTAACTCAGTGGTCTTCACACCACAGGAACACAGAAAATCAAGTGAATGTGTATAATCCTTAGTCTTGCTGTAATTGCAGAAGTGTGCTTGGATGCAGACAGCTTCTTTTTGTGCGCACTCGTAACACTTCTCCAGAGGTTTGCTGTGATGTACCACAGGCAGCCATGAGACACACTCAGACCCCCACTGATTTACGTAGTAAAGCTCAGTACTAAGGAGGACTCTGAAGAAGGCTTGCCAGATTTGTCATTTGGAACTAGGCTAGTCTAATTTGGCAGTCAAACCCAGGTTCTGATTGCAAGAAATAATTCTGTGGGAATGATAAACCCTGCATAAGAACAAATGTGTGCCTCATGCAAGCTCTTGTTTTTGGTTATGTATTCTTCTTCTTACAGGCCTTCTGTGGTTAGGGGTTTTTTGTTTGTTTGTTTGATTTGCTTGTTTTTTGTTTTTTTTTTTAACTCCAGCCAACAGGCTTAGTTTATTCTGTTTCAGCCTATTTTTTTCCTAATTTTATTCTCCAGGAGTCAAATCCTCTCTAGAAGTAAATTTTAAAGTTCCCTAAAGACCAGTGAAGTATCTGTAACTCATTAACAGTTCCTTAAAGAAGTAACCTCTATTCTAAGTCCTGGGAAATGGAACGATATTGAAATAGGAGAAACAAGCTCAGTGTTGCTGATGAATCTCTTGAGCAACTCAATCCTAGGATAGTTTGTGAGCTCTTATTTTTCAACAAATCTGACCTTTTACTTTTAACATATGAACCAGAATTGCTTCTTCACAAATAGGTTTGGAAGCGTGTCAAGCTATGATTATTCATACTAAAAAGAATTTGGACAAACACAATTTTGTTACAAAAAAAAGTTGTTTCTTCGTGAAAAGTGTCTTTCCCTTGTAGAAGCCTAGAAGACAAAGAGCTAATGTGTATACCTCATGCACTGATAGTGGTGGAGGCAACCAGGGATTGTTGGTAATAATACACTGTGAGAAAGAGCAAGATGTGGCTGGAGAAGGTGGGGGGCATACGGAGGTGGGGCAGCACTTTTCTGGGAAAAATATTTTGGCTTCTGGAGTTACATACAACGCAGTAGAGCGCTGGCACTGAAATGAGGTGAACAAGCTGGCACGGACTGTAAGGGAGGATCAAAACCACCCAAGATCCCTGAAGCCCTCTGACCCATTTCCAGAAAGGTCTAGAAGAATGAATTGCACATGCTAACTACTTTACTAAGAAAGAAAGGAACTTAGCTCTAGGGCTACAAGGCCTACAAGGGCTACAAAAAAGTATCTCCACGAAGTCTGGGCAAATCGGCTGGATCAACACTGGAGCCAGGACTGGTTATCTCTTTCTTTCTTTCTTCCTTTCTCCCCCTCTCTTAATTCACTTCTGTCTCTCTGTTCTCATCCACCCAACCTCCTTTACCCAAAACCCACTGTGATGTGCTTATCCTAGGAGATCAGGATGTGAAAATTTTTTTCACATGAAAATATAGCCTCGCTAAATAGTTGCAGGATGCCAGTCTAAGCTGTCTGAACATAGCTGGTTCCAGCTATGTTCCAACACAATTAGTCAATGGCTAATTGGCAAGATTAAGTACACAGTTTGCCAACAAGATTGATCTGGATTCCACTTACCAAGAAAGGGAAGTAACCAAAGCAGTTCGTAGCAACTCCAGGCTTCATCAAAATGTCAGGTTCATGCTAAACCACTTGGCCTTGCTCCAAAATTACATTTCTCCATTGTGTACAAACCAGATTTGACGTGCCAAAAATAAACAGTTTCGAGATTGAGGCAAACGTTACTCTTGATACATTACATGTCTACGTTTGTTTTAAGAACCTACCATTTATTTAAATAGTGGCCTTTCTAGGAGGTAGCATTGGATTTTGCATTCCTAGTAAACAGTAAAATTTATTTGAATCATGGTGCATAAACATACAAATAGTCATGCAAACATGGTCTGATAGGTTCTCCCTTTGGACTGTCATTTTCTATTAGTGCTGAAATCCTCAGCTCCCAAAAATACATATATAGACAGGGTGACATAGGATGTTGACTTGCAATACCTATAGCTCAGTAGGCTGGTTTAGAGGGCATGTGACAGGCAGATCTTTTTTTTTCTCTTTTTGCATGTACTTCTGTCTTACTTTAAGCTGCAGATGCTATTGAATTCAGAGTTCTTTTACCTCAGAGACCATAACTAGATAGCTCTAGGCATACACATCAAGCCTATATAAATCTACAAAACTACTTACTTAAAAGTATAATGGTTAAACCCTGAGAATATTACTCCTAGATGAGAGGCAAAATAAAGTATGTGAATGCAGAGATACAGATTAAATATGCACTTATGACTTTCTAGATTATTGTGCCTATTTATTCAGCAATAAATATGAATAAAATACTTGTCATTTTATTATTTCATTTTTATGTTGCTTGACAGTATTGAAATTGAGCACTGAAATAGCATAATAGTAAATAGCTATGCATGAACCTAGAATCCTGGATGTGTTAATAAAATTGTAGCTACTATGTTGACAAAACTGATGGTCATTATATATCAGTTAGTATGGCATATGCTAATTTAAAGAAATTACTTTCTGAAAATTTGAAGCTCTTTATAACTGGACCTGAAAGTGGGTTATTTATCATAGTAGTATTCCATTTCTAAATACTATTTGGGCAAATTAGCTGGCTAGAAAGGACACAACAGTAGGAGACACCGGCTAATACTGAGACTTGAGAACTCTTAGATATATTTGTTACAATTTAAAATCTATGCTTCATCTTGCTGAAGTTAAAAGAAAGCAGGCACAGAGTATTCAGCCTTCTGAGCTGAAATAATGCTGCCCATCAAGCCTGCAGGTCTTGTACAGCCTAGTCTACTTGTACGATCTTAAACTTTGCTGTTACCTTTTTTTTGCCCTTCACCTTCCTTTTCCTAATATTTGCATTATATAAATTTTAAATTAACATATTGTACTGATTTATAGATGCTTTCAGAATGTAGCATTTTAACGTATTCATACACAAATATTGGGCAAAAACCTATACTTCTCAGCAAAGCTGCCTAAAACTTGGCTTTGACCTTTTCGTTATGTATAATGACTGTTAAAGACATACGGATACTTCAATCTAAAACAAGCCAGAAGATGTGCGTTGACTTATTTTGGAAAATCACCTTTCAGCTCTTCTCTCCCTTAATCAGCTGTTTGACCACTTAATTTTCTCTTGTGCAATACAAAAGCCACGAAAAAGCATGTATTTTCGGCTTTACGGGTAGGGCATATTCCATATGAAGGCAAGAAGAGGAAGAACAGTGGTAAATGTTTTTGTTTTTGTTTTTTTATTGTGTATGTCGTTGTGTGGTTCCTGAAACAATAGAACTTGTGGCAAGCTGTTTAGAGGATGGCTATATATATATATATATATATATATTTATATTTATTCATAGGAAGAAAAAGGAAAGTGTGTCTTTTACTAGATAAGGGACATACACATTTTAATGCTATTAATCTTAGCATTGTTTCTCTAAGCCTGGACTGATGTTTTACTGAATTCTACAAATCCAGAAGTATTTCAGGTTTGAATAACTTAACTGTATTTTTGAACTAACACTCTAAAGAGTAGTGTATGCTGAGAAATGTATTTTTCTCGAATATTAATGAATACTTTACAAAACATATGATACAGCTTTTGGCATGTTTGCAACTGGTAAATAGAAGCAATATATCATGATATTGATTTATTTACTTTGAAACATATATATTTTGAATTAAAATGCCACTATTAAAAATACGAAACATATCAGGACCAGATAACACTAAACATTGTGAAGGATTTTTTTTTTTTTTTTGAGATTGGGTTTATCAGTGGCATTGGAATTGAAGATAAAGAATGTACCTTTTTTTTCTTTTTTTTTTTTTGGTTGCTGTACCATTAGATTTATTAGCAATTAGTAATTTTAAGACATGTTGTAAAGTGTCAAAGAGTGGAGAAAATGCCTGAGCTAAAGCAACAAATGCCACAAAACTATAATGATAAGTATTCTCTCTGTATTTTTTTGAGTTATTTTGGCGCCTCTACTGAAAATCTTGAGTGCTGCTTAAGTATGCAGTAGAAGAAGTAGCAGTTGGGTTTTTTCCTCTTTTTGTCTCCTATAGCAGAAACGAAGTGACATCCAGCTCTTCTGTTGGCTTTGCTGCTTAGAAGTGCTTAGTATGTGTGCACATGCATATAAATAATTCCCTTTTTATGTAGTTTTTGCCAAAGTGCCCTCATTTGAGTGACATTTTTGCTCCATTTACATCAATGTTAAAATTTCCATTAACTTCCCCAGGGCTGGGATTCCACCTGTTTCGTCTAAGTTCAGTATAGTTCAGTCTCATGTATTTAAAAGCATTTATATTTTAATTGCTTCAGTTGGATGCAGTTGTCGTGACCAGCAAATCTTGCAGAGGGCAGAAAGGATCATCTGGCAAGGAACAATGCCACATAATGGCTTACACAACGAAACAGAAATACTGAGCACTACATTCAGTGAGAAATTGTGTGGTAAGGGGCACTTCAAATTAATCTCCTTTTACAAATTTTTTTTCAAGTAGGATGCTGCTGCTTTTAAAGAGTTTTGTCCAAGTTTACAGCTTCATTCCTGCATATGTGTTGTTGTAAGCAGCAGTTTAAAATGTGGGTCTAACAAGATGGAGACAAATCTGTTAACACTGCACAGACAGAGTGAATTATGCAACTTGGCTGGTTTGGATAGCTAATCATGACAAAAAAAGAAACAAAGGGTGAAAGTGAGTGTTAGCAATAAAGAAAAGTTTTCTACAAAAATAAGCCAGTGCTTTAATCCCCCGATTCTCTCACCTTTTCCCCCTGCATCTTGCCTGCAACTGCAGATGTAGTAAAAGCTGTTCAGTGGAGCAGTTTCGCCTTGGCACAGGAGATGGAACGTTCTCTGCATGTCTGTGCTAAGTATGGCTTCAAACCTAAATTTCTCTGCTTTCTGCTTCTTGGTGTATTTGCCTTGACTCTTGCCTGGATCCAGGTCTAATTCTGTCTTCTGTGTGCTTTAGCTAATCTCTGAGATAGCTGGAAAAATGTGTTGCTGTAAAGACAAGATGGGATATCATCCATTTGCTGCTGGTGCTTCAGTTTAGATTATCAGTTTTTCCAGTACTTCCCAGATTTAAAGCAGGTAAGATAAGATAACATAGAGACGTTTTCTCTGGAGTGCATCAGTAACTGCAGGTGAAGAAATGTTTGGGATTTCTAAGCTGTTTGTGGCAACAACAGATGTTTTACCAGTTGTCGCTTTGCTTCTTAGATTATGGGAGGCAGAGAGAAGCTGTTTTTTGGGGGTCATGTCAGAGGTTTTTAAGCAGTAAGGTTTTTCTTGTTCCCAATTTTCATGTCACTAGACATTTGAACTGTTTTTAATAATGTGAACAGTGTTGTCCATAAATACATATGATGGCAGTCCCTAATGTGGTGCTCCTCAACTAGTATAAATCACTGTAATTCCTTTGATTTATGTGAACTGGAATAATCCTGTTTAGTTGAAGATCTGGCCCAGAGTACAGGAAGCATATGTGTTAGTCAGGGAAGGTTGTAGCAGTTTCTAATTCTCCTACTGACTGTTTTCATGCAGATGTGGAATGTTTTTTCAAGTTGACATGGTCTAAATAAGGTATTTGGTTTTCTGTTTGTAGTGGCAATATTTTGGTAAGTGAAGCAACATCCTTGGTTTAGGAATTGTTTCATTATTGCTTCAGAGGAAATGAAGACCCTATTTGGGTCTGGGTCTTGAAGCAATACTGAAATTTTAAGAGACAGAAACATTTCTTAAAAGGATAAACTGATTGTATATGCAAACTCTTATGCAATTAAAATGCTTAGCTACTTCAGAACTTATATTTGATTGAAATTAATGAGACTGTTTATATTCATATAAGGTAGATGAATCCAGGTATTTAGGACATGTAAAATAAAGTAAAAAAAAAAAAATTAGAATTTTGTAGCTTGAAAGAGCAATGAGAAATGCAGTTCTTCTCAAACAAAAAAATGATGCTGCCTTTCACTAGGGGCAGAGCTTTTACAAAGGGTCTTTCAACTGAGGATCTTGCAACTCTGCTTGAAACACAGAATTAAGGGTCAACATTGAAGCCTTTATCAAATGAACAGTCTGAAGGAGAACAAGAGTGCTCCAATGATCTGTCAGCTGTGAGATTGGGCTCTTGCACCTCACCCTGAGAGGTAAGACAGCTTTACTTTCTATAATTTACAGAATGAGCAAGCAAGAAGTGTGACTTGCCTAAAGTTACACCACAAGTCTGTGGCAAAGCTGTGGAATAAAACACCCTAGCAGACGTGTACGTAAGCTGCAATTTCATCTTTCTCTTGTGATTCTAAGTTGGGAAGAACAACAACTGTTTTGAAATTCAAACCAGGAAGATAATCATGTCTTTCCATGTGATTTGTTGGTTATCCTGGCTACTTATCTTGACTGAAATGAGGAAACACATTCCAATATCTGGTGAGTGGGTGGGAGGATTTGGGGTATGGGAGCTGGAGGTAGAAGAAAGTTTACTCTATGAATTTTCTGATCTGAAGAACGATTGGCTAAATTGATGTTAAGCTGATAAATTTTCATATGACCACCTTCCTTTTTTTCTCCCCTGTCAGAATGATTTAACTAGAAAAAGGTAAAATATGTCTTGGATATATATATACACACATATATATAAAAATGATATACACAAATCCCAATCTCTGTCTTCTGTATATCTGTTTCTAGTCATTTTACTTCTCTCTGTCCTTCTATCTGGTTCATATCTTTAAAATGCAATACGGAAAACTGCCACAAGCACACTCGGAGAACCTGACAAAAGTGCAGTTTGGCACATTCAGATAAGAGAGCCAGTGGCAGTGCTCAGTCTCACCATTTCATCACAGACAGATGATATTACAAATGCAAGAATATTCAGGTTTGTAAATGACAGATTTTAAAAGGCAAAGCAAATTTCAGTAATTCATTGTGCATTACAGCATCAGTGCCATAAATAAGTGTACTCTCTTGGTTTCTTGCATGGCTGATTTTTAAATTTATGATGAAGTATATAAAAGTATATAAAATTAAAGTATGCTTACACTTAAAAGATAAAAGCCAGTTTCTGCCAGTGTAATAATGTACATAATTGGTTCTTCATAGCTAGAAACTAGATACTCTTTCATTTATGCGTTCATGCCATGGCTATCTAATTTATGGAACTGTGGGGAGGGGGCTTTTTAGAGAGGTAGGGGGAAGGAGAAAAAAACCCCAAACATTTCTTACATTTTTACCTGATTTGGGATATACACATACGATTATGTAAAATTTGTGTCTGGGTGGCTGTTTTTTCTTTCTTGCAGAGTATTCTGTGCTCACTGAGTGGGAGGGTCACACTGTGAGACTAATAAGGACAGAGCTGCATCCCCCTCTACCACTCTTTGGAGACTCACTCCAGCAAGTCCTCGGCACTACAGCAGCTCTGTACAGGCATTTTCAGCGCTTCTAGGGGACAGACCAGTAAGAAGATAATAAGGTAAGCCACTCATTATTTGTAGTCAATTATCTAAACATCTTACATATGCACGCTCACACACACTACACTATTCCTGGCTTGTTTTGTGGTGGTTTTGTTCAGGGGTTTTTGGTTTTGATTTCCAAAATTGCCATTTAAGTTTATCATTGCTAATATTAACTATGTCTTATATAAACATGATGTATACCGTGAGTTTTTAATGTACCGCAATCAGCCTGTGCTATAGTATTCTGCTCATGATTGTGTAAATACATTGTATATGCTAGTGGGTGACTATAGGTATATGCTAAAATATGCTAATAAAAACAGCCCTGCTAAATGAGCAGTAATTTACAGAACTGATTAAACTGTTGAGAGTTGCCACAATGCTGATTGTGCATATATTTACATTTAAAAACCTACCTCTTAGCGTGCGTGTCCTTGTAATTAGCACGCGTGCCGGGTGGCCTGCACACAGTTGGGAGCGCGCTGGTGAGTGAGCAGCGGCACGGGCGGGCAGTGCCCTGCGGGGAGGGGGCACCGCGCCGGCCGCAGCTCTCGGGCAGAGCCCGGGGATGCCGCGGGCCGAGTCCCGGCCAGATGGGGCCAGCTCACCGCCCCCGGCGGCCCCTCACCTGCTGGCCCGGCGCAGGTGCCGCCGCAACGCCCCGCGGCACAGGGGCTGCCCCGCTCGCAGGCG
>VZTE01005577.1:105947-147566 GCA_013397775.1 Eulacestoma nigropectus
GGGCCGGGCGGTGGGAGCCCGTAGCGGGGCCGGCGGCGGCGCGGAGCCGAGAGCTGGAGAGCGGGCTCCGGCAGCGGGGCGGGGGCGCTGCCCGGGCGCCTGGGAGAGCTGCCCGCTTGCCTTCCCGCCCGGAGTGCTGAACGCTCCCTCCGGCAAACGCGGTTCGATCAGAGAGAAACGAAGCTGCCGCCACTGCCGAGCCAGAGGCTGGGCTGCCGAGGGCTCGGGTCGCTCCACGGGCGCCCCGTAGGCTCCGGTGTGCCGGTTGTGCGAGGGAGCGGAGCCAAGCCCGGAGGTGCGGCGGCAGCAAGGGGGTGGCGGTATTGGTGATCAGAGCCCTTCAGAAAACCAGACCCCTGGAGCGGCAGCTCTACTGAATTCCCGATGCCTGCTTGGAAAGCAGGTGCAGGAAATTAAATGATAATTTATTTGAATATATATTCGCTTTGCTGCTGGTGGGAAGGCTAGAAAAGTTAATCATGATGTAGTTGCTGTCAGTGCATGACAGAATAGGTCTGATGATGAATAAGGTGTTCTGCGGAAATAATTTAAAATTACATCTTAGGTATGAGATTTGCTTTTCTTACAGAAAATGTGATTAGAAAAATATAAGACACTTTCTGTGATTCATTAAATTCATGTGTATTTATATATTGCAGTTGGCTTAGAAGGAAGCTTTTGTCCGCTGATGACAGTACCAGTTTATGTGGTTGAAGCCTGTACTTTTGTGAGATTTAAACTGGAAATTCAGTATAGGCTGTTCTAGGCACTTTGCAAGGTGGAGATATATCGCATTTTGGTTTCTTTTGTGGTTAAACTCCAACAATTGCATGTTGCCTTTGTTTGATTTGAGGACTACTTCAGCAGTCACTGCAAGTATTGCGACACCAAGCAGTTTAGCTAATACATTGAAATTTGAAAAATAATGTAGGGAGAAATATAAAAGAAAATCAGTAATTACTAGTGAGATGAACATTCAGTACCTTTACAATTAATATCTCCAAATTAGTGTTTCTAATGTGTTACTTCTGAGTTTATTAATAAAGAACTAAACAGAAGTATATTTATGATTTATTTCTAAACTGACATAAATCTCTTTTTTGTAGCTCCTTAAACAGATAAATGATACACTTGTATGTGACTAGCAACTTCCTCTTCACAGTTAAGAAGTTCTTGTTTGTAGTTTTCTGACAGGGTGAGGTGAGAAGAATAAGGTGAGATTGTTCTGAATATGCTTATTTTTTGTTTCAGATTTGTAGCACATGTGTCCAGGGGGAAATGAAGTACATTGGATGCTGCATAGTTTGGCTTTGTACAGCAGCCTTCCTCCTTCCTGTTTCTACTTCTGTGGCTGTCAGTGACCAGACAGGTACTTCCACTTTTCTTGCCCATCACAGACCAAAGGCTTAAATCTCAGTACTGAAAAATCTGTAGCAAATAACAACAGCACATAGAAAATAAACAATATGAACAGATAAAAATATACAAGATTGTTTTAAATCTCTTTCCTGAAATGTCCTAAGTTGGAAGCAGTTCCTAAGCAGCCTTTCGGCTTCCTGTGCTTGGAAGACTCATGTCTGTAGGTAGTTGTAGCTCCTAGGAGTTTTGTTTTTTACTTTTCTTTTCCTACCATGCAAAACAAGATTATAAATCAGAGTTTGCAAAACTTTTGTGAACAAAATCATGTGGCTTTGTTAGAGCAGACCAGTTCAGTTATCACATTGACCTAAACAATCTAATGCTCACGTTAACCACACCTATACTTAATCCCTAGACTGGGTCATATGTTTCCCACATGCAGAGTGAGAACCACCTTTTTCGTAAAAAGATGGGGGAAAGGAATAGAGTGATATCGTTTAACTTAAAAGCTGTTACCTGTCTTCTGCAAGTTTTCTCATATTTCTCTGTTTTCTTCTTTCTCTTGCTTTCCACATTTTCTAGTGTTTTCATTTAAACTCTACGTTAACTCCAGAATGTGGTAAACTCTGTCTTAAAGACACATCATATGTGCTTGTCAAATACAGAAAATCAGTTTTCTAGAATTGCTCAGCCTCAGCATGTACTTCAACTTACTATAATTTTCCTACAATTATTAGCAAGGAGAACATGTTTATTGCTATTAAAATTGAGATGGGTTTTTTTCTCAAAAATAAAATTAACTCTTAGTAATGCAGTTCCTGTCCCAAAATCTTACAAAAGATGCCAGAAACTATACACACACAACAACTTTGAATCTCAACTCATTAGAAACTCAGACCCAAGAAATTTTAAAAGTCCATGACTAGGAGAATAATCCTTTTACTACCCCTGGAAACTATAAGTAGTAATAATGAATAAATAATAAGTGTAATGTGTGGGCTCTGAGGTAATAATAATGCATTGTGAAGAGCCTGAATTTAAGTCAAAGTCTTTTCCCCCTTATATTTTTAGGGCAATGAGGCTAAGTGTTCTACTGATGAATTATTCTTAATCCCTCTGAGAGAGCGAGCCTACATCATAGCTGTAAAATCATTCTGTCTGAAAGAAGAAAAATAGGTTTTATTCTGTCATTGCTAGGTGGTGGGTTGCAAAAGGGAAGTTTTTAAAGTGCTAAAATGATGTGAGTGCAGAAGGTTCCCTAACAATATAGACTGAAAGATGTTAAAACAAAATTCCAGGAAGCATTGTCTCTTCTCTTTTATATTTTGTTTTCCTAATGAAATGATGCCTTAGTAGAAGTTGGGCCAGCCACAGAAGATGTGGCAGATACACTGAACTGCTAATAAACAGTGTATCTGAACTGTGCATTACATTCTGTTAGAAGTTTGTAGCTAAGCAGCCAGCAGTGAAGTTGCAGTTTTCCTTAGCCTTGATTGCCACAAATGGATCAAATATGGGTCCAACTGAACTGCTAGGAATAAGAGGAGAGATTGAACCTCTCCTGTGAATAACTGATGGTGTGCAATTGAGAGAGACTTCTTCAGTTTGTGGTGGTACAGGCAGATGGTGAGGAATAACAAGTAGGTAGCTGCCAGCTTGAGCAGCTCTGGCAACAGCAGGTGTGTGAGATAAACCCAGAGTTGAACTCCAGTTGATAACAGGAAAGAGAGTCTACTAGAGTTGTAGAGATGGTTACCATCCAAAAAAGAAATACAAGTTTTAGACCAGAAAGCAGGAGTTGGGAAAGAATAGACCCAGTAACGGGGCTGCAGTAAAAGTGGTACAGCTCTTTCTGTCAACCTTTTGTTAATCTGCTCTGTTCACTTGAACCGAGTCCTCTGTGTTGCAAAGTTGTCTTGTTCCAGTTTGATAATTTGTATGCAGATGAATCTGTTACAAATTGAAAACGAGCTTACTTCAAGAAGAGAGTAATATCTAAAGGTTTTTTGTTGTTGTTTTTCTGTCTTGCGTTCAGTCACTCTCTTGGGCCTTTGTACCAGTTCTGTTTGAATCAGCATCTGTCCTTCAATATCTGTCTAGATGATCTTTTTGGTTTTCTTCCTTCAACAACATATGCATAGCATTTATTTCTCTGTGCTGATATGAAAGCTTTTCCAGCAAAGCACATTTAGCTAGGATCTGAGATTATTGTATTTACATCTTGAAATTTCTCACTTGATCTACTTGAATCTAAAGGAATGGCTTCAAAAATGTGGAAAAAGTGTAAACTAGAGTTAATTTTGAGGGTGGTGAGGGAAAGAAGTGTGTTAGGGGAAGGATTAACTTGTGTGCGTATGTAGGGGAGAGATTTCTGAGCAGGCATGCTGAATATACTTTGTGACTTATTCATTGGGTCAATATTGTAATAAATAAATACCAGTATTGAAAAAAGAGTCAGGCTGAGAGAGTATGCTGAATCTTCTTGGAGCAGTCCTCCTTAGGCTCTGAGCGTGCCAGTAAGCGTTAGATTCACATTAAGGATTTCTTTCAGTTCTTACTTTTCCAGAGGTTTTGATATGCCAACTGTTCATTAGAAGGAAACACTCACTTCTCATGACAGAATATAGCAAATCTGAGGAGAGAGGGTTGAGGAGTTTTCCACAGGCATATTTTTGATCTGACTTCAAGAATACTTTCTTCATGTTGTCAACTTATTATTATTGGAAATATCTGGGATTTGAGTGTGGACGTGAGCTCTTTCTGTAATGACACATGAAGCTCTAATCTGATCACTCATGAATGCTTTAAATTAAGAATATTAATACTTTGTCTCATTCCCAGATCATTGCTTCTTTTCCAACTGTCTTTTACAATTACTGTTTTTTAAAGTCACTTGCTAATCCATGAAAAATGTAGTATAAACAAAGTCCTGAGATTGTCAGGCATGGTGAATTTCCATTGCCTTTTGACATGGAATGTATTCTGAAAAGTACTGGCCATGGATCATAATTTTAGATAGGCACTTTACCCAAATACAGTGAGTGGTTTCAAGTATGCAAATCAGTTCATCTTTTTGGTTTTAATGTTTTAGTACAGCTAGACACTTCTCAAAATCAAGATAATGACACTACAGTAACTCTCATATACAATGTGGTCATATTCCTGACATTCCCATCCAACCTGGCCTTGAATGTTTCCAGGCATGGGGCATTTACCACCTCTCTGGGAAACCTGTTCCAGTGTTTCACCACCATTATTGTAAAGTCTAGTCTAAATCTAACCTCTTTTATTTAAAACCATTATCCCTTGCCCTGTCACAACAGGTCCTGATAAAAAGTCTGTACTCATCCTTCTTACAAGGCTGGAGTAAGGGCTCCCTGGAGCCTTCTCTTCTCCAGGCTGAATGACCCTAACTCTCAGGAGAGATGCTCTAGATCTCTGATCATTTTTGTGGCCTTCCTTTGCACCTGCTCCAGCAGGTCCTTGTCTTTTTTGTGTTGGGGCCCCAGAACTGGATGCAGTACTCCATGTGGGGGAGGTCTCATGAGAGCTGATGGGCAGAATCACCTCTCTTGACCTGCTGGCCATGCTTCTTTAGATGCACCCCAGGATATGATTTGCTTTCTGGGCTGTGAGCACACACTGTCAGCTGATCTCCAGCTTTTCATCCATCATTATTCTCAAAGCCTCCTTGTCAGGTCTGCTCTCAATCCCTTCATCCCTCCGCCTGTTTTGATACTGGGCATTGCCCTGACCCAGGTGCAGCACCTTATGAGGTTGTTGAACCTCACAAGATTCCCATGGGCCCAATTCTCAAGCTTGTCTAGCTCCTTCTTGATGCCATTCCGTCCTTCTCATGTGTCAACTGCACCACTCAGCTTGGTGTCATCTGCAAATTTGCTGAGGGTACACTCATCACAGTACACTCATGAAGGGTAGAATCCCTTCATCTATGTCATTTAATTAATTAATTAAATAACTTTGGTCCCAAATGGGACACCACTTGTCACTGATTTCCATCTGGACATTGAGCAGTTGACCACTCCCTTCTGGATGCGACTCTCCAACCAATTCTTCACCCACCAAGCAGTCCACACATCAAATCCCAATCTCTCCAATTCAGAGATATTGTATGAACCATATCAAAGGCCTTGCAGAAATCCAGATGACATTCATAGCTCTTCCCGTGTCCACCGATGCAGTCACTCCGTTGTACAAGGCCACTGAGTTAGCCATGCAAGACTTGCCCTTGCTGAAGTGATGCTGGTTGTGTCAAATAATATGAAGTCCTGTTTTTCACTACTTGCTCTTCTTCATGGGAGAATATAGTTCTCCAGGTGTCTAGTATGAGTATCCTAATCCTTGAACTTCGTTGCTTGGCTTTCTTATTTCTGCCTGCCAATGCTGTTGTTACTTCATAACCATCTAAATAGTCACCAGACTTGAAGATGACTTCTTTACTGTATCCTGTTTCCTTCGTTCTCTCCACTCTTGTCTTAATTAACATATACGTTGTAATATGATCTTCTTTACAGAGTACGATAATGGAATGCAAACAAATCGCATTGTATTTCCTGGTGCCTGTATACTTGAGGCTAGATACATAGGAAATCCGAATTCTTGACCTTATTTGAAAGCAAGCCAGCTGGGTCTGCTTATCTTCAGTATGAATACGTTTGAGGTGGACTCACTGGATGTCATTGCTGACATTTGCAAGTGTGTGGCAAGCTCTGAAGAGGTTCCCTATGTCTGTGTGTTTATGAAGCCTTATCCAGTAAGAGCATGAGAAAAATCTTGGGTAATATGGATTTCTGCCTGAAGCTTGAGTCGACACAGGTTGTGGGTATATGTCAGGCTGGGCTTTGCTGTTTGGCTGCATTCGTTAGGCTGGTCGTGGTCACTGATGGAAGCTTCAGTGCCCTTGCAAATGTGCATGTCAGTGGTGGTAGATGGCAGCGAAAAACTTCACCTGAACATGAAGTTTAATTTTAAACTAGCACATGGGTGCTTGTAAAGAGAATCTAGCCATTACAGGTTACACTTGATCTGGAAAAGCCAAGAATGCTTATTGGAAGTTACAGTTCCCACTCAGGAAGTGCACACAAGCAATATTGGTAAGATGGAGACTGAAGCACACACCAGAGTTTCTTCTGTCCTTGTTTGCATGGAATGGAAAGCTGAGCATGGTGCTTAGATGGAAGTTGCAGTGTGCTTCAACAGGTGTCCTGATCATTCCAGGAATTTGGAACATGCCATTGCATGTTGCAACAGATATGTCTAGATGCAATGCCTTTTTTTTTTTTTCCTGCAAAATGCTATTAGAAAACAAACAATTCTTACTATCATCTTACTGAAAAGAGAGAAGACAATGATCTGTGATGCATCTGCTTGGTCTGCATAAATTAATATTTTCACAATTATTAGATTGATTTTATATTAATGACCTCATAGCTAGGACTCATTGATTTAGAAAGATCAAGGTCTAATTTTTCGTATGGGTAGGTGAACTTGTTAATTTATAGATAAATTAACTTGACCTTTGATATCACTGGTTTAATATTAATTTTTTAGTTCAATCTATACAGATGCAGTTTTATCATGTGCAGAGGAATCTGGTGTATAAACGTAAGCTTGTTCTTCTTACTATTTCATTAATTTTATAGTAGTGTATTTTAACCGGCCAGGTAGGTTCATGGTTTCTGTACCTGGATTAGCAAGTAAGGATTTCTCTCATTCCTTTCCTTTCCTGAATATCTTCATGTGGACCTTGTCATTCAGCTACCCATACGTTGAATGGGCAAACTGTCTGTTTTGTCTCAGGCTAAAGAAAATTTAAGGATCTGCTAGCAGTACTAAAAATCGTGGAAGAGGTTAACTATACAAGCTGTAACTGCAGGAAGAATTTTCATCAATCTATAGTAATGAAAGTTGTCAGTTGGTATGGAGAGGGTTTGGTCTTGTTATTCGAGAGTTTTCCCTTAAATCTCTGGTAAAAGGAATAGCATTGAACTAAAGGAGTGCATCAGCAGCATGCGATAGAAGACTCATGGTAACTTTCAGTTCTTCTGGGATTGTGGAATACAAACAAATAACTAACACTTAAATGGCCTGTCTATGCTGTAACTGTTATGCCACTGATAAAAATAGGTCCACAGTCCAGATTGTGGCATGTAAGGAATCATTGCTCTCATCTAGATAACACAAAACTTAAGGCTTGAGTCTTTATTTGGACTTGGAAGAAAATGGCTGCGGGGAATAAACCATAATTTTGTAGTCTTTCACTGCTCAACACTC
This sequence comes from Eulacestoma nigropectus, assembly GCA_013397775.1. Taxonomy (NCBI): domain Eukaryota; kingdom Metazoa; phylum Chordata; class Aves; order Passeriformes; genus Eulacestoma; species Eulacestoma nigropectus. Next base: position 113,601 of record VZTE01005577.1, read on the forward strand.
ATGTAAGTTAGTGCTGAAAAAACAAAGCACGCTTGTGTCCCAGGTTCGCTAAAGCTTACATCAGTTTAGGGTAAAATCAGCAACAAGTACTGTCTGTCTGCTCTTATTATAAGTACTGTCAAGAATTTAACCGAAAAGAGAACCTGCCTTGAAATATATTGAACATTTTTGAAAAAAACCCTTGGTAGAAAACATGTAGATTTAAGAAAAACATTGTCCACATATGTCTGACATTCTTTTGTGACTTCAGCCATAAATGGCTTCCTTTACTCCAGCTTATTTCTTAGAGCTACACTTATGTAAATCTACCCTAACAACATTCATTGTTTTAGAGTGGCTGTATATAGAATTCTTTAGTTTAATAATCTGTATGTGATTGAAGGTTGAGGTTTGTAGACCAGAGGGTATCTAGGGTGAACCTGTTTCTGTCCCATACGGTGTGTGAATACATCAGCTGGCGTATTGAAATTGCTATGGTACTATGTAATTCCAGCGAATGCTTTTCTCACTATATAAAACTTCGCGCAAACCAAGAATGATGAAAGATTTCACTTTAGAGTTTTCAACATGAATATTCTTTACAGTTTGGCATCTTTTCTGGGGAAAGGGAATTTACAGCTTTTTTTTCATGCATATGTTTCATCTCATTTATCATGAAACTCTATCTGTAGAGGGAAAAACATGCATGTACACGTATTTATGGATCTATATGAGGGAAAGAAAAAATTATTCTCTTAGTGTCTTAGAAGTAAATTAATTTATCTGTGATGTTACTTGTAGTAGTAAGTTGTAGCTGTAACTGTAATTGTACATGTGGAGGACATGGAACTTAATGTATCTTACAAAAAAAAAAAAAAAAAAATATTTTGACCGGTCTACTCTTTAAATAGTTGACATAGCTTTCATTAACCATATTATCAGGAGGTGTCTTTATATCTGTATTATATAATCTAGTTTCACTTTTACTTGTTATTTCCAGTTAGCCATTTTTAATCCAGATCAAATACTGAAATATATTTAATAGCATTTAAAAGTTTTGAAGGTTAATATGCTTTCTACATGAATAAAAAATGAATGACAAATTTCACATGCTTTAAGATTACAAATACAGCTATTTTGAATACCAGTGTTTGGTCTGGATGCTCTTATGAAACATCTAAATATAGATGATTTCCAGGTTAATGGTAGGATACTCCTTACTTTTTTCATTGAACTAATGCTTCAGAAAGCGCTTTAACCTTCACTGTTCAGCAGCTTCAGATACACTTTGGACATCTTTTAAGTTGCATCTGCTCACAAAGCTCTGTGCTTGATAAGTTTACAGGCCAAATGTCATAACTTGTCATCTTTAATTTGCTAGTTTTATTAGGATTTAGCAGGGCTATTTGCAAAACTTGTTAAATAGTGAGCCTTGTTGCTGACCCCTGCACAAAAGTGACATTTTCCTGTATTTCCTTCTTAAAAGTGGGCACTCTCATATATCTATTAAAAAAAGAGCATAAAGGACTTAATGCAAGTAAGATATTTCATATGAATAATACACTGTCTTATTTAAAGGTTCAGTTAGATTTAACCTCAGTTTAAAACGTTCCAAATTTTAGAACATTCTGTTTGTTTACCCAAATACTTTGATTCAGACTTACTCCCCTACTTAATTTTCAAGCTTTTTTCCCCCAAAATATAATATTGCTTCATATTCATGAGTGGGGGAAAATATTTTCTAATAATACAGTGAGAAATACAAAAAGAACTTGGAAGAGATACTACTGCTTTATAGAGTGTTGTAAATGGAAACAGCATGGTAAGAATTTAATGGTTTTCTTCTGGCTCTAATGTTTATATGAACTTTAACCAAAAGCAGCTGAATTAAAATGTGATACAAATTCTATCTGCTTATATTATTGGAAGTGTAGTATAAAATCTGTTCTTGTGGAGATTTTATAATTTGGTTTGTTGCTGCTTTTCATATCCTAAAGAAACAAAAATAAACATTCCTGTCAATATTACCATCACTGTCATGATAGTTTGTTCAATTCCTGTTAGTTTGTTCAGTTCCTGTTAGTTTGATAACATTTTGCGATACACGTTAAACTGTGTTCTCTTGAAGGTGCTGTGTGTCCTTTAATGAAAACAGTTGTCCATCATCTCAAACAAATCAACAGAGACAGTCGTGCTGTATCAGGTAAATGACTGAGCTAATATGGATATCTATATTAATTAGCTAGTAATGATTACTGGATGTAGTCATAGTCTGATTGAAGCTGGCTTTGAAATTGAAAGGATAGGACAGAATGCCATCCCCAAGCACCAAAAGCTGCTGCTGCTGCTCTTAGGAAGGTGAGATTAAAATCAGAATGTGTTTTTCCTGGAAAGTATTGGTTCAAGTTTGGCAGCCACACTAATTTCCATGGTTTTTTCCATTCATCCCGCGTTCTTATCAGTTCAGATGATAAAAGGAACTAACAAATGCATTTTTCAGGTTATGAAGTCATCTAACAAGTGAATTTTGCATGAATAGTTTCAATAAAATGAATATTGAAAGTTTCTCTGACTTCAAGTTCTGCTTTTCAAAATAGCTTGTCATCCTGTATTCTAGAAATGCTAATATACTTGTATTCAAGTATGCTAAAAATCATTATTTACTTACAGTTTTTAAATTGCATTACATTGTATTGTATTGTGCCGTATTTTACAGGGTTTGATCTGGCAGAAAGCTTTTCTTTAAGGCAAACATCTTGTGGAGGGGAAAAGATCTGTTTTAAACTGGGAAGTGCACCTCTCATCAGAGATACAAGGTAAGATACTACTTTCATGCTTAGCTTTTAAAAGATATAGCTCAGACTGAATGCTATTAATTAACTGAATCACTGAACATGTATCCAAAGGATGCCACAGAAAGCAGTACGGCTGTTTTTAGACATTTTCAGTTTTTTCTGTGGGAAACATTTTGATTTTGGTATGTTTTTCTTCTGGAATCTGGGAGAATCCAGGTAGTAAGTTAACTGTGAATAGTACTTTCTCAAATCACGATTCTGATACTGAAAATTCTACTGTTAATACAGAAATATTTATAAAACAAAGGAAATAATTAACTTTCATGGTGTGACAGGAAGTATTATACTAATCTCCCCTCAGTGAAATTGTCTGTCCTCTCTCTCACTACTGCTGGCAAGATTAAAAAGAGAGAGAGTATCACCATTTCCTTGACTGCTATTTTTTTATTTTCCTGGTATTCACATTTTGCCTTTGAGCAGCAACAGCATAGTGGATACTCAGTGTAGAGGAGAAAGTAGGCAAAATCCTATTCTGGCACAGGGTGGGATGAAAAGCAGAGACTGCATGAAAAATCAAAAGGAGAGTGAAATAGAGTAAGGCACAATTAGATTGGATGGACTTAAGTTTGCACAGGGACAAGGAAATGTCAGGAAGCCGTTAGGAATGTAGTTTCAAGTTCCCTGTGCTCAGTGGAGAGAGAGGATCATCTCAGAGCTTCTTGGTTGAGATGTGCTCTGAGTCATGGGACTGTGGTTTCTGTACAGCGTGTTCCTGTGATGACGAGGGAAGCAACTCTATTCCCATGTCTTCAGGTTGAGTATTTTCTGTTGCAAGCTCCAGCTTGCCTAGTAAAAAAATACACCTGGTCCTCTGACTTCCCCTTTTCTTGGATCCTGGGCATAGCAAAGAGGGTCTGTGAGTAGCACGAGGCCAGGGGGAAGGAAGAAGAGAATAACTGGAGGTATCCAGACACAAAACAAACTGATCTTTGTGAGAGGAGCATGACTAAATAAAGAGAATCTAAATATTCTAAATTGCTAGATAAATTCTAAGTTTTTCTGATATGTTAGATACTGTAAGTGCAAATTTTTATGCTTGTGTAATTCTGTAAAGTCAAACAAATCACTTTTTTAAAAATATCTTGGACACTAGCTATTGAAGGAAAAATGACTAGACAAAATTACTTGACACAAAGAATGTTCATCTTCTATTAGGACCTTTCCAGTATTATCCAGATTGTCTTTAAATGAGGAACAGGAGAACTTAGGTACCACCCATAAATCTCTTTACTAAAAATATTTTGAGAGATTTTTAGTAAGAAAACTTTTCTTTAAAAAAAATATTAATTTTTCAGGTTTTTACAAGGTTGTTTTTTTTTTCCAATTTATGGGAATTTGAGGGAAAAATGAGACTACAGAAGAGTAGAAAATCAAGGCAATAAAAATGTGGAGCAACTTTCCTTTATGAATAAGAAGTTAAGTAGTGCTAAGAAATGCATCTTGTGAGCTGATTTTATTTTGAAACAGTAAGAAAACCAATGGCAAAAATGGAGTAGAGAGGTGCTAGAAATTGCAAAAGGGTGAATTATTTAAAATTCATATTACTTTGAGGTAAAATTCTTGATGCAAAATACTGATTTTTAAGAATTTCTGAGTGGTTTTGGAAGTGGTCTGAAAGGTGATGTTGAGGTTAAAAAACATAAAGCTTCTTTCTTGGCTTTATTTAGTAGGCCTGAATACTAAAGTCTGTTTTTTCTTCTTTTGAAAGCAGTTTATTAGTGAAGGCAATGAAAACGGGGAATTCACACCATGGCTAATAGCTGTGACCTAACAAAGCCCTAACCATTAGCGATTGCAAGGAAAGTCACAATGGTTGTTTTGTCTGGGGTTTTTTTGAGTTATATATTTTTTTTCCTGTATTTTATCTCATCAGTTTTTTGAACGGAGAGAAAAATGGCTAGTTTTTCTTCATTGTCAGTGTAACTTGGGCAGGGGCTAATGAATTTCAGTTAAGGGTAAACCTGGAAGGGAGATGGCTTGACTTTCATGGTCTCTTGGTTCTCACATTCCTCTCTCTCCCTGTTATTTTCTTCTGTGTATCCTCATTAAAGAAAGCTAAAGAGAAATTCTTTCTAGTTTCCCCTAAAATTATGCATATCTAATGGATGAAAAATTTAGCTGGATGAAGAAACTGAGATGATTATTAATATTAGCATTGATATGTATTTTTTGTGAATATAGTTAGGCAGAAAAATGAATATAGTTAGGCAGAAAATCAGCATCATGTTATTGATGATAATAAGGTACAAGATAAGATTTTGTCAGCTTGCTGTGCACGTAAGTAGTACCTCTTAGTTATATCTTCCTGAACAACAAAAGGGTTAAAAATATTTTCAGTAGCATTCAAGCATTGCAGAATTTCTGTTAAATCCTTGTTCTTCATGGCAATAATCTTTCTCATCCTTTATTAGCCTTTCTTCACAGAAATGCATGTCTTTAAAAATGGATTCTATTCTTAACTATTTCAATTTGTTGAATATAAAATGGCTTTTGGATACTGAGATAACACCTCAGACAAATATTTTTTAAAAATTTTGTTTAAAGTGTGTTATTTTTTAAACTGTTCTGAAGTTTTAGGATGGGTTTTTAAAATAAGGGCAGAGGGCAGTCAGGAGCACGAAGTCAGGTTTTGGGTTTTCACATGGTAGGGTTACATGGAAGGATAGCCAGAAGCTTGGGGATCTGTCATCATAACCTTATAATCTACTCTCTCAATTACCCATGCACAACATCTTTTAATTAATTATTTTTATTTAAACCTACTTCTCTTACACTATGTCAGGTTGTGTGGTTCTAGACCCCTTGTGTTATTGGACAGCTTTCAGGATCATTCTACCTCAGAAAATATTTTAGTAGACGTGGTGTGCAGTAAGCAGCAGAACAGGGTTTGTTATCCATCCTGCAGGAAATTGAGAGTATCTGATTAAGCTGACTAGCAAGTATCAAGTAACTTGGCACATCTCCTCTTGCATTTCATTCATTCAGTTGTAGTGTGGGTAATAAAAAGCTATGCTGTGCCATTTTTCTTCTGTGATGCCATTTTGGTTTTTTTCAATGGACCTGGAGTAGTGTTTCACCTATTTATATGTTGTAAATAATTTACAATGCACTGTCAGCTTGGGAAATTGATTATGTTTATTTATGTTGGACTTCAGCTATAGGTCTTTATCTCTTTCTGTGATGGAGTTTTGTACGTATTTTGTCTTGTGATAGCAGATGGATAGCTTTTCTTATGCTTTATGTAAATGACTGTTAATTATTAATGTAATGTCAGTAATATTTTCTTGATTAAAACTGTGAATGGCTCATTGCAGTTCTTAGTGGACTTTAACAGAAGTTATTCCTGAGGAAAGTAGTGTAACTGAGCTCTTGAGTCATAAAGAAACTCGTAGTAAAGTACTGTTAGGCAGACAGTCTAATTATATAGTCATAATCACACCATAGAATCATAGAATAATAGTAATATCTGAACAATTTATGTATTTTTTTATATTTTATCTCAAAAAATACACTATAGAGTCATATTTCTTGTCCAGACTTTAACATGTACTGCCCATGTAGTATATTCCAGTGTGGCACAGAGCTTGCCGACAAGGGAGCAGAGGGCTTTGTGCCGATAGCATTCCTTTAGACCTGCCAGCAGTATTCACTACTTCTGGACATAAAGCCTTTTAGGCTAATCTTTGTTCTTCAGTTGTCTTAGAGCAAATAACTCTATGATGAATTAATTTCACTGTCTTTCTCTAAAGATGCATCAAACATCAGTTGGTCCTCATTCTCACTTTTCTGTGTTGATGATGGGCCATTTTTTTCCTCTTCTGAAAGTGCTAATAAAGGAGATAATAAGCTAGTTTCGGCTAAGTTTCAGGATGTTTTTGAAATGGATGTTCATGATTAGCAAATCTTCAAGCTTTCTTATTTTGTAGTTTGTTTGGCTTGACAAACTATTAATTTACTGAGGAGATTATCATAGCTGGCTCTTAAATGATCTGAGTTACAGCAGTTGGGATTACTCTCACGACTCTTTTAGGAATTCTTCCCCTTTTGTTGCAAGCTACTACAAAAGAGCTTGGATTTTGACTGTATTTGGACTACGAGCTCCACCAGCAAAGTTGTTACTCACTACTGCCAGAAGAGCTGTGGCTTGGGCCATATTTCAGAGAAAGTGTTTCATCTCCTTGGGATGTCTAGTTACTGGAGGAAGAAATACTGTTCCCACTTGCCTCAGTAAATTCCAGGAGGGACGATTCTTTCTGCTGAGAACAGAAATCGGCAATGAAAGAATATTTATGTGGGGTTTTCTGTTTATTTTTAGTGCTAACCTTTTTAATCACAAAAAAATGTGGAGGGAATTCCATTTTCCTAGAGCAGAGCTGGCATCAAGCGAGGGAGTTTCTGGGCTCACTGTTAGAAGCCTTTTCATAGCCAGCAATTTGCTTTCCCAAAGCCACCTATCCCTACATGCCTTTGCAACCATTTACTTTTGCTGTCTGTTCTCTGGCTGTATCTGCTGAGACCTCTCTTCACCAAACTAAAAAAATACTGAGTTCCTTTCATAAACTTCAGTTCTCCATGAAGGTCCTCACAGGCGTGATTTTTTTATTATTTTCGCACGTGGCATTTCTTTTGAGCAGCAGAGTTAGTTTCAACTGTGTTCTTGAAAAATATTTTAAGACTTATTTTAGGAAGTTTTATACATATTTCTTAAAAATAGCGTAGGATAGATAGATGTGAAAATCACTGCTTTCCAAAAAAATTAATTGAAGACTTTTAAAGCATGACTGAAAATGGCAATGAGGTATTATCCCAGTTTTGAGGCAGTAGTTACAATTATTCAAACCAGCTTTTATCTGTGCTCACATGAAGTCCTGCTAGCCTTTGTTCTGTTAAAATATTAGATGGTTATGTAAGAAAACACCTCTCCTCTACTATATAATGTATTTATTTGAGGTCATTTGAGCAGTTGGAGCCAACAATGCTAAGACTGAAATGTCTGGTATTTTGGTTGCAGGGTATTTTCAAGAAAAAGGCCTTGTCTTTGGAATTTGCTTCCTGAGTGTGGGAGCCTGAATTTAGTACAAATTCTGATGTTTCTTCAGGTCTTTCAAAGTAGTTGATCAGAAGCTGTAGTGATTCAATCTGTCTTTTTTTCTGAAATAGTATATTTTTTGTTTATTTCCAGGAGCTTCAAAACTTACTGTATTTTGCAAATTAAAAAGAAGGAAAATAGAGTGATTACTGTTGAAACAACAAATTGATGTTGTACCTACCATGTAAATATCAATTATTTAATTGCATAACTAAGGAGAAAAATGGGGCTTCTTATCATGTAAAATGACAGACCAATGCTTCTTTTAAAGAATAATCACATGCTTTCTGCATCTTTGGGTTTGTTTCTACCTGACAATTTACAAGAAGTAAGGCAATTTTTATAAAATTCAAAATTCAGGTATTAATGGATTTTAATGTCTATATTGAGTGTGAATCATCCTACAATTTAACGTGTGATTTACTATGCAGAAAGAATTGAGAAAGCCAAGGTAAAGACAGAGGTGGCAGAGGGGAAGAGTACGTTTAAAAATATATAGTACTTACATTAAAAGCACGCTGTGAGGGAACAGAGAGTTAGAAAATCTATTTTAATTAAGCCACTGACTATAACAAATTAGAATTCTTTGACCTGTAGTGTGTTCCCCTGACAGTGGAGCACTTAGTGGGGCAGTGTCATACCAGTTGAATTGGTAAAACACTGTTGGATGAAGAAGACTCTTTTCCTTTTTTTTCCCAGTGATGATGATGTTGCTGTAAAGCACTTGCAAATAAAGGGAAGAGGCTTTTGGGAGATGTGCACTTTAAGGGCACTGGTCCACAACGAGAGTGTGCAGGAGACCAGCAGTGTTCATGTGGAATGCCATGTGCCTCGTGGCAGGCAATAAGCAAATCCAAATAAACAAAGCCAAAATTATTATTTGGAAGAAAATAAAATTAGGAGCTTGCTTTCACAGCACCCATCTCCAGCTCTCAGCCTCATCTCACTGCTTCCATCTCAACATCAGCCTCTCTGTTCAGCAAGGCTGACGGCTGATCCCTGTGGCTGTGTCATCTCCAGCAGTCACAGTGGGGAAGGAGCAAGACAGACTGCCCCCAGCCCTGGCAGCACTGCCTTTAGCTAAAACAAATCCTGAAACTGTACCTTCAGTTTTTAATGGTTTAACCTGTCCTGTGGAAAACAATCCGCGTGTTCCGATTAAAACCACGACATCTGCAATTTCACTTTTGCTGTATATTCCTGTAGGGAATTCCTTTCTATTTTCATCTGATATGGATTCCAAGACTATTTTTCAGTTTTCTTGTTTATGATAGCAAAATGTAAAACATATATTTTCATGGATACTGCAGTTGCAAGACAAAGTGATTGTGTTAGTAGATTTCTAGATTCAGCAGAAGAAATTTACCTAGATGCTTCTCAACGACCTTTGTTCAAAAAATGGGACACAGATTCTGCCAAAGATTGTTCAATTTACCAGTGTTAGCTGAAGGAGCCTTAAGTGATGCCAGAGTGTGGGGAACTTTCAGAAAAGTTTACATGCCTCTTACTCCCTGCCAAACATGCTGATTTTTAAAATCCTTGCAATGTTTTCTTGGTTTACCTTGGCCACCTTTTTTGAAGCAAAAGTGTGTCAAAAATGAGTACAAGGAGGATGCAGATCTAAGTCTTTAACAAGGTCTGTGTTTGATAGTCTTAGAACAGAAGTGCAGTTGCAAAATTGCTTCAGAAGAAGTTACTTGGAAAACCAGAATATCTATGGGTATCTACAGCCCTGCTATATGCAACCACACAGAATTCAATGATATGCACTGGGCATAATGCATGCAGCTGAGGCTAGACTGTAGTCCCATTATGTTGTATATAGAGACTGAAAGATCATTTATCAGTTTTGCTGATTGAGCTGGGAGGATTCAAGTGCCTTTATAAAATGTGTATAATTTCACTAGCTGAAGCAATGGTGCCACATGCTTCAAAAGTCATTTATCAGCAGACTGGGAAAAAAACCAAAACAACAAACAACCCTGTAATAAATCAGATCTTTCTTTTTCTGGCTTTTGTGATTTAACGCTGTGAAATCTAGTTTGCTTTAGCTATGCTGTCAGGCATTTCTCCTCTTAACTAAAGTTGTACCCACAAAAAGATGTTTGTGGTGATATATCTGTTTATACTGGGGCTTTTTGTCTAAACATGTCGCAGAGATATCATACCCTTCCCCCACCTTTCCTCTGAGTTTTTAGGTTTTATATCTAAAAATAGTTCATGGTCTTTCTCACAGTGAAACTGCCTGGTGTTTTTTTCATTACACTGATTTTCATTTGGTTCTGATAGATTTTTGGCCTCTAGCATTTCTATATGGTTAGCTCTTTGCAGTTTTTATCATCATGCCATGAAGTATTTTATTTATGGAGATAAATTGACAAAATTTTTAAAATACTTCTTTGCTTTTGAATGGAAAAAGTATCGTATAGGCCATGCTCTGGGTTTTTCACTTGGAGGTCTGCGTATCAATTTGAGCTCAGTCGTAAGTGTACAGCATTTGCTGATTGCAGTCTTGCCCGTCTCAAGTGAATATTTGTCATGCCACAAACTCATTTCAAAACTTGGAATGATTTAATAAACTTCAACTTGAAAAACAATCTGTAATCTATAGAAACAAGATGTACAGATATTGGTATATTAACAGAACCATATGTAAGACATCATGTTATTTTTGGATTTAGTCAGTGTGACTAGTTGCAGTATCTCAGAATTCTACTTTAAAAAAATAAATCCTAAAAATATTCTGGGATTGGGCATGAAAATTTAGGCTTTGAATAGCTTACTGATGGTTCCTAATACAGCATTATGCTTTTAATTTTCATAGGAAAATTCCTGTATCTTTTATTTTAGGGATTACACTACTAATAATTGATACACCCGTATTAACAATGTTAATGTTGAAGTCCTCAATAAACTTTGATTTATGTCTTTTACTCAGTTTTCTTTGTGAACTCTTCTGAGAGTTCTGCTTAGATTAGATGTTAGGAAATTTTTTTTCACTGAAATGTTTGTAAAGCATTGAAACAGACTGCCCAGGGATGTGGTGAAGACCCTATCTCTGGGAATGTACAAAAAACATATGGATATGGCACTTGAGAACATGGTTTATTGGTGGACACGGTGGTGGTGCTAGGTTGGACTTGATGATCTGAAAGGTCCTTTCCAGCCTTAACAATTCTGTGAGTCTATGAGAGTTTGGTAAGAAATGTGTATGCTCATAATCTGTGGTGAACAGTATTGATTTACTCAAATACTTTTGAGTGCATATCCCATAACATATCCATTGGTTAAGGCACGTGGGCTTTGCTTTGGACCACTCCTGAGAAGTAACAACACAAATAGCATCATCGGGGTGCCATGACTCCACACATATTTTTTTCCTGTTACTGGATCTGTCTCTTACATGAGCAGTTCAGACTGCCAGTTTAAATTAATCTATGGAACTAAACAAAAAGCATAACAGTATTCACCAGGAGTGCATACAATAACAGGAACTGCTTGCCAAGTCTTGTAAGGAAGAAGAGCCCTTCCAGGTCCACTTCTTGCGCTGAGGACGTTCTGTGGTGCATGCACTTACTTTGAAGTATAGCACACACAATTGCAGCATTAAATGGTTGCTCTTGCTCAGGATTGACATCTAGCAGTGACCTGTACAGAATTAGTAGATAAGGCTCACTCATTTTATAGGTAAAGGTGGTATTTGGAAACGGGGGGTTTTGGGAGGTGAGTCTTCTATTGCAGAAGTTCGTTTGGCTTTTTTTTTTTTTAGTATCTCCTATGAGATTAAGTTGCTGAGAATTAAAATGTTTAGCATGTGACACTATATTTCTAATGTGAACTGTGGACAATATGTGATAAGGACAGTAACTAACAAGAATAATCATATGGACAGAGGCACTGGAAGAAAATTTACTACAGAAAGACTAAATATAAAATGTAAGTTCTAGCAGTACTTTAGTAGTGAAGCTGTATATGATGACTTGAATGTCTGAAAAGGAAATACCATCAGATATCTGTTAAGTCAAAAATGACCATAGACTTTGAAATAATTTCTCTTTTTTGATAGGCTATTTTTCTTTCCACAGAACTTTTTTTAAATTTAGAAAGTGATAAATAATTGCATTACTGTTAGTATATGGAGACAGATACGCTGTGCTACCAGGAAATTACATAAGCTTAAGAATGGTTTGTTGTGAAAGTGTTAGGAGCACTAAAAAAACACTTTGTGATTCAAGATAGCTGATATGATTTTATGGAAAGGAAAGTCATGACTCATTAACCAATTTGAGTTCTTGAAAGATCAAAGAGTTATAACACAGCCTTGCTTCTTTTTTCTCCTCAAAAATAAGTTAGCACTGCTCATATGAATTCATATTATGCCTAAGAGTACACTTCTTACAGCATCCTAACTTTAAGATTACAATTTAGTTTAAGTGTCATCTCTTCAAATAGCTTATGCTGATTTTGTTCTAACACACAAGGTAAACGTACTCCTACCCAGCTGGCTCTAGGTGATCCTGCATGAGCAGGGGGGTTGGAACAGATGAGCTCCAGAGGTTCCTTCTGACCTCCGCCATTCTGGGCTTCTATGATTGTATTATAAACAATACTGTTACCAGGTTTTCTTCCTTAAGAATATAGTTTCCCATAATATCAGGTATGTAATTCCATTGTCAACCATGTAAATTATAGGGTAAGAGCAAATTCATCAAAATGCTGGTTTTGTAATGGGATGATGAGGGAACTAAGGATTTCCTTTTTAAGACTTCCAAAATATTCTTTTTCATCTCATTGCATGCTTAAATGTTACAATTTTATTTAATGCAAAATATTGGTGATAACAGTGATATTTTCTTTACTGTTATAACTTTTCTACTTTTTGTCTGCTAGTCTGATATATGCACTAGGTAATATGATGTTCTTAGAATTTTCATCAGCAGTACAGATTTCAATCTCAGCCTTACTCTTGAAAAAGATGATCATTGTTCATTCCAGTTCTGTTACTTTTGCATGGAAATTACATAGATGATTTAACCTCATGATGTTATAGTTGATGCGCTGGTTTAATGCAAAGCATTTCTCCTGTGGAGCCTTCACTGGTTTGAGGAAAGTTTGTGAATTCCTAGCATATCAAGCTTCCTTGCTTGGATATAACACACCCAGCCTAATTCCCCAGCCTGAGAAGGACTCCCAGTCATATTCAGTGTTCTTTCAAGTTGAGTTTGGTATGTTCTTTTGATGAGAAGCTTAGAATTAACCTAAATAAAATATTTATTGACTTATCCATATCGCTGTTTGAGGTGTCCTTTCCACACCTCTGTCTTGAGCCAGACCCCGTCTCTCTTTATAAGCTTTGCGTTTTGTTTCACTCCTACCACTTTAAAGGGAATACCTGGCCATTTCCCAGCTGGGTCTGATAGTAACAGGGTTAGCAAGTCACAGGTCTTTGGTCCCTCCTGCTAAATGTAGTTATGACTCAGCAGATAGCAATGTGGGTATTTTTAAACTGGATTTATTTTTAATCCCATTTAATCTGTAACTTACAAAAAACCCTCAATATTAGAGAAATTGTAAGAGTTGCAGGCTAAGCTGTATATACTCTTTTTTTTGTTGTTTTTAAACTGGACATTAATTAGACAACCCAGGTCCTGAGACTTAAGAAAAGTAAGTTCCAGTTTCTGAAATGCTAGTACGTCTTCTGATGAGATGCAAATAAGGTTTTTGATGATTTCTTTTCCATACTCATTCACTTAAAATTTGTGAATATTAACACTTTTTATATACTGTAAAAGAGCACATTATTTATCGAATCATCCTTCTAAGTGTAAGCAGAGCACCGGGCTTAAATACGCATAGAGTAGTCTTGCTGTGTGTAGGGGGTGTTAAAGCAAAAGCATGTTCTCTCTGTAGCTTCACTTCTGCAGCTGACAGCTACTTTTTCAGGTCTGACCCAGCTATCTAGTATCATTAACCTTCTTTCTTACTTGGATCTCTTCTGTTGGAAAATCAATCTTCACTGCTTACACCTTCTTTTTTGGGGAGATCGTCTGGAACCAGGACAGGTACATATACCCATTTATAACAGAGCTGTAGGCTGTAGTCCCTTTGGTCTTGCCTGTGCCTTTTTTCTCAAGCACTTCTTAGCACGGCCGGCTTGTGACTTTAGCCAGGAATGAGTTTATTTATTTATAGGCAGTCCTGCATGCTGAAGAGGAGGAGGCTAGTTATTCCGACAATTATTTGGGGTTAGCAAAAAAAGCACCCCTTACTTTGGTGCAGCTGCGCTCCAAACAGCAGTGCTAGCTCTCCCTTTCCACTGCCAGCTGCACTGTTAGGTTCACTGAGAGCACTCAGCATTTTCATAAGATGGATGCTGGCCTGTGAGATGGTTTGCCCTTTACCATCAGCCAGGGTTGTCTAGGACTTGGCAGAATGAACCCGGGAAGGAAAGGGAGAGCCTGTTCCGAGTGTAATCAGCAGTTCACTCCACTAGTACTTGTTCCATTGGTTCATTGTAAAAAGCTACCAAAAGTTTGGGATGGGGATGAGGGGAGACTAAACAGGAAGAAATTGAGTGTTCTGTGGAAACGTTTTTAGGTTGGGTAGCATGATGTCATGCAGAAACACACAAGATGCCTTCCAAAACCCCAGCGTGAGAAGTAAAAGGGTGTGAGTCTCTCAGCATGAAGCACTGCTGGAGCTGACTCGCCCTCCTGTATACCAAACTAAAGAGACCATTCTGTTCTTGCAATCAGTTAGTGTCTCTAGGTATCTGTACAAATGTCTGAGGAGAAATGGATGCTTGGATTTCTTCCTCCTACAGGGAAGATTATATGGATATATAAGCCAAGTAATTCCTGATGTCATCCCTCCTTTCCATAATATGAAGTGCATTTTCTCTCTGTCTTCAGACTGAATGACCATGGCCTCCAGCAGACAAATTGTCTGTTGTATTTTCTTTACTTTTCCAGACAACAGCAACCACTTAAATATACAAATATTTAATACTGTACAATAGGTCTTGCGTCTGGGTGGGAAGCATGTAAAAACGTGTGCAGAGCAATTTTCCATCAGTTGCCTGCCAGAGGTTGCCATAATTTTTTTTCATTAACATCATCAGAAGGTTTCTTGATCAGCTTAATAATTTCATTCCACTGTAGATAATCGTATTTAGCATAACAACTTAGTATCTCATTGACTTCAGAGTCTGACAAATAACAGACTACTCTAATAACTAGACTTGTTGTGTTTGTTCCATTTCTGGGAGCTAACTAGAAGGACCATGCGAGTTATAAAACAAATGTCAAAATAAAAATAAAATGTCAAAATAAAAACATGGGTAGATATTGAAAGAAATACCCAAAGTTCCTTTTAAAGTATTTAAGTTCTCATCCTCTTCTCTTGATGGCTGCAATCCACAATTGGATTTTAGGACATTTAGGACAGCAAAGTGGCATTTTTGCATAATCTCTGAAGACCAAAAAGCTTGATGCAATTCTTGAATGAGCTGAAGACAACTTAAATCTCTGCCATTCTCTTAAGCACATCTTGGTTCTAAATTTTGAACAAAGACTGTATCTTTGAAGACAATCACAAACCCACTGAAGAAAAGAACAGATCATGACACTTTTCTGGATTCTGCCAATAATCTCCAAAGAGAAAGTTTTGTTTGGGGTTTTTTGTGTGTTGCTTGTGAGAAATATCTCAGATCCCAAATAAATTTCTCTATAGGGGCAATTGATTTACTAGTGTGGTTCTGAGTAACGAAAAGCTCTGAAGGTGTCTGGGATGTTCATGCTGAACAATAGGACCATGTTTTCATGGTTTAGGGTGGTTTCAGTCCCTATAGTGAATCACAGAAGTAGAAACCTATTAGAAAACTGGGGATGGGGCATGAATGCGACTGAAGTCCTACAGGTCGATACTGAAGGGAAAGTAGAATGAGTTATATATCTAGGAAGAGCATAATTCCCAACAGGAAATGATGACAGTTCAAAAGAGATGATTTTCTCTTGGTTATTTTCACATTTTCAGTGTAGACGGATGCTGTTCCTACTTATGCTGAACACAGTTCTTGCATTCGGACAGCTTCTTTTTGCTTAGATGACCAGAGAACAAACAAACTGAGAGATGGGGAACACAAAAAGAAGAGCATGAGGCTCTAGCTCTTTCACACGGGAAAAACATTTCCTCTCCATCTGCTTTCCCTGAATCATGCAATTGGACAACACTTTCTGGTATCCCTCTGCCTCATGCTGATCAAACCAGCAAGTGTGTAATTTTATCAAAAGTGCTGAAAGCTGCCTTCCACAAGATAAGACTCCAAAATTCTTTGTTGACCTGAAATTTCTCAAAACTTCATCAAAATTCATCAGAATTCTACTTAGGAAAAAGAGAAGAAAAACTGTTGCATTTCCAGTGTCCATTATTATATACTACTGCTTTTAATTCTGTTCTTATTGCTGTTGATTTTTTTCAGAAAACTTAAAATACACAGAAATAGGCTAAACTTGGAAAGCAGACAGTTAGTTCGACTTCTTTAAAATCAAAGGAAGACTGGTCTTTGACTTCATTAAGACCAGGAGTTCACCAATGATTCCTGTAAATAAGGATGCAGAATACTGCTGGAAACCCTAGGGTCAAATTACTTTGCGCAGGCATAATGGTTTTGGTATTTCTGTGCCTCTTCCAAACCAATCTTTTTTCAAAGGCCCTTTAAAATTTTGATATCAATACAATTGACTTTCACTCAAAAAAAATTCCTGAACAACCTGTGTATTAAAAGAGTCAGCTAATCTATACCTGTTCTGTAAACGAAAGCAGAGGCGTGCTGAAGTATATGAAATATTAAGTAAATCCCTCTTCTCAATGTTAAAATAATCTGCAGCTTTGCTTTCAGCAGTACATTTCATGAGTGGGTTGAGCTCTCCCTAAGTAACTAATAACTCTCAAGCTGTCTGAATAGTTTCCCTTGAGTTGCATCATATAATGTGTCGTATGAAAACAACTTGAGGCCTAATGTAACACGAAACTATATAGTGCATCTTAATGTGATTTGAGGAAGATGGATGGGAAGGAAATTATTTCTTATTCTGACAGAAAAGACAGCTGTTCTTAGCTTTTATTTGAAAAGAATTTGAAATACACTTTCTAGGCAGGGATTGCTAAGTTGTTCTAGTTAGTTGATTCCTGTTCTCCTGTTGTACCAGTCAAGTTAGGTAAAAACTGAGAAGCAAAAATATAGCAATTTATTATAGAAATATCGAGAATAATGGGGAGATTTTTGTATTTGGTCCACCTGAGCTTTACTTTTTTATTCATAATAGATCTGAGTTTAAACCCTTTGCAAACATAAAAAGGTTAACATTTCAGTGTCTCCGTCAAAAAAGTACTAAACAAATCATTACCCAACACAGGAAAGCTTTTTAAACTAACTCCTTGAGCTCTGGTCACCAAATTATTGTAACATTGTCATGTTACAAGTGACATATACCAGGTAATGGTATATGTCAGCTGGAAAAGATATGTCTTGCCATAAACTCTAAACATCTCTCACTTCACTCTCAGGAAATGCAAGTTGGCTCATCTTTCTCTTCTTGGAAGATACACAGCAAGCTGGAGGCTTCATCGATACTTGTAAATACGGAAGTTTATCATATACTGTAGTGTATTCTCATTTGATATGGAACAATTAGAGTTCATAAGATTTAAAAATAGATGCTGCTTTTCCATTAGTGCTTTTTTTAAAAATAAAAACAAAAGGTAAATAAAGGATTGCCTTACTAAATTTGATATGGGTAATTCAACGCTGCTTTACAAAGATAGAACTAAAACTGTTTATAGAACAGTGAATACACAGTTAATTCATTCATAATTACTTCTTTTAGTATGCTAGCACTAGCAGTTCCAGCTGGTATCTGCATTTCAGAACTTTTGAGGAAACAAATAAATAAAGAAAATACTTTGCCAAAAATCATTCTATACTTAATCATTATAAAGAGTGGAAGGTATGCACAAATACAGTGGTAATGTTCACACAACATTCCCATAACTGCTCTTCTGGTAACCTCATAATGTACAGTCATAATATACACCTGTTTTTAGGAAAAATTTTGACTACATTTAACCCAGTAAAAAAGAGGAGAATGCAGCAAAAGCCTTTGCAACTGTGTATACATATGCTTTGACAGAGTGGCATAGAGCTGTTGCAAGAACATTAGTGTGTATTTATTACCATCCTGGCTGCATCTGCCTCATGTTTCAAACAGTGAAACATTAAGAAATACCTGAATATATGGATTTTTAACGCATCAGTGTACAATCTAAAACCTTGTATTGTTGGGAGTCTTCTTGCTAGTTATTGATGGTCTCCTCAATTTGCCAGCTGGGGCCTCTGTAATTTACACTGCATCTCAGTCCAGCAGACCAGGGTGGTGTAAATTCAGACCTCTGTATTCAGTTCATGTGCTTCAATTCCTGCTATTGTTTTCAGTGGTTTCCACCAAGGGTGTACTTTGCTTTGAGAACACAGTGCTCCATTCATCAACTTTAATTTTTTATTATGTACTACTGACAATATGGACAGAGGGAGAGAATCAAACTGTTGAAATTCCAACTAAAGTATAAATTAGTCAGACTTTGGGCGCCTGAGTCTGAGAATAATTAAAATTGCCCACTCTCAAGCACCACCCAACCCCTAGTGGCACCTAAAATGAATAAATTTGGACAACTGATTTCCCCCGGCGTCTGGGCATAAATTCCAGGCATGCTTGGAAGCACCGTGGTTTAAGCAGACAGGCATGTAACTCTCACCTAAGTTTCACTGTGACTCAAAGATGTGTGTAGTGATGCCGGAACATTGCCCATATCCCTAGAGGTGCCTAAGCCATTGCTTAAATCACACATAGTAAGTTTGCACAGCATTAGATTCAACACAAAGCACAGCAGTCATGAGTATGTTGAGTGTAGAAGAGGAAGAGAGCATCTTTTTAAGAGCCTTAAAGGTTTGAGCAGTCATCCGGGTGGGATATCTGGTTTCGTAAGGAAATTTAACAAGAATTTGAAAACTAAAGTGTTGTTCCACTGAAAAGGATATTTTCTTTTCATGAAGATCTCAGATTTTTTCCTCCCAAGTCTGATGATGTAATTTTGTTCAGCCACCGTAGTCCAAAAGGCATCTGGTTGAGAGATCAGATGCCAATGATACCCTCATCTGCTTGTCTGTGTTAATTTGTAAGTTCTTTTGTCTTGTCTTTAGAGATAAATTTGCACACTTACCGGTTGCTACCCATATTTCTGTAACATTATAACTTGCTTAAAACCTGTCATTTCTGTTACTGCTTTTGGTGTAGACACCATGATCTACTACCCTAAGTTCGTGTTCTCTGTTTGTACGGTGTGTATATCTGTAGACTTTGAGGTGAGCTTGGTGTAGGTTTCCTTCACCCTTTTTGTCTCTTCTTTTCTTATTGTTTTTATACTGTGCCATGTGGAAAGGTCAAATACTCTGTGTTGGAGTCCTTTTTTGGGCTGTGGACTTGTGGAACAACTTGTTTTTGTATTTTTTATTAACATTCAACGCTGCTTGTTTATTGTTTTCATCCTGTACATAATACCTCATAAGTTTTCTCAGGTTTTAAATGGTTGTAGATATGATCAGGTGAAACAGTATATTAAACATTCAAAGAACTTTTGAATTTCAAATTCAGTATTCTGTGAAATTTTGGTTTCGGCTTTTAACCAACATGAGGTTATACATTCATTTTTCTGTTTGGTCTTTCATTTTTCCCATCAAATGTCATTATATATTTATTGTTTAAAACATGTACATACTTTGCCTATTTTTGAGGATTTTTAACTGATTTTACAGAGTAGAAGATACCATGGTAATATACTCTAATATCATTGAAGTATGTTACAAATCATCTGTACCTAAGTCAATTCAATGCTCAATGCATGCTTTTTTATTCTATTATGGTCACTTGAAGCCATTCAGGGAGCAAGAGCATAGGGGAAATCGTGTATGGTAGCAGATACCCAGAAAGTTAGCAGGCTATTTCATCCCATTATTTTGTTCTTTTTCATGTTCACCATTTGGCTAGAAGGGTTGACTGTTAAGTGTATACTTTAAAGCATCTGTTAATGACTTTTTGGTCACCAAGGAATTTTCATATAGGTATGAATGATAACTCTTCTCAAAATAAAGATACTGCTTCTGTTATCTCTCTGGTACACAGTAATTGTATATTAAATCTTTGCTGTTTGTTGGCCAGACACTGCAACAGGTTTCCCAAAGAGCTGTGGAATAATTTCCGTTTTAGATACTTCCAAATCTCAGCAGGACAAGACTTACAGTAACCTGATACAACTTTCATGTTGCCCCCACTTTAAGTACAGGATTAGATCCGTTGATGTCCAGAGGTACTTTCCTACCTAGGTTATTTTGTGGATCTAACTGAATTTATCCTTGGTCCAATTCTGCTTAAATCTTGCCTCTTTAGTTGACTTTGCCGAAATCAGCGATGCCCTTAGGAATTAATTTCATCGTGTCTGCTTTTCTTATTTCTCCCAATACTGTTTTCTTTGTCAGCTCAAAGGTAAGAGAAGTTAGAGTGAACTCCTCCTGGTTTTCGTAACGCTGGCCCATACCTTAGATCTTGTTTTGTTTCCTGAATGGTTCGATAAACAGTTAAGGAAAGTAAATTCATATCATGTGTACTCACACAACAAAACTTATTTGAGAAAATTCTGAAAGAAACACAATTTTACAAGATTCAATACTGTCATACATCTAGATGGCTCTGAAAGTGTTAGGAAGGTAACACGGCACACGGTCACCGATTAGCTCGGAGTGCTGGACCGCGTTCTTCCTGACCGCACTCGCCGGATGTGGTGGGTGCTGTTTGCGGCGGGAGGGTCTGCGGGATCGCACCAAGGGCTCGCAAACCCACCGATGTCGAGGGCACAGGAGGAGGTAAAGAAGCAGGGATGGACTCTTCGTAAGGTCACAGGAATGGGTTTATTGAAGTGAGACAAGAGGGGCATAAAGAGCCCCGAATAGGGGTGACACAGGGTTTATACTTCAGCTGAAAGGGGTGGAGAATATTCAGGGAACAAATTACAAGCAGGCAGATGGGAGGTACAAAGGCAGGGAAACAGATACTGAACCAACGGGGAACATGGGAGACAGGGAGAAAAACCTGGGATCCAATGGGGCGTCGAGGAACTTAGAACATTCTGGAACATAACTATATATGGAGGAAGAAGGGAGGAGAAGCGGTGGACCAACCAGGAACGGAGAATTTCCATACACCGCAGGGGCTTATCGTTAGTCACCCTCAGCTTAAGGGTTTTGGCCCCTGGCATGGTCCCACCAACGAAGCCATCTGGGTTGGTGGTCGAAGTTTTCTCCGATTAACACCTCATGGTGCTGCCACACTGCAACAGGAAGGCACACAGTAAAAACCAGTGGAGTGGAGTGGGGTGTGGGGGGGGGAGGGTGGGTAGCTGGGTGTGTAAAATATTGCCACCTTGCCCAAAGACTGCTTCTGCTTGTCTTCCAGACTTACCATAGCAATCCTGGTTTCTGCTCCTTTCATTTGATGAAGGCTTCTGATCATTTCTCTTCCACAGTTGTCTGTCCTTTGCCCATTAGTGTGGATTCCCCTGTGTCCCAATATGGAACTTAGCTGGGAAAGTTAATTAATTTTGGAGAGCTAATCAGATGCTCCCACTGGCAGATATCCTGTCTACCTTACAGCTGTAAACCTGAGATACCGTCTCCTTAGCCTGCCTGGGGTGCAGGAAACCATACGGCTGATCCCATGTCCAGATAGTTTATTGTTCTGCAGACGCACACTCGTGCCCAGTGAAGACATTTTTTTTATAAATCATAAAACATGCTCTTTATGCTATATTTGAAATACATAGTATGAAATCTAGATCCTAAGTACAGCCAAGCCTATTCTCTTTTGCCTTGCCTTTTGACATTCCAACGTCTATAGCTGTACAACAGCATATGGGTCCACTAACAATGTGGGACAGCAGCCAATTTGGTCCTGGGATAAAACAGGAATCAGCTGTGGGAAATAAGCCAAAGAAGTGCGATTCCCACATAAGGGACTTAAATAGGTGCTAGTCCTTAAAGAAGCTCTTTGGCAGGATTTAGAGCAGGCTTCTCTGCACAGGAGGCATTTTTCTTGAGATCCTAAGTTAAGTACAACAATTTCCAGGAGGGTTGTGGGGCTATTATTTCATCAGCTGTAATGCTTTGCTTTTTCTTTCCCCTCACCTTTGTTGGGTTTTTTTATTTTGCTTTGTTTTTCATAAAAGCTTTATAGCAAATTGCTGCATAATTATAATTCCATTAGTAAGCCATTTACTTCACATGATTGTGGGAAATAAAATGGAGGAAACTTTTCTGCTGCGAGAGGGGTCCTCACCTTTCCTGAGCTCTGATCCAGGAAATGCTTTTTGCACCATAGCTAGCTGGTCTCAATCAACAATGTGAACACTTTAGCTACTCCTCTGTTGTGTAGAGATCTGTGGTTTTAATTTCTCACCTCTATCTTAGAAAATAAATAATTTGAAATGCAGAAGCTTCGAATGAAGTAAGTTGATTGTACCATCCTAATTTATTTAGTACAGAATTAGTGTATATTTAATGGTTGCCAAATTCTGTAGAGTTAAGGTACATATTTCATTTTTTGTGAAATACAAACTTTTCAAATAATTCGTAGAAGTGGTGTTGCAGTGCATTCTGTGCTATAGGTCAGACTTTTCTTTAGATATATTGACACATCTTAGGTAAGAAAGGAATAGCAAAATCAAACAACAGCCGATCATTTGTTCTAAAATACTTTCCTTATTTTTTGTCAAGCTTGCTAAAGTCCAAATTTTCTGATGTTCAAGATGTCCGAGTCATTGCCCATGGACGTCACTGGATCAAATCCCTGCTAAAAGCAGGACCAACTTGAAAGTTAGATCAGGTTATTATGAGCCTTGTCTGGCTGTGTTTTGCAAGTCTTCAAGGATGGGGATTATTCCACAAATCCTCTACAAAACATATTCAAGTATCCCAAGCAATAAATTGGGAAAAGATGTATTTTAAAATACTTTCATGTGGGGCATTCACTTTGCATCATTTCTTTTTAGACTCCTATTTATATTAATCACAGATGCTAAAAAAGAAATTAACAAGATTTTCAGTAATTCATTCTTATAAAGAGACTGAATTGTACTTTTGAGAAGACAAACTTCTGAATGCTGAGGCCTGTGAATTTGTATGAGTGGGAGCAAGTGTTTGGCTTCTTGTTTTCACCAGGTATTACTTCTGTTCATTCCTTTTAAGCAGTGCTTGTTATAAGAATAACAAGAAATCTTCTTCCTCCCTCCTGTTCCAGGCAAGTATTTCCAAATGGGCTTCCTGAAGAATACTCTCTAATTGCCACATTCCGTGTACGGAGAAGTACCAAGAAAGAGCGTTGGTATATATGGCAAGTTTTAAATCAGTATGACGCACCTGAGGTTAGAGTCATCTTTGATTTATGTCTTCAAAAAGTTTCTTTTCCCTTTTTCCCCCATTAATATGGCACATACAACAATAGATGTTTCATTACATTTAGCTAAAGTTTATATGAAATAGACTGACTGCTCTGAAATAATTGATAATTTGTTGCAGGAATGACAGAAATTTAGCAATATCTATTCGGTTTAGACTGCAAAATAGAATCAAATGCATGTTATGATTTATAGATGATATGTATTTACCAAGTTACATAGAAGAATGCTTCATAATATACTTCTTTCCCAGTGTATGTAGTTGAAATATTTTTATTATATATAGTTTATGTATGTGCTTATTTCTTATAACTTTTGAATAACCACTTCTTTTATTTTTTCTTGTTTTCAGATCTCTGTCCTCCTAGATGGTACAAAAAAGGTGGTGGAGTATATGACCAAATCCGCTGAGGGAAATATACTGCACTACACTTTTAAGAGTCGAGAAATTTATCCATTGTTTGATCGGCAGTGGCATAAGCTTGGTATTAGCGTGCAGTCAGGGATCATTTCCCTCTATTTGGATTGTAATTTAATTGAGAGAAAGCAGACTGATGAAAAATTCACCATTGACTTGCAGGGAAGGACACTGATTGCTTCTCGTGCTGCGGATGATAAGCCTGTAGATGTGAGTAGTATGAAAGGACAAACAGATAACTTGCAGTAATGTTTTAGCCATGATTTTACTAACACAGTTGTAAAGAATCATGTAGATAAAATGTTCAAACCCAGTCATTATTTTTGAGTGTGTATTCTTAATTTGAAGTCCTTAAGTGTTTTTCTCGAAACATTATTCAATGCTGTAGCATCTGCTAAGACAAAGCTGTTACCAAAGTAACTGCATAAAACTCAGTCCTGGTTTAAGGAGTCTGTTTTTCTGTATTTAATTTGGAGAAAGAGCCACCTAATTACCATAGACATATTATTACTATGTTTAAAGTGTTTGCAGTGCTAATTTTTTTCTTTCATTTTTAGTAAGATTTATTTATAAGTTTGTATCAGTCCTCTGTTACACTTTGTCTGTCTTTGATAAAGGGGAGACACAAAATAATTAAGGATTACCTCCGTACTGAGGTGTTCTAGAGTAATTCAGCTATGTATATATAGGGGCACATTGTTCATAGTCGTCTCTCCCTTATCCAAAAGGGAAGGATTAGGAAGTGGCTGGAGGTGTGTTTCCTGCAGCCTTTGCTGCAAGAATTACACAAGGAAGTCCCATAGTATTCTGGGCTATGTTCTGTCCCAGGGATGTGCTCTTCTGTTTCCTCATGCAGGGAGCTCACAACAGGTAATTTGAAATCTTCAGGAAATGTCAGTTTTGAGTACACTGACACGCAGCTACCAGGTTTAAAGCATCTGCCTTGGAGTTTATAGTGACCATCAGCGGTGTTATGTACACTGCAGAGTTCCAGAGGAAAGTAGCACATTGTATCTGCAAGCTAACATTACAGGAGGAATCATTCTTGTGGGGCACTAAGCACTTTGGCCTGGACTCAGAGCTCTTATTTTATGGAGCCAAGCTCAACACTTTCTTTTATTTTCTAAGACTTGAGTTCAACGTTATTTGAAATGTATGTACAGTTTCCTCATCTCTAAATAGCACGCCAGAGAAAGACCAGTTTCTTTTGTGCTGGTTGCAAGGCATGAGCTGGATAATTCTGAATGGAAGTTGTCAGTTGGGATTTCCACGTTTGCAGAAAAACATTATGGGCTTAAAGCTGATGAAGGCAGCAGAGCAGATCCTGTACCAACAGTCACTTTTCTCAATACCAAGTGCAAGAGGGAGATTAAGAGGATATAAAATTGAAGCAGAAATAGGCATATGAGGACAAGATTAGCTAGTTAGAATTTTACTTGCTTTTCATCTCACTAATCTACCCGAAGTCTCTGAAACAGAAGCTTTATGTACAGAATTTGTGATTTTTGCTCTTCGGGTATTTTACTGGCAATGTCCAGGCAAAAATCTGTCCAAAACAACAGATGTATGTGATAGAGAGCTTATCAAACCTTTACTCTACTTCCCTGAAGAGGAAAATTACATTCCTGAAAAGAAGGTTTGCAGAGGATGTCTACAAGGCTAAAATGCCTGTGTAATATATGATGGATGCAACTTACATGAAAACAAATGAAACCATAAATGTGATTTATATCAAAGTAATAGACTGCATAACTTGTTCCTTAAATGAGGAGACATGTAATTGTTTTGGATTTGTCTTTTTCTAGCATTTCAGAAATATGCAGTGTTTCAAAGAGAAAGTTTACTACGCCAAGATAAGAAAAAGCATTCATAACGCATAATTTTTTACACCTCATATTAATTTCTTTTGCATTTCTTAATAGATTGAACTTCACCACATAGCAGTTTATTGTAATTCACAACTTGCAACAGAAGATACATGTTGTGAAATATCTGCAGACTTGGTAAGTTGTCTGTTAAAACTCAAATGTTAATACAAAAGAAATTGCTTTATTCTTACTAAAGAGTTGGGAAATTTCAATAGAGGTGTTAGTTTAATTACCTTCTGAAAATTACTTCCGTATCTGGAGTTATGGTACGTAGTTTCTTGCTGCCTAAATAAATGGTACAATGGAACATCAGCGAAAGGCACTAGGTGCTGCCAGTGCTTTTAAAATGCATTTCTTAACATTGATTAATATCTAATTAGTAAGTGAAGAAGCCTCGGAGAGTAGGAAACAAATCACTGCGATGAGTTGAGAACAGTTTCAAACACCAGAGGTGGTTTCAGTAACATCAGTTGCATCTCATGAAGCTTTACAGATAATGTAAACAAAGCCCATGAAAGATTCTGCATGACAGTGGAAGAGAAGGAAAATAGAGCGGTGTTGAGTTTTCTTTATTTTAATACACTAAGATGGAGGAATGAGTCTTTCATAATTGGCAAGTTATAGTGGTAGGTTGATGGTTGGGCTTCATCCTGAAGGTCTCTTCCAAACTTGATGATTCTCTGAAATACTTTCTTTTTTATAATGCACATGCTGACATGTATATATTGTTTAACAAAAGGGAAACCACTGATTTAGCTTAAAGAGTTCACTTCTCCCTCTTGTTTTGATAGACAGAATCAGCATAAACTGGAAGACAGTAGAACCATAGAAGTGCTTGAATTTGTAGATGTAATTATTTTGCTCAATCTAGCCCATTAAAACAAAAAAAACCAAACCACAAATAGCCTCAGAAGGACATTGTGATAAATTATTGGCCTGCTAGTTATAAGCAGGCTGTAAGATCAGGCTCCTCTGAGACAGTGGACAGTGCCATAACCACCAAGCTTGTAGTCAGCAAAAAAACCCCAGAGCATGTAGAAGGACTGAGTGATTCCATCCACAAAGAGATAGAGGAAAGTGTACCTGGATTGGAGAGAGAAATCTACCCAAGAACAGAGGAGCAGATGACTGTGGGAACGGACAACTGCTTGGTCCTCAGAAGCATGAAAGAAACATTATCTGATTTCAGAGGGAAATTTCGATTTTAAATCATGATTAATAGTTCAAATATATTTCTAAACATATTCTTGATAATAATGCAGGCTTTCTCTTGAATGTATAAGCTTACTAAAAAGTGGAATGAATGAAATTTCTATAGGTTCCACTTGGTGCTTGGAAATAAAATTTATTGAGCAGTTATAACACAGTAGCAAAAATAACAAGAACAAAACAAGCCCTAATTATATATGAACAAAAAAACTCAACAGTAGGCTTTATTAATAAACACTTAAACATTCATTCAACTATATAGCTAAAAGCATCATCAGTTTCATTTGTATGTCTTATGTTTAAGATGTAAGAAATGGTGGACTACTTGTTAATTACTGTCATATTGAAACTAGCATTATGTTTTCAGATTTATATTTTCACTACTTCCTTACCCATTATAACAGCTACATTTTCAGTAATTTAAGGAAAGGAATTTATCCTTGGATACAAATTTCTACACTAAGCAGTAACTCCTGTGGGAATTTCTCTGACAGAAGGCTCGAGAGAAACCTCATTACATCTTAATGAGAGTTTCTGAAATTTATCAGGTTCTGTTGGATTGTCGTGTAGTATTTCTTCAGGTTGGCTCAGTTCCCAGGAGTCACAGACAGGTGAAACTTGGCTTCAGGGCTTTTTTGTTTGTTTCCACACTATGTATGCCATGAGTACTTAACTAAAAAAAAAAAAAAGTTTTCCTTAGCACTCACTTTTTTATTTTGCATTTTGGGGTGGGGGAGAGGACAAGACGAGACTGTGAAGTACTGTCTTTTTTTTCTCCCCATGGACATTTTCTGTTTCACTACTAATTTTGGGAGACTTTATTCCTCTGTCTGGGCTCTTTTGGAAGAGAGAAGTGGGACAGTCATAGCAGTTTTAACTGGCATCGATTTTAGAACAGAAGGATCGCAATATCTAGAATTCATTTTTTTACAGCTTTTTTTTTCTCTTTTTGGAAATTGTTGTCACTTCCCATATATGGTTTGCACAGGAGTATTAAAACAGAAGGTAACTTAAAACTAGTGTTTGGATGATATTTACCTACTAACCAAAGTGGACCAAAAACCAGAAGATCTCTTTATTTTAGTGCCCACATAAGGAGAGGTTACTGGCTACGACTTCATCACCAGTGACTGCTCATGCCAGCAAAATATACGCACTTCCAGGAATGCAGCAAGAATCTACGCAGAGATGCTACTGCTTTCCAAATAAAGTATAAAGTTTTCTTATTGCTTTTTAATGCACCATGCTGTTTAATCCTGCTAGATATAAAAACGGGGGGTTTTTTTGCAATCATAGAAAAGTCTTACTGGTTTGTAATATTGTAATGCACTTGCATTGTATTTCCCAGTTAAGAAACAGTACATTTTGGATTTATTTAATGTAAAGTTAGAGATGTCAGTAAGGTTTAATTGTTTATATATACACCCAAAGAAGTACCATGGTAAAAATGAGAATTATATTTAGGCATTATATTTAATGTAAATGTTTTTACTCGAGAATAAATGATATTCTACACAGCGTTTGTTTTCCTTTAATACTTCTCCTGGGTGTTGCACCATATTTATTGAGTCATTTGCTTTGTTACGCATTTGTGACAAAGACAGGAAACTAAGCTAAATATATTTTAGATCTGCTTTGTTGACTTTTTTATTTCTTTTAAAATCAGGGAGAAGCAGGATTGCCAGGAGTAGCTGGTTTGCCAGGCCAGAAAGGAGAGAAAGGTGAAAAGGTAAAATATCACTTGAATTCTCTCTTTAAAGTCTTTATTTTGGCTTATCTTTCTTAAATAGGAATTATATGGATACTGTTATTCCTTAAAGCAATCTGCCTGAACACGGGTTAGATCCTTTATCAGTTGGTGTCTGGCTCTGTGTGTGAGCTTCGTGCCAGGCATCTTACAGCTGCCTCACTTTTGGGTCACCTCATAAACTCTGTGGAACACAGTTAACCTGCCTGGGGAGCACATGCCTCCCCAACCTCATCACCATGCCCTATACAGAAGTCATGTAAACAGTCTGACAAGAATTTTTCCATATCATGTGTGTATATCACTGCTGATGAACAGAATCCCGCGTGGTGGATTCATCCTTGCAATCATCAGTAGGAGGATATGAAATATGACCTCAGTATATTCTTTGGCAACACTCATTCCTGAAACTTTCTTAATTGTGAAGAGAGAAGAATCTGACATTGGCAAGTCTCTAGGACAGGCCAGTCAGTCCTTTCCTTGGGCCTGTTCTGAATTTTTCTGTAATGCTTACCATGACATTCTTATGCTATGTCGCTTGGGTATTTCCTAATAATGTAGGTCAACATGAGTCGTTTTCCCTTCACTCTCCATTCCTTAAATTTTGCTGGAGGATGCTGAATTAAGACATGTCTGGGAATGTGTTTTCCATGTGCTACTAGAGGAGGAAAATTGAATAAACTATTGTAAATCTGCCAGAAAGACCGTGAGATAGGAATTGAGTTCAGGGAATGCAGTGTGGGAAGAAGATGCCTAGAATGTCATAATCCAGGAGTTAGGATGGAGGTATCTTAACCCAGCATCCTACCTTGCAGCACACCATTTAATATGTGATCTGAAATAGTTTGTGAAGACAGCCAGGGCTGTTCTTACAGCTGTAGTATCTAGCTGAAAAGGGTCCAGTTCTGAGAAGGCTTATCTACACAGCTGATTGAAATTAAGAACATACCTTGATAGTATACTGCCCCCCCCCACAACTCCTCCCCTCGGATACACATTTCACTTTTGATATAAGCTGTATCTTTAGGTGAAAAAAAAAAAAAATCAGTCATGTTAGTTTCTATAGTCCAGCTGAACCTAGAAGGACTGCTGCCAGTTTTCACTTAATCATGAAGTTTTGATCCTAGGTCTGAGTGTATTGAACAATTGTCAGTTTTTAGTTTCAGCCTATGTCACCAGCATAGGGAGTTCCCTAGCATTTGTTTGGGAAACTGCTCTTCTGCTCCTGACTTGATCCATTTAGACTACTATTGCTACTAAGATGATAAAGGAGACTTCACAAGTCTGAGGTTTTTTACCATTTAATCTCTCAGCCAATTAGCAGTATTTACCATGCTAAGCATAGTGCCTCAAAATAAAGCATGCGAGAGCCTGTGGTCACTTCTGCTTCTGTTCTCCCACTTGTTTTACAAAAGAGATTGCATGGATTCTCTATTCATGGAACTATCTAAGGGTCAATGAACCCCGCTGCACCCAGCAGTTTAGCCTGAAGAGGGTATATTGACATTTATGAATGTCAATATTTCACAAAATTGAATGAATCAGCAGGTTAAAGTCAGAGGTAGTAGAGCAAGCAGGTAGAAAGCTACTTAATTTGAACTTTTCTTATAATCGACCAATACTTGTCACTCCCTAACTTTGCAGTGGGTGGGGTTTTCTTCTTTTTGGGAGGGATGGAGAAGGGGGGTTGGATGGAGGGCACAGTACGACTGTGATCAGGATTGGGTCACTGACCTTTGGGAGCAAACAAATCCTGTGTTGAATAGTGCCTGCCATGATGGAGCTGAAAGCAACATTCTCTGAGGTTTTAGTACCATTTTTCTCATTGACTCTGCATTTACGCAAGTTTTCAGTAACACCCATTCTCAATGATGGCCTTGTTACATCAATAATTAGACCTGAAGAGGCAGAAAGACTCCAGAACATTCCAGACATGTAGGATACATGATTTATTGTCACATTATGTAAAGGAAACTAACAGACTCTGGCTGAGTGCTTTGTAATATGTTATACACAAAACAGGCAGCCTCTTGATAACTTTGCTGGCCAGTTACAAAAAAACAGATCTTCTCTAAGTTGTGTGTTGCTCCTAAGCATATGTTTCCCACCTTGCTTGTGCTCAGCTTCTCATTTTATTGTTTCTTTTGCTCCTAAATCATATCACTATAGACATCCAACTAACTATATTTAAATGTCCTTGCCATTGCAGCATCCAAGTGAAAATGTTAATTTTTTACCTTCTTTCATGAGAAATTTGTTTCTGTTGATATTACCTCATTTTCAGCACAAAAGTTCTAATCCTTTTATTTTACTTTATCTCATTCCAATTTCCTATTCACTTTAATTAATTGTATGATTGAATTTACACGTCTTTTTTTGTTGCTGTGGGATTGACAAGGAAGTCTCTACCTACATGAATTGATATTAGGCTATGTTCAAGCCCCTCAAAATTGCCCTTTTCTTCAGTCTAACATCATTGTTCCCTAAGGTCAGACTGTTCAGGAACATCTAAGCTATCACTAGTATAAAGTATTATAGCTTAAAAGCCATTTTAGGCATTCTGAATTTAATTATTAACCTGTTTCCACTTCATTCCTGTAGTCTTGGCCATCTTAGTACCTCCGAACAGGTCTGAACCAAAGTCCAAAGTATATTGCAGGCCCAAAGGACTGAAGTACCATATTTTCACTAGAACAAGCATTCTTGCAAATATTGATATATCTCTGGCACACTGTGCATCTGAATGCCCAGGAGCGTCACCGATCAAAATTATGCCATTGGTGTGAATGACTTTCCTGTTTGTACACCTGGCCTTCCATTGTGACTTCATGAGGACAATTCTTCACTCAAAACTATTATCTCCAGTACTTCGGGCATGAAGTAGTTGGTTTGCTCTGCAGGATATTTTTGCTGGGAGATCAGCTTCTGCAGCAAGGGACCACCTCCTGTTCTTTAATTTCTCAATAATTAAAACTGAAGAAGTCACCAGGACAAACTGTTTGCTACTCACTAAGCGTACAGTTTAAGTGTACACTAAGTGTACAATCCCTAAATAATATGCTGTGTTATTCTCATGGCAGCTTGATTCTTAGCACAGTGTATTCCACAAGTTGCAAGCGGACACAAGTCAGGTGGAAGTCTCCTGTGATTTTAACACATTTTGATATCTGCTGTGGAGCTGGGTTTTCTCTTCTGCTGATCTGAGTGAGAAATTTACTGTGTTTTCTATTTGGTTGCAATTTGTACATCTTCAGCGTGGTATATAGCTACTCAGAGTCTTACAAGCGTCTTTGTTGTTAGGAAATGTCTTTTGATAATGTTGCAAAGGTCCTGTTTTGTCCTCAACATGTAGAAATTCTTCAGAAAGACAGAATACATATGACCATAATTGGAATGATTACATACATGCTGAATATACAAACTGATTTTCTCTCTCAGGCTAAAAAAGTAGCTGTTTTCTACTTTTATTTCTTTTAAGCAGGCTTAGTGCCTATGAAATATTTTAAATTGAAATCTTAAACAGAATTAAGTATTTTGATAAAACATTAAACCAATCCAAGCTGTGTTAATAGGTCATTGGTTAATGCTGTAAGTGCAGTAGGGACCAAAAACCCAGAGGCAGAGTGCTTTCAAATATTAAAATGCCTGTTAATGCACACCATGGAGAAATTTATTGCTGTACAACTTCATTAATTTAAATTTTACTTAAGGAAAAAGACATTTAAAAGGCTATTTTGGGATTGGTAGAGATAGGTTTATGCAATATATTATTGCACTAGGAAAATATTTGTAATAGAATGATATGAAAAAAGAACTCCTGGAGAACAAATGAGGTGTCTGAACTGCTCTTTCTGCCTATTTTTCTTGCTAATCTTTCTTCCCTGCTAGTCTAAACTCTCCTTTTAAAATCCAGCTGACTTGATTCTACCTGAAGCATATCTATTGTATTATGCAGCCTTGAGAATGGTTCCTTTCTGGCCCAGCCTTTGTTGCTGAGGTCATTGATAGGGACCTAGAAGCTGGAATGCAAGAAAAAGAGGAAAATTGAGCAAAATATGGCTGGTTGTCAGTTATGGCAAAGTCAGGAATTGCCAGTATACTTAGTGGAATAAAATCTTAGAGTAAGCAGAAAGAAACGCTTCTTGCTTACCCACCTAAGAATTTATGGATAGTCCTACTTTTATTTTACCATCTAATAGTCCAAGTTATTCAATTAATAAGGGAAAATATCATTAGTAATGCAACTTAATTTTTTTCTTATAAAAAATTCTGAAATGTAGACCTACTTTCTTTGTTACTATATTTGCCAGTCCAGTATTCATCTCAGTTCTGAGTTTAAATCTTCCTAAGGAGCGGAGATGGTGGCAGCGAGTCCTCATCACTCTGAGGTGCTCAGAGGTGTGGGGGAATGTCACACTTCCCCAGCGGGGCCATTCCAGAGCTGAAGCAGGAGCAGGGCAGCCAGCAGTCACTGGCACTGGTGCAGGGGTTAAACCAGCCACACACAGCTCAGGCCATGGTGAGGCTGACCTCCTGCACTGATGGGGCAGAACACAGCTGGGGGCTTCTGCTGGGACTAACAGGGATGATACTTTCTGCTCTACATACTCCCTGCTGCTCCTACAGCACCAGGGAAACCCTGGAGTGATGCTGTGTTTGGGATGAGTTTTCTTTCTCTTAACATGTTCTCTGATTATGAATTCACTTTTTCCATTTTGCTGATGTATGCCTTTTTTTTACCTGGATATTTCTAGTGGTGTTGTGTCCTGGTTTGAGTTAGGGTAGAGTTGATTTTATCCACAGTAGCGAGTATGAGGCTGTGTTTTGGATTTGTCCTGGAAACAGAGTTGATAGCACAGGGATGTTTTCATTATTGCCAAGCAGTGCTTGAACAGTGTCAAAGCCTTTTCTGTTCCCTACCCCACCCCACCAGTGAGGAGGCTGGGGGTGCACAAAGAGTTAGAAAGGACACTGCCAGGACAGATGACCACAACTACCAAAGGGATATTCTATACCCTAAACATGGTGTCATGCTTGTTAAAAATGTGAACAACTCTTATTTTAATTAAAAAAATTGTTTATTACAAAAAATAATTTGGAAAGTAACAGCATCTGAATTTTTAAAACCATATAAAAAAAACCACTCCGGGAGTGCAGGATCAGAGACTCTTGGAGCCAAATTGGCTATGTACCCACAGCAGAAATCTTCAGCGCTGGATTTACCTCAGCTAATCTGAGGTAAA
>VZTE01005577.1:147911-203210 GCA_013397775.1 Eulacestoma nigropectus
TAACAATTTAACTATCTTAACAACTTTAATAACTATTAACTTGGTTATAAGATGATTTTTATATGCAAAAGCCAATTACCTAATTTCATATATGACACGCTCAGTATATAAAGCAGTGGGAAGAAGGAGGAAGCAGGGGACATCTGAAGTGATGGTGTTTGTCTTCCCAAGTCACTATTGCATGTGATGGAGCCCTGCTTTCCTGGGAATGGCTGAACACCTGCCTGCCCATGGGAAGCAGTGAATTAATTCCTCGTTTTGCTTTGCTTGTGTGCAGCTTTTGCTTTCCCTATTAAGCTGTCTTTATCTCAAATCACAAACTTTCTCATTTTCACTCTTCCGATTCTCTCTCCCATTCCACCAGAGGGGTGGAAATGAGCAAATGGCTGCGTGAGGCTGGCTGGGGTTAAACCACGGCAAATGCACACATGACTATACAGAGATGACAACTGGGAAAGCTAACTTGCTTAATCAAATCTTATCAAACCAAACCTGATTAAGGCTGAGGGGTGTTTTGACAACTGATGTATATCACTCTTTTCATCTGAACTAGTATGTCCCCGTTGGAGACAAGAGCAATGTTGCAACACAACACCTTAACAGTGTGTGCTCTAGGCCATGTAAATGCCTAGAGCATTATGTGCTTTTATCTTAGTATTAAAATCATCATCTCTCCCTGGTTAGTACAAGATTAAATGTTACTGCGGTAAATCAATCCCACAGCATATAACAGTGTAAGTATATTGTAGATAGACACGCAATTTAGGAGACAAAATAATGTGTTTAAATAAAATATGTTATTAAAAAATGGGTTTTGGTTTTACATGAGAAAGGACTCAAATTTGTTAACTGATTATCTGTTTGTCATTTTCTCTATCCCACATTTGGCTTTAGGCTATCTGTCTTTGCTGTCCATTACTGTATTTTGTGTCTGTTACTAGCATATCATTTCTAGTTCTACAACAGATGTCTGAATAAAGACTGCAAGGTGCAAAGAGGTAAAGGTCAGAGCTTTTGAAGGTCTCTGAATCATTAATGTAAAAAAATGATCACAGGTATAATACTGCAGGCAGTCTCAGATGTGCAAAATTATTTCCACTTCAGATAGAAGGCTGATTGGTGTCTTTGGAAAGAAGCATGTTTGCTGCCTGCAAACACTTTCTAAGAATTTTGTTTGGCTTGGCATTATGGAAAGTTGACAGAAGCATTTTTCTTTAGTTTTTAATTTTAACCTGCTGAATTTCCACACTGTCTGTGTGATTTTACCAAAACAAATATTGTCAAAAGTATAATAGCTATCCTATTGCTTGCAATAGATCACATTCTGAAAAAATGTGCTATGGCTTAAGTATTTTATTCAATAAATAGCTTATTCTCATTTGAAAAGGATTTTCACTGTCACCCTTAGTAAATCCTGACAGTAGACTTACAGCTCATGGTTCTACCTTTGGGTGTTGTTACACCATATGTACCTCATAACCTATAAATGCCAGCATTGTACTGCTACTGTTCACCACCTTACAAAGCTGTTTTTCTGGCAACCTACCTTTCAGTTTTGTGAAGAACTTTAAGGTCTGCAGAAGGAAAAGAAAATGCTATTAAGGAAAACAATTTAAGATGCATTTCCTGTATGTCTGGTTTTAGCCTATCATGCTGTTTGTATGAATACTATTAGATACCTATAGTACCTGATATTTATGTTCATAAAGGCATGAAAAACTACAACCTTTCAGCCTGTAGGTATTAAAATCACAACTGGAAGATAGAAGCATAACTTGCAGATCTAATTTGCAGTGGAAAATAATTGTCTTCAAGATGGGGAGTCTGTCTGCTGTTAGTGGAACAGAAGTGTAAACATACCTTGGTTAATTGGCTAGTAAGTCATACAGGCTAAAGGCTTCCTGGAGTGTAGCAGGCTGTGTAATTTTAGACTGTACAGTGTATAAAAATACACTGCTGAAAGTAACAACATGGTTCTGGTCTGTTAAAATACTGTCAAGTGGCATAAGGGAACAGAGGATGCATAGATAAGAGAGTCACTCTGTGGGTGATTAGATAAGGTAACCTTTATCTCTCATAGTGCTGGTGGATTCATGCTATTCACATATACAGGATTTTGGTCTATTTTTGAGGCAGAGCTGTTTAATATCTTTATCCATGGTCTGCGTGAGGGGATCGAGTGCATGCTCAGTAAGAACAACTCCTGTGAGTAGTGGCTGAGGGAGCTGGGGGTATTTAGGCTGGAGAAAAGAAGTCTCAGGGGTGACCTTATTGTTCTCTACAAGTGCCTGAAAGGAGGATGTAGCCAGGTGGGGGTCAGTGTCTTCTCCCAGGCAGCCAGTGACAGGACAAGAAGAAATGGGCTCAAGCTGCACGATGGAAGGTTCAAGTTGGCCATCAGTAAGAATTTCTTCAGTGAAAAGGTGGTCAGTCATTGGAACGAGCTGCGCAGGGAAGTGGTGGAGTCACTATCCCTGGAGGTGTTCAAGAAATGACTGGACGTGGCACTTAGTGCTATGGTCTCATTGGCATGGTGATGTTCAGTCAAAGGTTGGACTTGATGATCTTGGAGGGTTTTTTTAACCTTTATGATTCTGATACAACTGTTGTTGTGTGCTTCTCACCAATCGTACTTCTCCTTTCTCAGCTTCAGAAAGGTTAATAACTTCATTTCAGAACAGAGTTATGATGTTATTCTTGTTGGAGAATGTTCTTCTCTTGGTAGAAGTAGACACACTTAATGTTTTGTTTTGTTGTTAAATGAACACTATATGGTTTCAGTGCTTTTGTTGTATTCCTCTGGCATCCAAATGATCTTTATTTTTAATTTTTAAACGTTATACTTGACATTATTTAGCAAAATTTCTGGGTTTGATATTTTCTTATGTCATTTTTAAGACTTATGGTCCAATTTACAGGTGCTGGGATCTTCCATAACTCTCCTGATCAGTCTCTCAAAATTTGTCTCTCAAAACTAAAATTTTCTTATAGATTGCTTATGGTTTGGGGTTTGGTTTCTCTGAGGGGATAAAAGAGAGGGAGAGAGGAATTTACATAGTGTCTTTCAAGAATATGGCAGGCACATAACTTTAGACAAACCTGTATTACATGTTGAGCTTTCTCACTGTAGAACTGAAAATGGACCCTCTTGGTTTCAGTCTGCTATTGCAATTCATTCCTTTAAAATTAGTGGACTTACGTTTATGGAAATGTGGATGTGCAATATTTATCTGATGAAGTTCTTAATTGACATTATAGGTGTTTTAAAATGTATTTATTTTGCTGATTTTAGTGTTACATGAGGCATCCTCCTCCACTGTGGTTACATTAGTAAAAAATCATGAGTCTGACATGACCTCAGTAGTTGTTAACCTCAGAAGTCTCTAAGAGCTTCTAACTGATCAATTTGTTTCGTAGGGTGAGATGGGTGTGAAAGGACCGGTCGGTGTTGCTGGTCTGCCTGGTGAAAAGGTATGTATGTACGTTGATATGTGATTTAACTCACAGGAAGTGTTCATTATGTCAGTGGCTCCTCTGTAATTGTGTACAGAAATGAGAGAATAGAACACTTCTGTTAGAACATTAATGTCACCTGCACTGCCATGTTTTTGTAGCACACTGAAAAAGCTGTTTTCAGATCAATAGTATTCTCTGCATATGTGCTTGTTTGGTGGGGTTTTTTTTCCAAGCAGTGGGGGTTATAGAGAGAGCTAAAGGAAGCTACTTGTTCCACTTGCCCAGTTTGTGGTCTGCAAGCTTAGATAAGAGCTCTTGTGCACTCAATAGTCTGCTTGGTAGAGCTTGAGATAAACACCACTGACTTCTTAATCAAAGTTATGGAATAGCCATGGCTAAGAAGGCATGCCAGCCTACCGGTGTATTCAAAGATAAGTTTCACTTCATTTCAGAATGTTAGTGTGCAAAATAAGACAGTTGTATGCACTTACTGGGTTCAGTGCTACTTACCTGTGTCAGAGGAAGTCTGTAAGTCTACTATCTAGCATCTTCAGTATAGAGACAGCCCTCATAACACTGAGGAAACAGCTTGTTGCTGTCAGGCTTAAAAGCTGTGGGTTTACAAGATATAAAATTAGGAAACTATCTTTTATTTTTACTTACTATTTCTGTCTCAAATTGTGATTTGTTAAAAATGGGAGGTAGATGTATATTAACAAAGTTATGAGTTTAAATCAAGGTATTTGTTGCTGATGTTAAGTTATATGTGGTTAAAAACTGGAGAACAGGCTGCAAAGATGTTCAAAGGACTTGGCAATGTTGAGGGACTGAATTGTCAAGTGGTATGTAAAACTCTGAGAAAGCAATCGTCAAGTGATGCAGGTGAAGAGGAAAACAAAGGAAGCATTATGCATTTCATGTCAGACTGGACTAGCTATTACTACTCGGGAAAGTGATCTTGGAATTACAGATCAGGGAAAACATGGACTCACTGTTTAGTACTGGTCAAACAAACAGTATTTAGGAACTACTAAGAACAGAATAGGGAACAAAGCAAAAGCATTTTAATGTCGCCATTTTTTAACAAAACTGTATTATGCTGCAACTTGAATGATGTATACAGTTCTGGTTCTCACATCTCAGTGTGACTCTACTAATACCAGAAAAGATTCAGAAGTGTCAAGAGTGATCAAGAACACTGGGCATCTTCCAATTAAGGTGTGACAATGTGGACTTCAATCTGAAAAAGGCACAAATAAAAAAAAAACATGTTCTCTGTTCTCTCTACAGTCCGGAATGGAGCAGAAAAGATTAATAGGGATTTATTTTTTTATTTTAATCTTCAGTGTGTGAATTAGAGCATCAAACCTATCTGACAGCGAGTTCAAAAAGGATAGTAAGGGCTCGTTCTTCCTGTTACAATAATACAGTTTGAACACTGCCACAGAACTTGAAAAGGCTGAAAATATATTAGAAAATTAATGGAGTAAAATTCCATGGAGTGTGTCAGTTTGCTTGTCTGAAAGCTCTTGGACTTCAAGAGGCTGGAGTCTGGGAAAGCCACAGGAGAAGTCTTTATGGCTGCCCTGTTGTTATATTTTTCTGTAGATGTCTGTTGTTGCTACAATTGTAGTCCTATAACTGACTGGAGAAACCTTTGTTTTGATTCAGATAGACAGTGTTTTACTTTACTGTGCTCCTAGACATGAATTAATGGAAAGAGTTACGGTAAAGCATTGTAGATTGAGATTGATCTAGAATGAAACTGTGTTTTCCCTTGGCTCTTTCTGTAGCTCCTACTCTGATGTTATCTTGCTTTAAACTTACCAGGCTACACTGCTTTTCCAGTCCAAGTTATTATTATTACAGTTTCCATGGTTAATATTGTTTGGGTTTTTTTGCTAAGCGCCTTGCAAATTCATTGTCAGGCCAAATCCCAGAGCTTCTGTTAGTTTACATGAAGCTCAACAGTCAGATCGTATTTAATATCAAGACGTACTTTTTCTGAACAACTCTTTTAATTCAGCCTATATAAAATACCATTGCTGAAAATGAAAAATTAACTACCATGAAATATGGAATTGTCAAACATGAAAACTTCTAAGATAAAAAAGAAAGGCAAGTATTTTGTACATGCATAGCTAGATGAAGAAACTGAGATCCAGCTACCCAGCTTCTGCTAGCCAGAGTGGTCATGTCTGTGTGGAGTAGTCCAGTGCTGAGTGCGTTAGCTCCTTTCTGGAGCTAGAATGAGTATTTTCCTCGTGTTGTGAAAGATGTTAACATGTTCTGTCTCTCAACTATATAATGCTATATGATGCATCAACTGTATAAATTTGTAGTGTCTTTTATCCTTGTGCTCCCTTAAGTGTGATGTTCTGGATGCTAACATTGTACATAGACTTAAAGACAATAAAGAGGAGGAACAGCACGAAACCTGTCTGAGTTCAAGAAGTGTTCGGACAACACCCTCAGGCACAGGGTGACATTCTTGGGGTGTTCTGTGCAGGGCCAGGAATTGGACTTGAACATTCTCATGAGTCCCTTGCAACTCAGCATATTCTATGATAAAAATAGTCTAAGCACTGTTGTTTGCAAAGGCATCTCCTACATTTCAGGATGTTGAGGTGCAGACTGTGCAGTGCTGGGAGAGCATTCTGAAGAGCTACTGCTGTTTGTGTATCCTCTTAAAGACTTCAACAGACATTATCTACTGTTGGAGATGTTAAATTGCTTAAAATGTGGCTATTCTTATGTTTTTGCATGGTGTTATTTCTGAGCTTTGTGCAGATGTGCCCGAGTCACTAGTTAGAAACAGCAAGAAGGCAAAAGAAATTATAATTTTTTTAATATAACTGAAGTTTGAGGCTTCAAAGAACAGAGATGCTCTTGCTAAGACTCCCAAAACCTACCCACTGCAATACTCTTTTGCTTATACTTCGTTCCCTAGGAAAAGGTTCAGAGAATAAATATGCAATAGATTTTACTCATGTTGTTATGCACAAGCAACAATATCAATTCATTTGACCTATTTTAGATGTTTACCTTAGAGTGAGATGAACTCGGCCGTTGGAAATCCTGGTTTTGTAGACTGATTATCTCAAACATACCTGACGCAGTGAAAACTAAACTTAAGAATAATACTGTCGGATCTCGCCGGCTGCATGCCTCTTAAAGAGAGCCCAGAGGAATAGCCAGGGAGCTGACCGCACAAAGGCAGCTCAACAAACACAAAATCTAAGTGCAGGTCAGGGGCTCCTCACCCGAGGGAGCTTCTCCCTAAGCAGATAGAAGGTGCACGCTGACAGAAGTAAAGAAGCGAGAGAGGGGAACTCTCCGATAGCTGTTCCACAAAGAAGATTTATTTCAGGTGAAAAAGGGGAGAAATACGGAGATACTGCAGGGATCTGAACGTTGCCAGGGGTTTTATACTGGGGATGGAAAGGCGGGGATAAGGGTAACAGCCAATGGGATTCTTAGTGAAAGGCGCAGTTAAGAACAGATGAACCAATGGAAGCAATACATGGGAGGGACTTAGGGAAGGAACCAATGGGGTGTTGAACTCCAAAGAACTTTCTAGAACTTATACATATTAACAAGGGGAAATGAATATACATGAACTCATACATAAAACGGGGAGGGAAGAACAATAACCTATCGGGGTAAAACATGTAAATTGCAGTCCAGGGGGATTGTGGGTGCTCACCCTAAGTGGAAGTGAGTCACTTTACACCTTGGTGTCTGGCCACCACAGGTCAGATCGGGTGTTGCCCTCTGGGGCCAAGGCGGCTGCGGCCGCTGGCACAGCCACATAGTACAATGCAATGGACTTTATTACTTGAGAGAATTTTAACAGGAGAATCTCCCGGAACAGTGTTTGATGCTCATATACTTAATTTTCAAGATGTCAGTAAATGGTGAGACATCTGTAAGGCTTCATATATGGCCTTGACTTTCAAGGATCTTAAGAGTGAAAATTGTTCAGTCTGTCTTCAAATGTGATGCTTTGCCTTCTGTCACTTTTAAGACATACTGTCACAGACAAAATAATTTCCCATTCACTAAATGCTGCAGTGGTTTTGCGACAGTCTGCTGCTAATAGGTGCACAAGTAAGTGGTGTAGACTTCTAGGAGGCTCTTGCCAATTAAGAGGTTGGATCTGCTGAAGGCTAATACAGAGAACAGAATTTAAGACTTGATGATTCTAGAGTAACATAAGAATAGCCTTAAGACCCTAAAGAAAACAGAGGAATGTTCTGGCCATAATTCAGCAGTTTTGTGGATTTTTCTGATGCAGTTCTTGTAAGCTGCCGAAGTAAAAAATGAGGTTACATTGACTGGTGGCACACCACAAGGTGCCTATTGTCTCATCAGCCTTTAGGTTAAAAGAAGTCAGTGTGATGGTACTTATGACCAATCTAGAGAGTCAAGCATGTAATGCAGACCCTGTGGAGCCCTACCTCAGGCCCCCAAAGTCACAACATAGTAGATAATCAGCACCATTATATATATGACCGTCTATTTGATGTTCGCATACCTAGTTCTTTCATCCCCATCCTTTTTCAGAGAACTGTCTT
Source organism: Eulacestoma nigropectus (assembly GCA_013397775.1). Lineage (NCBI taxonomy): Eukaryota > Metazoa > Chordata > Aves > Passeriformes > Eulacestoma > Eulacestoma nigropectus. The sequence continues at coordinate 155,945 of VZTE01005577.1, forward strand.
GAGATTCTTCTTTTAAATAGTAAAACCTACTTGGGGCAACAGGACAAATTCTTGAGATTATCAGAGGAGATAGTTCTGAGGTATTTTTTTATAATTCTAAAATAAGACGGTAGTAGTCTTCCCTCGGAGGGAAACTTGCTTCCTTTGTAGGCTATGAGAAGAGATGGAATACAGTGGCACGATCCCTTTCCTGCAATCAGGACTGATTTGTAGCTGAGCCTTCTGGGCACACTTCTTCGATATATCTGTCAAACCATGATACAAGAACAACTGGAAGTTGTGGTTAATCAGAATCCCTATGTGTGTGAGACCTTAGGCGCTGTCCTTCTGGCGATGTTCAGCAAAGTCTGCGAGAACAGAAGAAATATGTTGAAGGAAACACTGTGTTAGCCTACTTTTTGATGATTGGCAAGTGAAATTGCCTCTGGATACATTTCTGAAGCCATTTAGTGTAAGTGGATTGTAGCCAGAGTGCTGGTTATGGCGTTAGAAATTAAATCTGTCCCTGAAGTGGAGGTTTGAGGTGACTGGACTGCTTTAAGATTTAATATGACAGTCACTTATCTGCTCCACAAATTAACCAATCCTGATCTAGCAGTTAGACTCATTACGACAACAAAAGCTGATTGCTCAGACATTAAGAATGATCTTCACCTACCAGTGCTGCGTGCAAGGTCACATCACTGGCGTGACCTGAGCAAAGTATTTCTATTTTAAAATGTTTAATTATTTTCCTAGTGTTCCTATAATACTGAAATGGTGAGACAATGTTCCTGTTGGTGAGACCCACAGGCTTCTCCCTAACTGAAGTTGTAATGTCATCTTGCTTCCATACAGGTTGAATGTGTGCAGGTCCTTTCCATAGCACCCACTGGGGGATTGTTACAGACTTCCCTGGCATGTGTTTTGTGTTGGGACTCATCACAAAGCATATCATGTGATGGATCCTTCCAGTACTTCAAGAGAGCTAACAAAAAAAGAGAGAGAGCTGCCTTTTTCATGGGCAGACAATGACGGGACAAGGGGGAATGGTTTTAAACTGAAATATGAGAGTTTTAGATAACATATGGGTGGCATCCCTGCCCATGGCAGAAGGGTAGGAACTAGATGATCTTCAAGATCTGTTTCAACCCAGACCTTTCTATGATTCTATGGAACCATTTATACTTCTTTTTATGGTATATTTCCAGGCCTTCCAAACAGCTTGACAGCTTAAGGGTGTGTACACTTTGAACCATGATTAGAAGATCAAGTATTCAAGCCTTAAAAATGTGTTAGACGTTTTCTGAGAATAAGGGCGGGAAAAAAAATCCACCAATCACCTGATCTCTCTGTTCTCTTTTACAGGGAGCTCATTTTTGTACTTTCCTTCATGAGCTTTTTGTAAACTTGAACAAGCTGGGTTTAATTTTCCTCTGTATAGTTGAGTTTTTCTTTTTCCTGCACTTCTTGTGTCACTCATCCAAATAAGTCAAGTCCTTTCCTTCTCTTTGCTTCTGGTTCTATAACGCCATGGCAACAAAGCTCCAAATTGAAAGTTTATTTATGTTCTGGATGCTAAGTAATGGAGTCCTGTTTGGGTTATGGGGTTATTTTTTGCTGTGATGCCTTGACAGCCAAGGTGAACTTCTCAACTGTTTTGGCATATACATTTTAGGAGGTGGACAGTCTCTGCGTACTTGAAAAGTTTAGCAAGAGAGTTCCTGGTTCTAAGAGATAAGTTGCCACCTGTGGCAGGGACTTTGATTCAAAGCCTCTTGGAGAGTTGTAGACCTTATCACTCTCTCCAAGTACCTCAGAGGAGGTTCTAGTGAGGTTTCTTCTCCCAGGTAACAAGGAACAGGATAAGAAGAAATGGCCTCAAGTTGCACCAGGGGAAGTTTAGATTGCATATTAGGAAAAATTTCTTCACCAAAAGGGTGATCAGGCATTGGAATAGGCTTTCCAGGAAAGTGGTTTGAGTCAACATCCCTTGAAGTGTTCAAAAAATGTGGCATTTGGTGACATGGTTTAGTGGTGAAGATATCAGTGTTATGTTAATGGCTGGACTCAATCCTAGAGGTCTTCTCCAACCTTAACGATTCTATGGCTTATGTGTGTTTTGAGTCCTGCTAGCCAGAAAGGCCTTATGCTTCTGAGAATGTGCTGATGGCAGTAAGGCTCAAGGGACTCAAGCTAAGGACCCTTCATTATTTGCTCTGTTCTTGGCCTTTTCATATTTTTCTATTTTTTCTATTACGAAAATATTTTTTCTTCTTTATCAGTGACTGCATTCTAAAAAATAAAATACATGTAGGCAGAAAGGTAATTTAGAAAATTCAGAAGATTTACCAAATTAAGCTGGGTTTGTCTATTCCCCTTTAGCTGAACCTCTGGAGTAATTGCTTTCTTATGATTCATAGTATATGATTCATAGTATACAATTCATAGTGATGTATCTATGTTGCTTAAACTACATTTTGTGAAATACTTGTAACAACATTCACTTTGAATATTTGACTTTCAAATGGCTTAACCTTACTGTTTCAGTTTTTTGCACGAATTTTTTGCAATCTAGATTATGAACAATATTCCTAAAAAATATATTGAGTAAGCTTTTTTAAACAGCTGGTCTTGCATGTAAGCTTGAAGCAGCGAGATATCCAATACACTGTGCATTTGCTACTGCACTTTATAGATGCTCCTGCAGTATATTAATAAAATAGTTTAGACTGAAGAGAGAAAGAAATGCTTATGTATATCAAAAAGTGTTTATTGCTACACAACTTAGATTTATATTCAAAGTCAGACCAGAGAAAAAAACTCAGTGTACATTTCAAGAAGTCTACCAACTGTATGAATGCGATTTGTATTTCAAATCATGAGATATAGATGAAATGAGGTTTACACGAAACTGTTCAGCAGCTATCTGTAAAAGGATTAGTCCTCCTTTTTTTCAAACACATGTGTTTATGATGATGATCCAACTGAATATGTTTGTGAGCTGGAAGATAGTAGTACTGGAATAAATAATGCTGCTAGTAGTGTTGTTTTTCTTAGTTTAACTGTGTCATATGGTTATTTGGAACTTCAGTTTTCTCAAGTCCAATATCACTGTGCTGTCTTCAGTCTTAACTGACTTGGAAACCAAACACTGATGATTTCATTTTTGATAAATTTGATTACCCTTTTGGAATAGGATTCTCTTTATATTTGGAACAGGTAAGGAAATAATTAGTAAAAGGCTACCCGAAATGTGATGTAGATAACATTTGTGGTATGATTGCAGCATCAAAACAGCTTGCTGACACCTCCTGAACTGTCCACGTTGCATTGCCTGGTGGGAAGGGTTCTCCATTCCCTTAGTGGTACCTGAGAAAATGAGTTTGAAAACTGCTGCATTATAACATTATTTTTCAATATAAAACATGGCTTAGAAATGTCCAGTGCTTTGTTTTCCGACATGATTTAGTTTATATACATGAATTTAAAATTTTGAAAAAAAAAATTACATGCTAGTGTAGCATGGGACTTCAAATTGTTTCCAGAGATGTTTTTAATACCCATCTCCATACTGAGTTACTACAGGGTCAGGACTTCAGGGCCAGCTATGTGGTGAAATCCACAACTGGGAACTTGTTAAATGTACATCCAAATCAAAATATGTCATCGTGAAGATCCTTGGGACCAGCAGCTTTCCCAACTGCTTCAGCTAGACCATGGAAATGCTAGAATTTTCCAGGGCATATTTGACTTTGCAGAAGAGCCATGGATATATCGCCTGTTATGCCCTTTCAGCATATGCTTCTGGAGGATTAATCACTCATGCAAATGTACAAATCTGAGGAGACATTGGTGTTGAGCTTACAGTAATGCAGTCTTTTCCTTGCAGCTGTCTTGAAAGATCTCTGGACATATTGCCTTCCACATTTCATGTCCTGTACAGATCCTTGACAGGGATCAGGATATTTCCGAAGTAGCTCATCAGCGTCTTTGAGAAAACTTCCAAAATGCATGTGGAGCACTGGATAGGTACTGCTTAAAGCCATCTTACTCAGTTTGTCTGTCTTTTATTCAGTGCCATCCAATTTTTGAGCTCCTATCACTGCTAATCCATTGTATTTCAATATTCTTAGATTATGTATGGACTTTTTGAAAAATGTTTGTGCTGCTTTGCTCTGGAGTGTCTTAACAGAAACAAAACAACATAATCAGTAACATAGGAAAAATATTTGACATCAGAAATCTTTTCAAAGTAAGAGTTGTGAGCTGTAAAAATGTGGTCCAATCGGAAACTTTATTACCACTAAGTTTAAAGCCTTGAGCTTGAGAATTGCTGGCTATGGTAAATCAGGCAATTGGATGCCATCTATTGCAGCAAAAAATTATCTACAAGTTTTGTATTCTTTCTGTGTTTTCAGTGATATCTTTGTGTAAAATTAATATACATCTGATTTTAAGAGATGGATGCATACGAAAATACAAGGTCTCAAAAGATTAGTGATGCATAAATATGCATAAAAATAAAAAAAAATTATCTTGGAAAATACACTTTAGACCATTATGTTTTCCAGAACTTGCTTCATTGCTTCAGCATGTATGGTTCTTGCTTGCTCTTGCTCTCTCTTTAGCATTACAAGAAAGTGTTTTGAATAGCCTTTGATCATAAATTTGATTCCAGAGAGCTGTCTGCTGTGCTGACTTATTTTTGCCTTATTAGGTGATTTTTGCAGTTCACAACTCCAGGAACTGTTGAGCTCCCTGGTTTTTCAATTCCTAAAGCTAAACAACAGCAGGTCAGTTCAGGTCTCGATAGAAAACTCAGTGGAATCAAATTACCTGGCGTGCAGTGACACTGCTTGGGTGTTATTTCCACTCTGGAGGGAATGGTGCTGGTGACTGCTGTAGGTGTTGGTGAGCAGAGACTTGATTTTTCAATTAAAGAATCACTGCTTTTTGAGGGAAAGGAAATATGCTTCAGTTCCATCTGAGGAAAGTTACGGCATTGTCTTCTATGCTCTCGTGGGTTCTCTCAAAATCAGATTAGTGTGTTTCAGTAGAACAAAAGTACAAATGTGATTTTGGAGCCCAACATTACTTCTTGTATTGCTTGGCATCAAAGCCGTGGGCTCCTGCAGGCAAATGACACTGGTGAGATAAGAGTGGGAGGTATATGTACCCTCTGGTATTTGCATTGGAACTGCAATCAGCAGCAGAACGTGGCTGGTCATGGGCCTGGACCGCAGCAGCCGCCTTTGTGATGTGATGTGAGGTGTGGCCAAAACAACCAAAGGTCACTGCTCATTTTCCAGGGGTCTGGGATGCTGGGAGCAAAGCAGAGCCTGGCACAGTGCCATGCAGTGCCATGCAGGGCAGGCCTTTGTTAGCCTGTTATGCAACGTGGAAGTAAAACATAATGCGGTTGTTAAATAATGCAGTCATTAAATGCAGCTCTTTGTTCCTTAATCAGAGAGTCATGAATACTCTAGCTGTGAGTCTGCCTGGCTGTGGGATTCTTAACTGTGTTTGAAAAGCCTCAGGCAGGACCTTATAGAGCTTGAAAGGGCAGGGAGAGGCTTGAGGATTCTTCTTCAGCTGTTCATAAATCGTATTTATTGGATTCTTCATGGAAGGTTTCTGTGGCACATAGGTTTTAGTCTCGTATTTTTTTTTTCCCTTCATTTGTGACAGCTAGAGACTAAGTTTTGAAACTGATATTCTGAACTTTCCACATCTCATCAGAATGCAGAGCTTTAAGAAAAGTACCCATTATTGCACTGTAAAAGTTGGCAGCAGTGTGTTGCAGGAAATGGACTAATTGGGGAGGAAGGAACTTTCTCACTGTACTGCCTCATTGTACATCTTGTCTGACACTTTCTGCTTAGTTTTGTTTGTCTTCTTTTAAGGCACTAGGTATTGAACTTCACAGAATACTAGATTTTTTGATCTGATGAATCATTGATCTATATTAGGATAATTATGGATAACTTGTGTTACTGTGCTTCATTTAAATGATATATAAGAGTATTTTCTCCATAGATAATAACTCCTATTATGAGTAGCACATTAGATTTTTTTAAAAATTCTTTGTTTCGTATAGTAGAAAATATATACATAGTACAAATTATACAGAGGTTATAGATCATACTGTTGGCTGCTGTGACTTGTGGCCTTTTAACTCTCCTTTGCCCTTTTTTTAGTGGATGAGTTATATTATTAAAATTTAAATAAATGCAGCTCATATGTGCATTTTTAATGTCAGTGAATATATTTCTTGCCCCCAAACTCACTAAAATTATAACATAGGTTTATATTCCAAATTCAATGTAGATTGCTTTTTTAAATTCATAGATACCAAATTGTTGGAAATAAAAACTCCCATTTTATTAGTATAGTAAAACCATTCATAGATATTACAAACCAGAACACATTTTTGTTTTTTTTACTTCTCCCTGCTAGCCTGTATTCATAAACACCTAAGATCCATCCTGCATGTTTCAAGTCTGAACCGATTAAATCAATGTGACACGCTGAGGCTGGGCCAAGTCTTGTCTAATCAGCAGTCAGCACTGTTGCTCTGGCATGAGGCTCCCAAAAATAGAAACACAAGAAGTCAAACAAGTAAGTGGAAGGGCATTAAAAGAAAAAGTGCTGCTAATTCCACTGTTGACTTTCTGTCTAATGGATTCTTGTTCCCAGGCCACACTAAATAAAGCAACTGGCGCGAGGTGTGTTCCTGCAGATGGCTCAGCAGTGACACACGTGGCCCAGCTGGGTGACAGGTGTTTGATTTGTGTTTAACAAGTACCTCACACAAGACAGATTTTTATTTTTTTTTTACAGATACTGAGAAGCTAGTCAGCTATTGCTTTTTCTTCAGAATTAACACCGCTTTTACTATGCTTCCTTTCTATTGTGAAAGACAGTTCTTCTGATTGTCCCATACACATGAAAATAACATTATTTTACTTTGAAATAAGACATTAAACAGGAGAAATTAATTCATAATTAACTTTGTTTAATAGTTGTAACCTGTTACCTTTACACATGGAAGATGCACAACATATTATTTGTAGCTATTGACAATAATATCTCAAGAAATAATTATTTAGCTGTCCACTTTGCAAAATGAAAATTCACTTTAAAAGCATGTATGGAAGGAGAGTGCCAGACCTCTGGGTTGTGGCCATTATACTCTATGTTAATGTGTCTTCCCATAACATGACAAAATTTTGGGACTTTCTTGGACAGTGTAGCACAAACCTGGAGTAAAAGAAATTCCCTGTCTGGTGGAGCATGCAGTATTGATAGGGGTGCACCCAAGGCCATGAGGGAAGAGCAAAGGTGGGAAACTGTTTAAAAGATGGGAATTACATACAATGCGTACAATGCTATTCCTTAATGTATTTTTGAAGCTTTATTGTAAGCTGCATTATAGCACACTGCATAATTGGAGAGAGGTTGTCTCAATGGCAATCTAGGGGAGGGGGAGGGAATTGGTTTTGTTTTGATGAATAGAAGACATTTTTTAGTCAGTGCCATGACAGCAGCTCTGCTAGCAAAGGCAGCAATGAAAATAGTGGAGTAGCAGGATGACCTTACCAATCGTCTTTGATTAATGGGAACCTAAGCAGGTAGGATGTGTAATGTAAAAGTGGCTGTGGCCAGTTTGTCTTCCCCACCCCGTTTCTCAGACCATACTTTGGTCTGAGCATTTTTGTCTTCTGGTGTCAAGTCTATGAGTTGGAAAAACGTAAGGCTTCAGGATCTGTTAATAAAATGCGTGACTCTGCAGTGACAGGGTTACAAAGCCAGTGTTGTCAAATAGCCAGAAGAAATACCACCCTCTAGAATATGCTATACTAGCAGTACCTCTGCTGAACCACATAAGAATGAGAAAGGAATGCAGCTGGAGAAATGGGCGTCAGAGTATTGTTGATTCTCTAAACCAACATTAGGCTTTAGTGAGAGGATGGTTAAAATCTCACACAAAAGCCTGTGTCCCTCGGATAGCAGACAAGCTGCTTTCTGTCAGGCATCCAAGGCGTGGTATGCAGAGCAGGCTAATAAGCATCAAAGAGGTTAAGAAAAGGCCTGAAAGGGATAATTACAACCCTACTAAGCTGAGATGTCATCACTGCCCACAGAGGTTCTCAGAATTTATAGAAATGGAGACTTATCTTTAGGGAGCAGCTCCAGGGCTCCTGTGCTGACAGTAGAGCTGCTGATCCCAGATTCTTAGGTTAGTCCAGGTAAGTTGGAGTACTAGGATATGTGGTTGGTATAGCCTCTTAATCTGTCTTCAAAACACAGTAAATGTCAAAAAGCACCATTCTGGAAGTGAGGAGAGAAGTTTCTTGGGAAAGCCTTAAAAATCTATGCGTAAGTGGAGACCTGGAAATTGTAACTTGAACTGCTTTATTTATCAGTGTTTGAAAAGAGGTTTCAGCTACAAGCACACCAACACTATGGCATTTTAGAAAAAGTACTAGTATGAGTTAGTTCTTAGATTAGAAATTTCGGTCTATATGCAGTTCTATTTATTTCTGATTCACCCTAAATACTTACTTTTTCTACTGCTTTTTTACATTTCATTTCTGTGTTGTTAAACATTGAAGTTAATATTTAATGGTCTGTGGGACAGATTTTTTTTTTAGTGTAGACTTTCATTTGTACCAGCTGAGAATCTGCCTTCTGAATCTTCAGATTATGGGAATGGATAGTGATAACGATGATGATGATGGTAGTTCTCTAATAAAAAAATAGCCTCTGGGATCTAAGAGGTTGACCAATGCCATTTGCATTCCTAATAGAAGCCTGGGGGTCCAACTATTACATTGAGTATAATAGGCATAATATATTATATTATTTTTGAAAGACCTCAGCAATATGTTCATATTGAATAATGCTTTTTAACATACATTTAGCATTATTGCATTTCAAATATTATTTGAACAAGGCCAATTAGATTTCCAGTTCTGCTGAAACTTTAATAGGATTTAGATTTGCTTTAACACCATGTTATGGTTAGATTAGCGATAAATTAATAGATGTTGTGTAGGTCAGGCAATTTTCCTTTTGACATATCTGCTGTAAGGGAAAAAACATAGTTGCAATAAACTGTCAGTTGTCCATGAGTATAAGATCACTTCAAACTCTTTTCTAGTATGTTGCTTCAGATAATGGAAATATCCAACTGGCTAGACTTAATTTTCTAAACTGTTCATCTATAAGACCTTACAAATCATAGAGAACTTTTTTCATCCAGAAGCCTATTTGCCTATTCTCACTACTCTACAGGAAATGTTCCTGTGGATTTTTTTTGCATTTTTTTTATGTTCTGTGTATGGTGTTGTAGGTCAAATGAACACTTGCTATCAAGCCCATGTTTATTTTATGTCTGCACTGCATTTTTAAGTTGTCACCTCTTCAAGGGCATACATTTAGCAGTGAATACCACTTGTATTTGCCAATGCAGAAAGAAGACCTACTGACAGCAGAGGTTCTGCTTCTGCTGACACTTTTTTGATGGCACAGAAACCAGTCCTTGACATATACCCCAAAGGCTTCAGTCAGTTTATTACCAAAGAAAAGAGAAAAAAGGAAAAAAGGCAGTTTAGCTGCCTGTAGTTGTGCATGACACTAAATGGAGTGAACCCTTCATCTTTGGTTTTTCAGAACAACTTCTCTGACTTCTTCTGTTGGGTTGAAACAATTTGTGGGTGGAAACTATAGGAACAAACTTTTGACTTATGTACTTTATGTAGGAAATGTTTTATGTAGTTGAATATAGATATTGTGTGAATTGCGTGCTTTTTAAGATAGGTTCATAGCAAAAAAGGAAACAATGGCAACTAAAGAGAGTTCAGTATGGAGTAAGGAGCCCTGTGGCCATGTTCTCTGATGCTCTGAGCTGCCTTTGACTGCTGATTCTTTAGTCTGAATATGAAGCACCAAAACCTAGATTTTCAAGTGTCGTTTAATTTGGAGTATATTAATATCTAATTGCCTAAATGAATAGGCAAGTCAGTCTTGTCCCAAAGATGGGTAATGGGAAGGGATGGGAATGAGGAAAAGTTGGTGCCTCCTGAACACAGTCTATGTTATAATATGCAAATAAGATCAGTAGGATTATTGCCATTTGCCTTTCTCCTGAGCAGTTACTTGACATGAGTCCTCTAACCCGCCCTGACCCCCTTGGCCAAACCATGGTGCCTCTGCTCCACTGGGGCTGCTGTGGAAGCAGGACAGAGCAAAGGAAACAAACTATTTACCTGTCACAAGCCCTTCTTCATTAGGTTATTTTAAGGGAGGATCTTATTCTTGCTCACATAGATCAAGTTTGCATCAAGGATAGCACTGAGCAAGAACTCAGGAAGTGCTGGTAGCTCAGCAGTAACCAAGAGGGAATGAAAGGCTTGGTAGATGCAGTGAAGCCAAAATATCACAATGTTCAGCAGAAACTTCTTGACACAACTAATCCAGGAAATTCATGGGGCAAGTTTTAATAAATATCTTTTGAATATATTTTTATATTACTAATATTCTATCTGGTGATCCTAACCATTAACATGAGCCTGTTAAAAGAAATAAGGAAATATTCCAGCAGGCTAAATAAGGTGTCATATAATGGACTGTAATTAGTGTGGGATTTTTATCTGTTCAAGGCAAAGCTCTGCCCCTGCTGGTGGTTCTGCACTGACTGGGTACGTGCTCCAAGGGGGAGGATGCTGCTCAAGCCCACTGACAGTACGTTGTTGAACATTCCGCTCCATTTCTGCAATGCTAAAAATAGTTGTCCTCATTTTAAAACACCAGGCTATTAGATTATTCCAAGGGTCTGGCATACTTAGACTAATGGAAGGCACATATCCATAAATTATCAAAACACTAAGTAGTGTCTGACCGTGCTGATTTTGCTTCTATTAAGATGAGTTTCCTTGCTAGTAACCCTAGAGTATCAAGCCTATTTTTTAAATTAAGCTATTGGCACTGCCTCAGTAAATTTAAAAATAAAAATGTTTGGTTTTCATATTGAGAATGGAGAAGCATCTGAGTGCTTCTTGGTGGCTTTGTTTTTTGTTTTTTTAATTTTGCAGAATCATGTCTGAAAATTGCTTAAAGTATTTTACAGTAATTATTTCTCTTTCCAAGCCTTGAAGAGAATCTCATGAAGTTCCAACATATTTGCCGTTATAAATCTTGTTAGTGCCTAAAATAGTCCAAATAGCAAAACGCATTCCAAGTGATTGATGAAAGTTTCTTTCAACACTTGGTTTTTTTGGTTCCCTCTCTTCTCTCTTTTCTCTTTTTTTTTTTCCCTTTTTGTTTTTCGTGTATGTGTTTAGGTAATGGGATTCCTAATTCATTTTTCGCCATCATGTATTTTGACGGTACAGGTAACAATGCTCCTGATAAAGCTCATATACTTGTATGCTAAGGTAGCCTCTCCTTTTATTATTTTTAATTTTTTAGTGTGAAAGTCCTTTATTTAGGGAGGGGAAATAGCTAAATGTGGAAGTCAAGGTATAAAAACTGATGTAAATGCATTCTAAGAAGGTTGCTAACTACACACATACAAAGTATCTAACTCTGCCTTCAAAATTCTTAGCTGTAAACTAAGTCTCTAATTTTATAAGGTGTTGCAGTGCAATTGCAACCTGCAAAATCAATAAATTATAAATATATTAAGGACCATGTTTATAAATACACTGCACATTTCCAAAACAGTTAAATCACAACACCAATCATTTTAGATTTAATAAGAATCAATACTGATGGTATTGATGTAGTACTGTATTTTTGCATTGTTGTGTTGAAGAAATAATAATTTGTAGAACACTGATCAAACAATGCAAGACAAAAGACCTATGACTTGTCTTCACAAAAAAACCTGTGACCATGTTTTGGGGGTGTTTTTCTAGTTTACAGTGATCCAATATAGCAGGGAAGATGAAATGTTATTATCTGGTAAGAGACTATGAACAATTTTTCACAATCCAACCTGTTAATCTAGAGAAAATGAAGGGCTAAGGATTATTTGTAATGATTAATTAGAATTTTTCCCCAGAACACTACCATGTATTCTTACAGGGGGGAGCTGAAAAGGAGATGTTGGAAACTGTGCCATAAGTGGAGTTACAAAAATGCCATTTTAGCAAGCTATTTTAAGATTTATTTTAATTGTTGTATGTCATGATGGCTTTGTATTTATTTGCTTAATTATTTGTATCACTCTGATGAATAGTCGTTCTTTTATTGGCTCTTTCTTTTTTTAAGAGAGACTGGAGTTTTTCCTTTGTCTCTGTTATTTTTGAGTCTTGTTCTTTTTGTCTCATGCTTGGCTTGAAATCAAACAAGTGAGCTTTCAAAACTTTCTTTTGTTGCTGAATTCTGGCTTAGACAGAAAACTCAGTTGGGTGGTGTGCAAGTTACTAGGGCCAACTTCTGTCAAGGATATCGAGTCCATGAATGGAATGGAGAAAGCATTTCATTTTAGATTCTTTTAGTCAGTCTTCCAAGCTCCTATTTGAAGTCATATGAGTACAGATGAATTTTACCAGAATTTAGCTCAATAACTATAGTTTAATGATGACAAAAATTAATGTACTTCACGGTGGCATATTTCATGAATCTGTAAATAGAGTGTGGTTCTTAGCTTTGAGTGGCAGAGACAGGTTCTCACTAGGTCTGTAATTATTTAATACACTTTGCTAAGAAGGAAAAGGAAATGACTGCAATATTTTATATTTTAATTCTAAATGAAATATTACTAGGCTTTTAACTATACCTTTTCCTTGTAAAGGTATATATTAAATGCAGAATTGAATTGTCTGTAGCTCTTAACTCAAAGTTTTTGATTTATTTTTTTCTTTTGTTTAAATACTCCTTATTCAAACACTGAAGAGAAGGTTTACTGTGTTACTCAGCTTGAATATTTACCTTTTAAAAACGTTTTTGATTAACAAGGTATTTGGCTTTACTTATGCTCAGTTTCTGAATGTAACTTTTAAGCATCTGGTTCCCTAATGGAATTTGCAAACTCAAATCAGACCCTTAATTTTCATGGGCAGTGTAAGGAGAAAGTCATTTGGGAGCTAGGGGTGACAGTCAACTGTACAGACAACTTACTATGCTCTTTTTCAAAAACATGGGTTAGAGGAAGTTAGTAAATTAACAGCATATACAGAACATTCACTTGGGAAGTAGGGCAAGCCTGCCTGGTTGCAGAGGATCAAGATTTGCATTTCTTCCTGTGGGGTAAGTTGGGCACTGGGAGATGAAGGAAAGATCTGAAACGCCCCTTTGAGCAGAGCCTAGAAAACAGCAGTCAGCTTTGTATGTACAGCTCCCTGTTGGACCTGATGGTTTAAGTGTAGATCCCTGTGTGCTCAAGTGCCTGATAGGTACTGGGGAGAGAGTGGAAGCTGTGGTACACTGGTTGGGGTTTTAGATAATTGGGTAGTATGCAAGTGTTTACTGGAGTGTCTTCATCTGAATAGGGCCTGAAACAAAGCTTGAGAAAGCTTTTCACGTGATCAAAATTCTCTAATTTTTTTTGTTGTCCAGTTGTCTGAAGCAACCTGCAGCTATATCTGCTGCAGAGTTAGATAACCTGTAGTTATTAATGCCCTCTTATTTTGAAAGTGAAAAGTGTATTTACCAAATACAAGTTAACAGACACAAATAACCTCAGAAATGAATTCAGCTATTCCATAGAAAAGGAATGAGAAGCAATACATGTCCAGATGCCTTTTTCTCTTAATTTAGCTCAGTCATGAGTTAGGTCTGTAAAATGATGGCTGTGTTTGTTTCAGAGGGAAGCTGGCTTAGTAGGTGCTTCTGGCAAACCTGGTCTTACTGGCTCCAAGGTAGAAGAGAAACCAAACAAATACCCAAACAAACAAACAAAAGTTTCATTCTAACCATTTGCAGTCTCAACATCCTTTTTGCCAGCTGTAAAGTATCTGCATAAATTGTACTTGAATTACATATACAGTTTCTGAGTTATATAATGTCACAGAGGAACTCTCAAAAGAGAAAGGACATGTGGTGCTGGGATACAAACCTGCCCAGCAGTATTACTTTGCATTAAGAGCAGTTGCCTAAGTCTTCAAACTGCACAGATCTTTCCAAGTACAAGACTGCAGATTCAAAAATTTGAAATTCAAGAGTCTCGAGACCTCAGCAAAATGAGATGAGGAGCAGCACTTCTTCCACTCTTCCGTTTTAATCTTTTGGTCCTTTCCAGATGTGGAATATTGTAGGAAGGCCAGAACTTGCAAAAAAAGACATATATATTATAGACCTTGCTGGTAATACTTGTTAAAATTGCCTCTTTTCATGGTCAGATTTTTTGTTGATTGCAGTTGCTTTTAAAACTAAATCTTAGTGTCTGTCCAGCTAATTCCTCTTAGAAAATTGTAGGGGAAATAGTTCTGCTGCTTCAACAAATTAAGAGACCACACAAAAAAAATCCCCATTATTTTGTTGTTATTAAAATTTCAAGAAAATGTTCTGCAACATGACCTTGATGCAATTTATGTATCTTTAGGGCAGATACTTCCTGTAATATAGCACAAGGGGAAGGAAGGAAGGAACTTATTTTCTGCAGATGAGGTAGCCAGCATTTTGTTCAGCAACAAGATTACCACAGTCTATCAATTTCTACATTCAAAGCCAGATTCACACTGACTTGTACTGCAGGTATATTTAAAACGCTGAAAATCAGAGCAGCAATCCTGCAGTGCAAGACAAGCAATCAGTGGTTGTCCATGAAAAACTTGTGTGAAATGTTTTGCCTAACTTAATATGAGAATTTTGCCACAGAAAGGAGAATTTAAATCAGTCATTAATGTGTTACTTTTCGAATTTCAGGTTGGTTTTTTTTTTTATCTCTGCAGCATTTGAATTCTTTGGAGTTGCCAGTGGCTAATGTTGTTGTATTTTCTATACTGTCAAGTGGGAATTTCCTAAACTTCTTTACCTACATTTTGTTGACTGTGTTTCTTATTTTCTCCAATTTGGAATTTTTTTTTAGATTCAAATATGTGCAAAAAAAATCTGGATTATTGCTGAAACATAAGGCATTAAATGATCACTAATTGGTACAGGCAGAGAACTGACTTGTTTAACAGCAGCATTGCTGAAAATGATGGGGAGGTAGACACAAGACTGAATTATGAGCTAACAGTGTTCTCCTACTTGAATAAAATAAACCACATATTGGACTATGTAATTAAAACTGCACCTAGCAGATCAGGGGGGAGATGTTTTCACTTCTTTGCTTGGTGGTGCTGCACCTGGTATACTGTGTCGTGTTTCGGGGGTTCCTCCACCTTCACTTCCACAAGAGATGTGGAGAAACCAGAGAGGGTCCAGCAGGGAATTAGTTTGTGTTCAGGGGCCTGGAAAACAAGAAATCTGAGGAGAGTTTCAAGGAGAAAAATTTGTTGAGTCTGGCGAAGAGGAAGCCACGGAGTGATTGACACTGTCCTGCAAACCTGAGGAGCCCAGCTGGCTAATCTTCAAGGACAGCTTCCTCAAGCCCCAAGAACACTCCATGTTGTTATGCAGGGAGTTGAGTGAGTATGGCAGAAGGCCAGCATGGATGAACAAGATGCTTCTGACTGACCTCAGACAGAAAATAAAGTAAACAGTTGGAAGCAGGGGTGAGCTACCCAGTAGGAACATAGAAACACTGCCAGAGCACGTGGTGATGGAGTTAGGAAACCAGAAACTTATCTGGAATTGAAACTAATAAGAGAGTTTAAGGGCAGCATGAAGGGCTTCTGTTAAGTGCATCCATAGCAAAAAAAAAACTGAAGAAAATGTTGACCTGCTGCTTAATGGGGTGGGGAGTCTGGAAAAGGCTGAAAGGACCCAATTTTTTTTTCACCTTCTTTTTTTCCCTAGTAAGTTTTGCCCTCAGGCCTCCCAGGTTACTTAAGCATGCTAGCAGAGAGTGTGATAATGAACTATTGCCCACTGAAGCAGAAGAGAGTATTAAGGAGCACTTAAGCTACTTGGATGCTTGCAAGACACCGAACATTGTGCATCCAGGGGTGCTGGGGCAGCTGGCTGATGTCACTGCAGGGTTGCCCTCTGTCATGATCAAAAAATTATGATGACTAGGGAAGGTCACTGATGACTGCAAACAAGCAAACATCGCGTCCATCTTCAAGAAGGATCCATTGAACTGCAGGCCAGTCACCTCCACCTCTGTCTCTGGAAAAATTATGTAGCAAATCCTGGAAGGAATGTCTGAACTCAGGAAGGACTAGAAGGTCACTGTAAACAGCCAGTGTGGATTTACCAAGTACAAATCACACTGACCAACCTGATTGCCTACTTTGATAAAATGACTGTCAGTGTGGATTAGGGGAGAGCAGTGGATGTTGTATACCTTGATTTCAGCCTGGCTTTTGGCATAGTCTTCAGACATATAATTATACTAGCATCTGAGGTTCTGACTGGATAAATGGACAACAGAGTGGGTGGAAGATTGGGGTCAAAGGTGGAATGATGCTATGCAGTCCGACTGCTGCCTAATAACTAGTGTCATACTCCATGAGGCAATACTGGGGCAAATATTATTTAATGTCCTTATTATTAACGTGGATGATGGGTTTTTTAGCAAGTTTGTGGATGTTATCAAATGCAAGGAAGTAGTCAATGCACTGGAAGGTAGGGCAGGAAGGACATTCTCAACATGCTGGAGAAATGAGCTATTGCAGAACTCTTAAAGTTAAGCAAAGGCAAACATGAGGGCCTGCCTCTGAGAAGGAATAGTCTCCTGCCACAGTACAGGCCAGGTGCCAAATTTCTAGAAAGCAGCTCTGCAGAAAGGGAGTTGGAAGTCCTGCTGGATGCCCTTGTTTTGAATAAGGCCAAAGGCAGCTCGGGCTACCTTAGCAGGTGCAAGTCCAGCAGATCAGGAGGAGGGATTGGTGAGTGCTTGTGAGACCGTATCTGGAGTTCTGCATCCACTTTGGAGCTCCCTGGAGAGGATAAAGAGCAGCTCATTGGGGTGAGTCCAGTGGATGCCCACCAAGACTGCTAGGGCTTGGAGCCCATGACGTAGGAGGGGAGGCTGAAGGAGCTGGGCTTGTTCAGCCTTAAGGTGAGATGACTGGGAAAGTAGGGGGTGGTGGGTGCTGTGCAGACTCATTGCGGTCTGTAAGTAGTGAGTGGGTGTGGAAAAGCCAGAGTCAGACTCTTATCAGAGGTGTAAAATGAGAGGATGAGAGGCAATGAACACAAGTCACAGTCAGAGAAATATTGACTCTATCTCAGAATAATTTTCATATAATGAATTTGAGATTGAGTAAATACACAAATGGGAAAGCTAAATAAAGAAAACACTTCTATGAATTTTTTAAAATAAGTGTTATCTGTGTTGTGTGTCCAGCAGTTGGAGAAGAATGGGAATCATAGAACAGCCCAGGTTGGAAGGAGCTTCAAAAGAATATCTGATCTGACCTTTTGCAAAAAAAGGAAACTAAATGAATCGAACAGAAATTGTAAACTTTTGTAAATTATTTCAGGAATTAGCCTCTCATTTTTAGGTGAGGACATGTGGAAGTTTATTTCACTAGATACTATTTTACATGTTTGGTCTTGGACTTGCTTCTAAAATTGAGCTGTTGATTATGTGAGCCACCCCTGCCAAAGGAAAAAAGCAAAAGGCAGCTGCTGTAGGTAGGTGGTGAAAAGTCCAGAACTATTTGATAATTTATACATCTGCACACCTCCAAAGCTTTGAATTTAATTCCCAGATGTGTAGTACATGATCAATACATGATACATTACTTAAAAGATTTGACAAAATGCTGCTAAAAATTTTGCAAGTTATAGCCAGCTGTTCTAGTTAATCTTACTTAAACTTTAGACTTCTATTTAAGGAAATTATACTCTCTGAAGGGTGAAAGAATGTTTAGACATTGCTCCATCTAATTTTTTTAAAGGAATTTTGAAGAACACCATAAGTTCTCCTTTAGATATTTTCCACTCTTTTCGTCTACAGACATATGAAAAATCATGTGTGCTGTACTGAGGCCATGAGACTGAATTCTGGAGACTGGAAAAGACATGCAAACAATCTCTTTCTACATGATTTGAGGGAGAAAGAAAAAGTTTGGATTTTTTTAACTAGGTCATTTTTGTGCTGTCTGTATATAATTTTGCCCATCTGTCTTCTGTATGTCTCACAAAACATGCAAGTATACACTAGTAAAAACCTAGAGCAGCTGTTTTTCTTGTATAGTATAGACAGACTGCAAACTGCATTTGATGAAGATGTTAACATAGTTAGATTGTACATTATGATCCTTTTCTGAGCTAAAAGTTAGGGAATTAGAGCTGGAAGGAGCATTATAACCAGCCTTTTTATTGAAATACCATCAAGCAAACAATTCAGTCTGCTGAAATAACCTGAGCTTGAGTTAATAGTTTAAAACTCACTCCTTGTGTTTTCTCTTTCTTTGTTATTTGTTTTGGTTTGCTTTTAATACTTGGGTAATTGGATATGATTTTCAAAGTGAAAGAAATTAGTTTTCTTTTCATAAATCATACCTGTATATTTTTCAATTGACCTGGGTTGGAGACCTTCACGGTTGACTAGTCATGTTTAAAAATTAAAATGAAGGTATTAATATGAATAAATTAATTAAAATTGGTTCTGCAGAAGAATAGAAGTACTGTAGTAAGCAGGTCTAGAGTCAATAAATAGTTGAGAATTTTTAAAGCTGAGAAAATCCCTTAGGATGAATGGAAAAATAAATCACTCCTATTAATTGACAAAACTATGGAAAGCCATATCATTTTTTTGTAGACATTTCCCACCTTTTTGAATGAGAGACAATCAGCATCCGAATTATTTCATTTTTGTCTCATAATAAAAGTTCGATGCAGTAAAATTATTTTAAAGAATACAATTGCTTGAACAATGTTTGTTTGAGATTTGTATTTTATCCTTTTGTGTTCCAGGGTGAACGTGGCTTTCCAGGTAGTAAAGGTGAAGAAGGTGAAAAGGTAAATTATTCTGTCCATGTTATTTATTGGTTTAACAATATGATATATGGCCAACCAAGTAGAGCTTTGTTCTGAGTGTCTACCTTAACCCTTTAATTAATAAAATTCTTAAACTTTTGCTATGTAAATGCTTAAGAACAGGAAGTTCTTTATGTGTTTACTGAGTGCCATCAGGGCTTCTTTCAGATTTTTTTTTTTCCCTTAAGGAAAGGTTTTATGAGGAACCAACAGAACCTCTGCAGTGGCAGGAAATAGTTCAGTAGTTTGTATTAAGATGAGAGCTAAACTGGCCTTGTGGAGGGCTGTCTTGGCCAGCCTTGGGTGGCATTAGATGATGCAATCCAATCTTCTTGCATTACTTCTGACAGGTAAGTCTTCACAGGGCTAGTAAATGTATGTTGAGGGACAAGTGGAAGGAAGAGCCAGATACCAGCTTGTCTAATAGGAATTCAAGTAACAGTAGTGATGGTTGATGGTTGTAACTTCAGTTCTTAACCGTGTTCAAGCCTGTTTACCGGTTTCTCACTAGTTTTGGTTTGTTTGGATTAGGCAACCTAAAATAAGAGTCTTTTCTGGAAACATAGGCAGTTTCTCTGTGCTTCAGCCCACTGTCTAAAAAGGATGCAGAAAAGCATTTCTGCTGAATTTATATGTCATAAAGATGAAGAATGAGAGAAGCTGGTATTCTGGCAATATTCAGACTGATGAAAATAGTAGGTGGCAGCTTCTGAATTTAGAAAAGTGTAATATATTTGTGAGTTAGGCTGCTTTGGACACAGATATATTCACTCACCCACCATACCTCCTCAGAAGTGTCAGACAGCTTTCCAGTGTTCATATTTTAAAGAAAGCATGCTATGGATTAACAGAATTGAAGCAGATTTAAAATTTGGAGGGTTTTTTTAGGAGGAAGTATCCCAGTAGCCAAGAAGGAAGAAGTATCAGAAGTAAAAACCAGCATCCATAGCAACTAACATTTATAATGTGAAGATTCAGCCTCTAAAAAAGCCACTTGTTAAGCTTGAGTGTCTCTAACTCCACTGACAGATCTTATTTCCTCGGTAGTATCATTATTCATCAGTTCTGAAGGGCTTGTGGATTTTTTTCTTTTTTTTTTTTTCATCCCCATAATTGCTCTGCAGCTGTGCTGTGCTCTCCTTGAGTTTTATGAATAAATCGTGCTTGGGCAAAGGCACATGGTTCCAGCTGTTGCTGCCACTCTCTTTGCTTGATTTCCCTTATTTTAAAGCAGAGATAAAATGACCCAGCCACTGGTAGTCACATTTTTCATATGTGGAAGCTAAACCAGCATCCTTAGACAATTTTTTTTTCTTTTTGTCTTGTAAATTCAGATGATAATTAAAAGGTCCCATTTAAAAATACTTTCAGTGTAACTGTTAATGCTGCATTCAACTGCTCCTCAAATTAAAGGAAATATAATAGTGGAAGGATCTTTATATACCAGTGATCACTCAAAAATAATTTGGACTAGTCTCATCAGAAGCATCAGATATTTGTGTGGGAAGTGTGTGTTTTAAGGTTGTGGGAAGTAGGTCTTTAACAGTTGTTCAGTTCAGCTTTAATTCAAATCTTTGTTTAAGAATAACAATGTAGAGTTTCAGCTACTAAACTCCAGTATAAAAAAATTATCAACACATTTGCATTTTAACATAGCAGCACAAAATGAAATAGTTATACTAATTTGTGTGTATCAAACATGATTACAAAGCCTGAAATGGAAAATTTTCCTATTACCAAAAATTGTGCCTCATATTGCATTTTAAGGAACAAAATTTTTGCCCACTCTATTTTGTTTATCACCTAGGGTGGGACACAGCTACCTCAGCGTCGGATATTTGCCATTCCAAAGTCCCCACAGAAGTACACAAAAATGAACCATCCTGAACTTTTGGTTCAATGACCCTATCATCCCACAGGATCAAATACTTGAAACCAACTCAGCCTTATACCTGTTGTTTCACCAAATGACAATAGTTGTTTATTGTGTTAGGTTCTGCTTTGGCAGAGCAAGCCTTGGGGACATCAGAGAGACAGAGACAACTGAGGTTACAGTGTGTGATCACTTGTATATTACCGTTATGGGAAGCATCTATAATGTAAATTATTGACGGAGATTCTTTTAGGCTGTTTAAGGGTTTCTCAATAAGAACTTGCTTCTTCTTGAGGAATCCAAAAGTCTTATTCTGCCTTCCTCTGGTTTTGGTCAGTGTTGAACTTGGTTCTCTCTTATAGAAGCCAGTAGTGGTAGGGGAAGTACAGACTATATGTGCAGGTGTTATGCTGCAAGTTTTCCCTCCAAGGGAAATAAACTCGCACTGTGAATTTCTTTTAATTCTCCTTTGCATTCTGTTTTCTTTGTGTTACGTAGATAATGACACTCTTATATGATAATCCTATAACTGCAACAAAAACATTGATTTACCCCTTTATAGCATGACTGAAAAAGTATATGCTGAAAGAAGTTTTAATTGGTTTGCTGCCAAGAAGGCAGACTATATCATGGGGATCTGTTCTCCTTCTAATACTGCTTAGAATTTTAATTTTACAGTATGGGATAGAAAATATGACTTCTACATTTAATGATGATAGGAAGTCAGAAGGTACTGATAATAACTAGAATAAAGCTTTAAAATCCAGAATGTTCTTGGTAAATCAGAGATGTAGCCTGAAAAAAAATGTTATCAAACATAGAAAGAATAAGTGCAAAGAACTACTTGCAGGGGAGAAAAAATCTGAGATGCAAAAAACCCAAATCAAGTAGTATCTACGCAGAAATTAAAATCTGAGGATTATTTAGATCAGAAGCTGAATGCAGGTAAATGAAATTGCAACTGAAAGACTTATACTAAGATATTCCAAAGTGAACTATTGTCTGCAACACTAATTAAAAAGTCCTATTAAAAAGTGCTACTTGGTATTGATATGGCTTCAATTTTACAGATTTTGAAAGGCAAGCACTGAGAATGACGGGTGCTCAGGAATACAGAATCTTTGAGGAAGGACTGCATGATTGACTCTTAGCATAGAGTCCGCTGAAAAAAAATATGTGAACAGTCTTCAAATACATAATATTGCAGCAAGGGGAAGAGGAATGGTCTGTTTGTGTGTCTGTAGTGCATGCAGAGCAGGGGGATGGAAGTGCAGCAAGGAAGATGCTGTGTAGCCATTAGGAAAGGGTTTTTAATTGTAGCACTGTTGTTTATTACAGAAGTAATTTCCTCTTCCAGTGGTCTGCACTTTTTATCCTGGTAGCACAAATGGGAATAAACTAAAGACTTGCTTCATGAAAACACAGGAGATGAGATTATCTTAAATGACTTTGCCATTTTCTGTTAATGGCATCAAAATTACGCAAGGTATCACTTACACTAATTTCTAATTGGATAAGCACAAGGAATAGCAAAACAGTTTCTCTTTTAACATATATACTTGTTTGTTTTTAACATCCAGTTAATAGTTTTCTGTGATAGGACTGTAAAGCTCTGGAACAAGTTGCCCCAAATGGTTTTGCAGCAGCAACATTTCCTTGAGATTTTCAAGAGGAGCCCTGAGCAACCTGGCCTGATTAACAGGTTTGGGTCTGGATTTCAACCTCTGTAGGTTTCAAGATCTCAGACCTATCTTGAAACCTACAGAGGTTGAAATCTAATTTATTCGTACTTATTTTGATACTAGAAATATGTGCGTCGTGTGGGAGTTGGAAAAGACCCAGTGCCTGTTGGTTAATGACAGAATCATGGAGTTAACTAGGTTGGAAAAGTCCTTTGAGATCAATGACTCTAACGTATGAACAAACACTACCTTATCAACTAGGCCATGGCAGTAAGTACCACATCCAGTCTTTTTTTAAATACTTCCAGGGACAGTGACTCTACCACCTCCCTGGACAGCCCATTCCAATGCCCAATCACTCCTTCTGAGAAGAACTTGTGTCTAATGTCCAGCCTAAATACCCAAATTAAACAAATAACCTCTAAGATGCCTTTTTCATTTGTTAAATCTGTAATTAATTCTCTTTCCTCCTGGTTATTGCTTCCTTTGGTCACTCCAGGTAGTACACTTTAACCAGGTCCCCCATTTTTTTCTGTCATCTTGTCTACTTTTATGGCTAGAATATGTATTTTCTTTAGTACACTTTACAGATATGATTCTTTCTGTAAATGAGCTAGAACACTGAGAATTCAATTTTCTGGGACGCATGGAACATGAACACCATATAGGTTTCATTAACATTTGGCAGTATGTGTGGAACAAATCTAAATTTTATTTGAAATAATGGTGATAGAAAAGCCAACACATTTACATGTTAATTATAGCTGATCAAACATGACTTGTTTGTCACTGGTAGATAACAGCCATTTCATGGAGCTGGGAATCCTAAATTCCTTGCCTTGCTTAGCTATTTCAAAATGCTAGTATAGAATCCCTGTTTGTGTTTTAAGTCAGAGAGGCAAGGTGTGCCGTTATATAAAAAAATCACAGGACTAGCTGGTATCTCAGAAGACTCAGAAGTTGTGACAGTAACAGGATTGCTGTGCTCTGGACAGGAACTCTTCACTTGCAGTTTCGCTGGACTGGCTGCTTTCCTTCATAAAGTATGAAGGAAAATTTCATCTCATACTTGAAACTGAGGATTTTAAAACTGGATGTCATTGGACCTGAGCTATGTGGCAGTTTATGTGCTGTGATATGCACTCATAAACACTTGAGCTTTGGTAAAGTTATT
Source organism: Eulacestoma nigropectus (assembly GCA_013397775.1). NCBI lineage: Eukaryota > Metazoa > Chordata > Aves > Passeriformes > Eulacestoma > Eulacestoma nigropectus. The sequence continues at coordinate 179,703 of VZTE01005577.1, forward strand.
ATTTTACTACAATTCTGCAATACTTCTCAGTAAAATTATATTCATTTAAAAGTTACATGTATTTGAATAAGGGAAACTTTGAGAATAAAACCATGATGATAGTTATTTATTATTTCCGGAGTTTCATCCTTTTTACTTTATATATTGCATGTCTTAATTGTGCTTTTGCCTGTGCACGCATATAAGAAGAGGGGAGGAGTCTGGAGCTTGTCCAGTCTAAATGTTGAAAAAAATTTCATCTGCTTAATTTTTTTCTAAATGCAGGATGTTCTTTGTATATATTTACTATTTTCTGAAGTACAATTTGAATTATCCCAGGAAATAGGGCTTTATCTATTTCCTTTAGAAGACAATTCCTAATAGATCTTAGTGTCAAGAAGATTTCCTGGAGGTTCAACATTGTCTACTCCATCTTATCACACCTAATAAAATACTCCTCTGTCTATCTTCTATCCATTTAGAACACACAAGGCTATAAACTCCCAGAGTGCCTTCAGGTGTAGTCTTTTGTTTCAGTCTTCAACATGCTTTTCTTAAATAAGCATAAGTAAATGAAGAAAGAATCACCTTTCCAAGTCTAACATGCTGGTTTGAAGTTAGTCATTATTTACTGGTTCTAATGTTACAATGCCTGTATCATAAATTTCAGTGGTAAAACCAGATGCTCGAGTACTGGGGAAGCTTCCAATTTACTTGAAAAATAGAAGCTATAGCACATAGATGGAAGACAGTCATAAACCTGAAAGGTCTATAATTAAAAATACTAGAAAACTACAATTAAGAGAAGCAGTTAATAACCCTGTGGATTAGTAGAGGGCTTTTATTTATGAGCTGTAGATTCTGCTAGAAATGCTTCAGTCTGAGCAAAAGATTAGAAGAGTAAATTCCATAAACTGCAAATCTTGGTGTAACCATGGACACTACCTGTTGGTCTTAATGTTTTTGGAGTAATGGAAGAATGTGTAATTTGCATTATAGACTTAGGGTCCTATTTCCTAGTTTCTTTGGATGCGGGTGGAGTTGGTGCCACTGTGCTGAATATTTGGCTCTTACCTGTGCTAACCATCAATGCAGATACTTCATTGGGGCAGGGAGAATAATTTTTGAAATCCTTGAAATCCTATTTCATGCAGGCAAGACTGAGTACTTTACCAGCTGGATATAAATGTTAACAGAGTTTTTTCATACTTGTCTTCTAATGCTATATAGGGCAATATATGAGTTTTCTCTTTCTCATCTTGTAACAATTTAGTTACCTCTTTGCACCGTCTTTTGGGTAGCATTTCAGATCTTTTTTTTCATGAAGTCATACGAGGTTAAATGTTACAAGTTCTTATTTGAGATTTCTTTTTGTTACCAAGTGGATCATTATCAGAGATATTCTGGGGAAAAAGGAAAAGCTTAGTAATTCTACAGGAAGTCTCCCCCTGAAATAAATGCAGTCACGTTGGCATCCTAGTAAGCTAAACATTACTGGGGCTTATCAAGTAGTTCTGTGGTATTTGGCTTGATGTGGCCATCTTCCTACTGTTTAATGCTCTTGCCCTTTGAAACAGACTTTATCAAAATGTCTGTTGGGAATAGTCCCTAGGCTATGCCAACTTTTGAACTGTGCCTGGGAATTATGTGAGGAAATGCTAATCTGACTCATTGAAATGTCTTCAAACAACCTTCACAGCTGGGGTCTATAAATTAAATGATATAGATGACCAAGTTCCAGGTCCCAAGCTCTATCACAGTTTAATTTACTTACACATACCCATTTGGTTAGATTAAAGGTTCATCAGGCTCAGCATCCTGCTTCTAATGATAGCCAGAAGTGGTGCCCCAGGGAAAAGCGTAAGGACAAATCAAGCAAGTATAGTACTCTTCCAGCCTTCAATTATTTGAGACTGCATCTCAGCAGATGTATTTTCAGTGAATTTAGTAGTCTTCAATGGATTTTCTCCCACTAGAAAGTGCAGTTTTCTCCTGGATTCATGTAAACTTTGAGCATCTGTAACATCCTGTGGTGCGGAATTACAGCGTTTATCTTTGTGTTTGAAGAAATACTTCCTTTTGTTTATTTGGAACCTTCTTCCTCTTAATTTGATTTGGTGTCCCCTACTTCTTTCAGAAGGTTCCTGTTCTTTTCAGTATCAATCAAGAATCAATAAGCTTCTATTATGCATTTCTGAGCTGTCTCTTTCAAATTGAAGAATACCAGCTTACTTAGTATATCTTGCTATGAAAAATGTTCTCTGTTGGGTCATCCTTATTAGTTGGTTCTGGATATTACTGAGTTCTGTTCCAGTGTTTAAAGATGGAAGAGACAAAAACTTCCGTCTATGTAATATCACAGTGAAATTCTTTGGTTTATTCTCTGTGCCTTCTTGTCTCCCCACAGGGACTTTTCTATCCTCTCTTTAGCTTTGAGTGTGGCTCCAAGATCTCATTCTTGATCCTTTTGAACTGGCCATTACCAGTCATTGCATTTGGGAAGTTGTGTTTGTGTTCACAGATGTTACGGCTACATAGGGGATATAAGGATTTTAGTCTTCATCATTTGGTGTATATCTACACTGAACTTCATTTGTCCTTCTGCCATGTCATTTCATCTTACAATGCCTGTAGTGAGTTTGTCACAGTTCATCCTCATCTGTTTTATCCTTTATAACTTGGTATCTTCACCAGATCGTTGTGTACTTCAAAATGGTTTTCTTTGAGGTTTGAGTGTAAACACTTCAAGCCTTTCTGAGAACAACCTTAGTGGAAAATGGATTTTACAATACATAAATGCTGGTGTGGACTCTCAACCTCTTTCTGCCTTGGATTAGAAATGTAATATTTGACAGGTGTGGAGGGCTTTTGGCATTAGAAAGGTATCTCTATCTCAAGATCTGAAAATGGCCATTTGCACATATTGAGTACAATTGTCCAAACGCTTGTTGAGCCTGACAGAGTTCAGAACTCTGATGATCCTTGTGAGTCCTTTCCAATGCAGAATATTCTGTGATTCTGTAATTTACTTTGGTCCACAAATCTCTCCAAATTCCAATTGCTCCCACAATGTAGGAAGCTTCTTGCATGGTAGGCCCAGATGTGGAGCTCTGGGCAAGAAAGCCCACATGGTGCTCTGCAGAAACACCCATGCCTGTTCTGATGAGCTATTTGGGGTATCAGAAGGATTGCAGCTTCCTTAGGGGGCACTCTGTTGAGATATGAGGTTTAATAGTGTGAGCAGAGTGCCGAGTCTTTTGGATATACTGCTTCCAGTAACAGCGGCTTCCGTGCCACATTGGAGATTTCTGTGAAGACATGCAGAAACTGATGACTGGATGTCGTTACAGCTATAGATGCCTAGAGAAAGCACTTGCTAGTTTAGAAACAAGGCTGTAAGCCTTTTGACTGGTAGCTAATAAATGGTAATTAATTAAAAATTAATGCAACCATTTTTGTCTGTAACAAATGATGCACATTTAGCAACTGAGAACTGTTGTAGAGGATTACACTTTATGAAAAAAGACTGTACTGACAGGTATCTAATGAGAAGGAGCAATAGGATAATCTAATAAACAGTATTGATGCTGCAATATTTAAAGATAACATTTAGCATAAATTGCATAAAGGCTTATGGAGCCTTGTATTTCCTATAGTTTAGCTTCATACTTTGACAACTCTTTAAAATTCTTTTAGTTATAAAATAGGCATGAATGCAAGGATGTAAATTTGTAGATGAAGTCACAGAATCTCATGGAATGGTTTGATTTGAAAGGAACCTTATAGCTCATTTAGTTCCAATCCTCCTGCTATGGGCAGGGACATCTTCTACTAGACCAGGTTGCTGAAAGCCCCATTTAAACTGGCTTTGAACACTTGCAGGGATTGGGCATCCACAACTTCTCTGGGCAGCCTGTTCCGGTTCATCACTACCCTGATAGCAAACAATTTCTTTGTTTTATATAATCTAAGTCTATCCTCTTTTTCTTAAACAAGTTTAAGTCAATGGGCTCTGTATATGGGCTTTTGAAATTTTGAGTGAGCATTGTTTAGAGTGAGGAAAGGATTTAAATTCAAAAAAAATTTGATGAAAGAAGAAACAATAAAATTACTACACACATTGGTCACTGTAGAAGAGGCGATGACAGAACTGTTTTCATTAATATACTAAAAATAGAACTCAGTGTGTGCATGTGAGCAGGGGAATCTTTTTACAACTCACAAAGACGTATGTGGATGTTAGTACTGAAAAGTCAGCAATATACATCTTTAAGTGTATTTAAGTCTCCAAAGGACTTTTTTTCTCCACTTGGCAGTAGTTGATGTTTATTAACATAATACTGTCAATGATAAAAATGGTCTTACTCCCAATCTCCTCCCTTCCAGTTGCTTCTTCCTATTCCCAGTGTCCCTGTGCACTGCTATTGCAACTGTTTGTGTGATTCCTAGTAAAATAAACAAGTCAGGGAACTGTTTAGACCAAAAATGCCTCTGTTTACTGGGTTTATATCCCAGCACATTCTGTCTCTCCAGACTGGTATGTGGCTTTTCTTCAGCAACCGGTGTATTTCAGAAGAATCGGCATATTTTAGTGACTAAAAGGTGCTGCAGATCCATACAGATGAGTTTTTGGTTTGGAGAACAGCGTGATTCCTTTTGGATGAAGCTACACTGAGAGATGTAGATTGGGAACAAGCCTAAGGTGCTGCAATTGCTAATGGCTCTTGAATTCATGAAACCAGAGTAAAGCTACTTCAGTGTAGGTTGGAATACCTCCAATAAAATACAGTGTTAATATCTAGTACTCTGTGCCATTTTCTCCATAAATCATTTCTTTTGTGCAACACTCTATGCTCATATGGGCATAAGTAAAAAATACTTTGAAGAAGACCTGACATGACACGACATGGAAGTCAAGGGTATTAAGGCTGTTACAAAGGATCTGCACAAAAGTTCAAGAATGGTAAATTGTACAGAAGGATGTACTAATGTAGCTGACCCAATCAGCAGCTTTATGATGCTACTTTTTACAGTATGCTCATTCATCATTTTTGTGTATTGTTAAATTTTAGTTTAAGAAGCCAAAGAAGCTGGCCTAGACGAGCAACTAATTTGCAACAGCTGCTGAGAGTTTCTGTGACAGTAGGTGAAAAGTAGGTGACTGAGTTGTCTTAGATGTCTGCAGGGAGCATATCATTGATCTTGGTGTAGTGAGGCCAGTGTATATTGTGCACAGATAAAGAAAAAGGCTTTATCCATGTACCTTTTTAAGTTTTATGTACTTACTGAAGGCTAGCAGTAAGTTAAGCTCCTTCTAATGTTGGTAGCTGGCCAGTAGATACAGTTCAGATTTCCTAGGATGACCTCTCTAAAGATAATTCCTCCCATTCAGTAAGCTGCAGAATATTGTCCCACTTATTTATTCTAGACCCATTGATTCTTTGCACTTCACTGCACAGTGGTTCAGCTAGAAGAAATAGAATTGCTTCTATAGATGGTACCCATAGAACCTACATGGGCTGATTGTATGGATAGTTGCCAGGAAAATGGGAGCTGTTGATTTTGATCCTCTCAAAAGGAAAGAAAACTTCCTGCATTAAATGTCTATTTTCTAAATTTTGTGTAAAAGGTGGAAATTTCCTACTTTTCTAATTTTTTGAACTGACCTTAGTGAAGTCTGACTGAGCAAGGTGTGTTTATTCTGAACACAGATCAAGTCTCCACCTCAGATAAATATCCATCAGGAGACTGAACATACCATGTCTTTAAACTGTAACAGGGTTTGTGAGAGCTTTATTGAAACACCAGTTTCCTGGTCTAAAGTATGCATTTCTATGACTTTAATAAACTACTCATTGTAGTCTAAGAAAATAGAGATAACTGATACTGCTGTCTGTGTGAGCCTGATGGACATGGTTAATAGTCACAGCTACAGAAAAGGCTATTAGTCTGGCTGTCACGTGACAGAAATAAAGCTAGAGGTGCAGCCTTTGGCAGAAAGGATGTAGCAGTCCATCAGCTTGTGCAAACACTTTACGTGCCTTTAACCATCTGCAGAACATCTTTTTGAGTATAAATGACAATAGCAATACCCTGCCAAAACCATGAAAGCATGTATGTCTAAAAAATACTGCATTCTGTGAAAGCAGCACTGTCAACTGCTGTCAAGAACAGATTGGCTTTCGGTTGCCTTAGGAGACAAGCCCTGAAAAGAAACTAGTTTATTCCTCCTACGGAAAAATCTTCATTCAACACTAACACTAACCCGGTATAAACAGAAACCTCCCCACTAAAAGGCAGATAGAATTTTAAACAATTGTAGCTGAAAGTCAAATCCATTTCTAGTATTTACGTAAGAAATGGAAAAATAATCTGCTCATTAAATGAGACAGCTTTTTCTTTTGAGATTTTAATCTATTGATAGATACACAAGATACTTAAGTTTAAAATTACTGGGGAGTTCGGTGAGGGGAAATTTAGAGCCAAATTCAGCTATTACTTTTGTTCTTGAGCAATGTAAGAACAAAACTCTGTAATAGCTCAGGTATTTGTGCAAGTTGAAACGTATTATGATTCCCTTGTGTTAGGCAATGTACAGAGTGGACCATTTATTTAATCCAATTATAATTAAAATGTAAGAATTAAGACAGAAGAAGAATACCTACAGAACAACCAGACCTGGCTGGCTAATTAAAAAATAAATAATACAAAAAATGGTGCTACACCCATTGTGCAGATTTTGTGTTCATAACACTAGAGAAGAATGGGGTTGAAGGGAGTGATTGTCGAATGGGGATAAATGATATGACCTCGTGTAACTTTGCAATGCCAAGCTGTGCACTGACTTTTGCACTTAGATGTCCTGGTATTTAAGCATGTGTGCATGAGAACCATCACAGGAGAAGATAAATGATGAACAGAGTTTTAGCAATGACAATCCTAATGGGTAGATGAGAGCAGGATGAGAGAGTACTTGTGAAAAAAGCCTGGAACAAAGTGGAAGCTGTGTAGAGGGATGAAAAACATTTTGTCTATGGTCTGGATGTGGTTGGTATCTGAGAGACTCACTTCAAGATAATTCCAGTTCTTGCTGACCAACAGAATCAGTGTTTTTTACAGTGACAAAAAGAGGAAACTTTCACAAGTTAAAAATGTTGAAAGAAATATTTAAAATCGTTCAAACAGATTAGATATGAGATACTGGAAAGTTAAGACATGCTCTTGGCCAGGAGTCAAGTCTGGATGTAACTGATAACTAATAGAAATGATTGTTGATTTTATATTTGCAGATGAGATTAGCCAGAGACACTGTAGAAGGAGAAGAAAACTGGACCGTGAATGTTCCCTGTATGGCTTCTGCATGGAAAGATGCATGTATGAGTTGTCTGACTGAATTCAGGAGTCTTTATAGTTTGGAAAGCCTCTTGCTTTTGGATGATGAGGAAAGGTATAGCACAATAAATTATATGCAGTACACCAATTTTTAAACTAGAATGGTATGCTGAACTCAGCCAGATGGAGTGAGTAAAGAATGGAGTATCCATTACTATTCAAAATATGGTTTTTTGAGTTTTTAAAATGTATTCTGAGTCTTTCTGGGGAGTTATGTTAGAAAGCTGTTTACACCCACTAAAGCCTCTGCACAGAAATAACAAGTAGCATTTGCAAGCGGAGATCACCAGGAAAAAGCTTTGTGACTCTTCCTTATAAACACATTTTACTTGACTGATGATACTTTCTGAAGAGAGTAGTAATATATTCAAGTGAATGTTAAGAATACACTTATTATCTTATACACTCATTATTGTCTAGGAGACTGAAACTCTGCTTTCAGATAGCTCATGCATTAGATTGTACCATTTTTCTTATTTCTATGAATAAAAGTTTAATCTTGGGTTAAGAATTTTTCTTTCAATTTAGATCTGGGAATATATGATCAAATAATTGCCATAAAGAGTGGGGTTTTGATTGTTGATTTTGTTAGTATTTTTCTCCTTGACATCAAAAGGTTTGAAGGAAAAGAAAAAGAAATTGAAATGGTGATGACAGCATGAGCCATGGCAGGATAGCATACAAAGCAAAGTTTGCAAAACACAAAGGCTAAATTTAATGTGGCAGAAAGAAAAGCCAGTGTGAGCATCTTAAGCATGATTAGGACATTAATTATTTGTGTTGGGATGGTTATTAATGAAAAACAAACTAAATGTGAGATCGTGATTAGATTTGCATACGTTGTAGCAAGCAAGAGTTAGCCAAAATCTCAGTATTTTTTCTTCTTGTGCCAGCTAATATCTATTACCCAGAAGGATAAATCTGGGTCTTTATGTTTCTTTTACCATAACAAGTCTCTTAGACAAAAAGGTATTCTGCATATCTTATTTTTTCCACTTACCACAGTACGTCTTAATCCCTTTTAGTATTCATTTAATTAATGATCTTTACTTGCTCTGATCAGCACTAGGGAATGTTAGGCAGTCTCTCAGATCTCCATAAGATAGGATTACACTGAAGATAAGAACCAAGATGAGATTCTGTAAGGAACACATTAAGAGATCATAGGACTGTTCACCTGTGTTTTCAATAAGTCATTGCTGGTAGCCTTGCTGTGGCATTTTCTAGGTGTGAAAGAGTGGAATTGGACATTATTTAAGGTTTAGTTCTCAATCATAGTTCTGTAGGCTATGTCATAAAAGTTTTCAACAAGACAGCGACCGAGGACACTTTACTATCTGTAAGGGTGCCATGGAATTAATAGACTGTTTTAGAAATCAGCGTTTGTGGATGTTGCAATGGGAGAGCTGAACTTTTATGAAGAATGTATGAGAAAGGAATGTATGCCTAAGCTACTTGAATGAATGTGGATACAATCCTTCAAACTAAAGAGGTTGCTAGCTCTTCAGAATGTTTATCAGTGTACTCCTGTTTTGTCTGTATTATTTGGTTTAATTTTTATTTTGCTGTTCTGTATCTCTGAACTCATACTATTTAATCACTGTGCTTGGCAGTAATGGCACGTGGACAGAGCAAACTTCTGGGGCATATTGTTATTCTGTATATTGTTGGCATTTGTATTAATGTTTGTCTGTCTTACAACACCTTCATGAAAAAAGGAGACTTTGTTTATTAAATGAGAGAATTTTGACTCCTTAAGACATGTGCCTCCTGCAAACACTGTAATCTTTACTTAGCAAGGACATCATCCTAAGAAAAGCTAAAAACATTTTAACATGTGACTTTGACACATTTTTCAAGAGAGAGCAATCATAGCAGAACCCAGGAGCAGTTGGGAGGAAATGCTATCCTAGAAGAGTATTCAGGGTTATATCTGCCTCACCCACAGGAAGACATGCGTGCAATGGAGTATCATCAAGTCTGCTTAGAGCATTCTCAAGCAAAATCTACAGTTAAGGCAAATTCATTCTAATCTTAGATCATTACTCAGACACTCTTCTGCAGTAGTGCTACAGGGGTTATTCTTTTTGTTTGTGCATTGCATTTCTCCATTTGGAGATCACTACACTGAAACTTCTATTGGATTTGAGGTTTGAGTTGGGGTTTTTTGGGTTGGTTTTTTTTGGTTGCTGTTCTAATTGATCCAAATAATTTTGTGTTGTAAGGTTTTTCTACAAAGAATAAAAAGGGATGGCTGCCTCATTCCTGCTGATAGAATGAGGCAGTTCATCGGTGCGGCTTTGGAGACTTGGGCTGGCCTAGATTCACATTGTTCTGTGCCTAAGGTTTTGCCTTTAGCTGAGGTGGTAATTTGCCTTTATACGGCCTCTCTGGTTAGAAATGTGTAGTGGTTGCTTAGGAATGTGACACGTGACACCAAGCAGTAATTAGGCATTGTGAATATTTTCAGTGTTTTTCAGTCTGTGTAAAAAAAGCAGGAAGGAAAGGTCTTTCTCCTGACGTGGCATCCAGTATGTTCAGGCGTAACACTTGTTAAGGACTCTCTCACAAGACAATAATGGTACAGTTTGGAATCAGAATGTTTTTGGTCATTGTTTCTTGATAAGTGTGTCTGCTGAGCTGTCTGATCTCTATAAAGCTTTGTGATCACCAGATTTATTGCTTTGTCTAAGTACCCTAAATATATGGGCTTGGGAAGACACAGGCTTCTAGGTGACCTGCTTATCACTGTTGACTTTCATTTTCTAGTAAAAGAAGTGTATTTCTGCAATGTATTATGCTGTCTCTTTCTGACCCTGCTTAGGAAATATTCTTATGTGCTACAGGGTTACAGCCTGTTTGGAAATGAGCTTCTTGCATCACTCTTACGTTTCCTTGCATAGTACCTCTCAGTCTGAACTGAGTCAGAATCATTAGTTTGCCTTGCTTTCCACTCTTTTTAAATGGTACAGTGTCTCAGCAGTCCTGAGGTGTTTCACCCTGTGTATTGCCACTTTCCTAAAGCACAGCATCCCATATTCCGTGGAAGATTTACAAGTCAGGCAGTAAGAATATTATTGTGGTGGAACTTTTCATAACCCCAGCTCTTCAGACATCTATCAGAAAATCAGAAAGAAACAAAAGTTGGACTCTTTTAACTGAAGATGTAGAATTTTTTTATTAGTAACTTACTCAAGAAAAATCAATAAGCATTAATGTGAGCTGAAATCAGTTTAAAAGAAGCTATGGAGAAGTGGTCACACAAATAAAATTAATGTAGAGCATTCTGCTGAGACAGAGCTGTGGCATAACAGAAAAAAATATTAAAAAAAAAAAAAAAAAACAACAAGTCATAACTCTCTTAAAGACATATAGGTAAAATCATGGAGTTTCAGAGGTTAAAACTTATAAACTGTCCATACTGACTTAGTGGTATTATATAGCTTGTGTACTTTGGAGAGTAGCTCAGCAAGTGTTAACAATGGCACTTCAAAATTCTTCCGAAAAGTGATACCAGGAATTCCTGATCTGTATCATTAACCAGGCAGTATTGCAGAAAAATCTTTATCTTTTTAGGTTGGTTTTTAGTTATAATGTATTGTATTTCCAAACATATTTCATTGCCTTTTTAACATGGGGGAAAAAGTGTGCCAGGAAAATGAGGCAATCTTTAAGTGGACAAGCGAGTTGGAGGCTGGTACTGTCATCTTGCAGAGGCCGTGGATGTATCCCTGGCCCTAATTAAAGAAAGCTATCACTGAATTCAGTGCATCCTCTATTACACACTGCAGACTGAATCCCTCCCAGCAGTTATTCTGGAGCAACCCCATCAGCTTGTTCCATCGGGGTAATGGAATGCAGAATTCACCCAAAGAAATACAGATAATTCAGTGTTCCATTGGGTTAGTTTTAGTTAACTAATAAAAAAGGCTTGAAGCTTTCACAGTTTTGTCATGCTGTTTTTGCAATAAATAGTCTTTAATTGTTTCATCTGAACGTAGTATAAGCAGGGAGGAGCATTTCATATAAAATGACATTAACGCATTTTTCTCTCCTTTTGTTAATCTATAAGGTACATTGTCACAAAGCCACAATGTCGATTATTAACAGCCTCCTCTACACTGCAGAGTAGCTTCAGCAATTCTGCAAATTGGCTAGATTTGAAGCTGTTAATTATGTAGTATAGTGTGCTTCATAAAGACAGTAATGAGCATGACTTGGCTCAGTTCTTGTGAGAATAAACTGTAAAAATTGGACCTCTGGTTTGAATTCTGGCTTCACAGAGAACACGGACATTTCATACGACAGGCTTGGCAAGCACAAATCGTGTACTCCATTAAAAAATCGGAATATGTTCATGGTAAAGTTGCATACCTGGCAGAAAGCCAGGGACTCTGCAGAGGTCAAAGGCTCATTAACAGGGGGTGCTTTTTATCATTTTGTCAAAGAAATTGAGAAACATCTTAAATCCAAATATTGTGTAAATCATAAGGAATAGGGGGCTTTTTCTTCCCCGCACTCACCAGCCGCACTTGTATGTGTCTAGAGCTGCCTGGCGACGTTTTGAAGTTACCGTCTGCCTGCTGTAGAGGAAAAAGCAAATAATAAGTGAGGGTGACAGGACGGTCATCTTCTAGTTAGGCTCTCTGTTTAGCTTTTTATGTCAATGTAGATGTTGCATAACAAACTATGACAAGATACTTTTACCTTAGGTTTCCAGCTATACATCAAGGCATTTACAAGGTGCTACTACTTCTGAAGCAAATCTGTATATATGTGCATCATTTTTTCTTAAAGTGTGAAAGTAGAAGCCATAGAATTAAAAAACAGCTCCATAAATTGAGATGATTTGTAAATCTTCTAGAAATATATTCAGGAGATATTATGTCAAATATACGACTGTACCTTTATAACTGTTTCAAGACTGTAGCAGTGTAACTGATACTAGTTGAAATATCCTGAAAGTAGTATTAGATGTTCAGTATGTCACAGTGATGAAAAGCAAAATGTTATTTTTGCAGTTCTTCTAAAAGTTTAAGTGAGCTATTTAAAAAAGAGTAGTACGCCTGAGATTTCAACTGGGTTGTTTGGTTTTTTTAAACTGACAGTGAAAGAAAATTACTATCTCAACCAGTCTCTTAATCCATAGAGGAAAGAGGACTCCATAGTTCAAATATACTAAAATAATAAGTGTTAAATTCCTATAACTCTTTGGTGTCATTTGAATTTTGCAGTAAATGTACAGATTTATCTGGTGGGGGTTTTTTTGAGGGGGTTGACCAGTAAGAAAGGGAATACTTGAGGGAAAACCTAACAGTATGATTCAAGCTTATCTGTAGCATTAAGTTTCTTATCAACAGGATGTATTAAAATGGAAACAGTGAACCAACAAAGCCATCTTTTAAGTGGGATTATTAAATTCACAGTTTGCAGCTGCTAATTTGTTAGTAGGCTTCAGTTGTTTGACAAAGCTCATACAAACTCATTTTTAAAACTGATTATTAGATGAAAATGCTCTCTGTCATTGCCATGGGAGGAATAGCTCTGAATCAGGGCTGTGTCACAAAAGGAGTTAGCTGAATGATCTCAGCTCAGTGCCACTTACCTAACAGAATTATGAAGATGATGCTGATATAATGAATAGATTCTGCTCAGACAAATTTAGTCCCCTGGAGAAAATGGAAATTTGGCGAAGAGCTCTTTGTTTTCTTTGGTTTATATGAAGAGCTTGAACTCTAATTAAGTCAGTGCTCACACTCCTATCAGAATTATGTTACTTTGTGATTACTTATTTTGATTTGACAAATTTCATTTGAGGGACAGAGATACAATTATAAAGCTCTTTAGGTTTGTTGCTTCTGGAAGATATTTTCTCTTAAATTATGCTTCTTTAGCGGGTGTATTTTATTCACTTTGATGAAATACGGCTTAACTAGAATAGCGTAGTTGTTAGAGTTAATACAGAGCTGAATTATTTCATGTATTCTACAAAGATTGTTGTGTTTTGTAGTCAGTGTTTCATGAAAAAACTCAGGAACCAGCTACAGTCAATTCTGAAGGAACCTACCCACCATTTTTCTCCTTTTGATTAATGTTGTTCATATTCATACTTGCAAGAAAATCTTCAGAATAAAAGTTGTTTCCATTTTTCAAATGCAAATAATGAACTGTATACCAGTATGAGTCAAAGACAAATGATAGTATTGAGGACTTTTTAAATAAACACTTACTTTAAGCATGAGATAAGAAAACTGAGTCTCAGCACGAAAAAAAATTAATGTAATATTAAGATTAAGATTTTCAAAACTAAACTGTTCCCTGATGTAAATTTCTGTTTCACCTCCGTGTTCTTGAAACACAGCAAGAAACAAGAATGTTCTTCTTCCGTGGTGAGTTTTTATGGATGTTCAATGACACTATGAAGTACAGAGAACTGTACCTATCAGAATGCTAGACATTTTTCAGGGACATTTATTTGGAAAGAATTTCTGTTGGAATGTAGGAAATAGTTTGGCTTGTGCAGCCAGCAATGTATATGTAGAACAGACCAGAATGGTAAAATACTCTTCCTGTTGAAAAGCATAGTGGGTTACTATTTGCCTTGAGTATATATAATAAAATAAATATTCATTCTTTTAGGGTGAAAAAGGAGATAAAGGAGAACAAGGACCAGAAGGCCTTCCTGGAACAGAGGTAAATGGGACAATAATGAAACAGTCAAGTTACAAACTTCTGGATGAATGGTTAAGAAATGTAATTCAGACTTTATGTAAGGACAATGATGGATTTAGAAATTATGTATGCCTGGAGATTTAACATCCACAAGATGATAGGGGAAGAAGAGATGCATTCGTGTGACATAGGAGTTCTTAGGGCTTCATGTAAGGAGGGCTGTGGATAAGGATCTGGTAGGTTCCATGATGTTTCTGCTGATGACTCATGAGACAAACTGAAACAAGCATTGGGATTAAACATAATATAGATGAGAATAATTCCTTGTTAGATAATCTACTGGAAAAGAAGATGTTTTTGGAGGCAGGGTAAAGCTATGATTTGGTAGCTTTGGTTTCTGAAAAATGAAATCCACAAGCTGTTAGCCTTTCCTGAGTGGGTCACTCACTGTGCCATGTGTTTCTTGTGATAAGAGTAAAAATTTAACTTTTTTATTTTCACTGCCAGATTTCACTGCCTACTTAGTTAATTGGACTGGTCCATACTTAAGGTAGCATAAATCTGTGTCTAAAAATACTGGATAATCCTGATGACTGAGTTCACATTCAAGTTTGAACCTGAGCCTGCACTATAGGCATGACTATAACATAAACCTTACTTTTGCCTACTTTTAAATTTTCATTTATTTTTGTATATATGAAACCAAGATGAGAGGGCAAAAAATCAGATTTCTTTTTTCAATGAAATACTAAAGTAGACAACCAGCATGAGTTCAAAAAGCAAAATTTAAAAAACTATGATAATAAAGTCAAGCAAGCTGTTTGCTTTATATCCTCTTCCCATCCTTCTCCCTCTTGACCTTGATGGGGGTTACCCTGGCTTTAGGTTTTGATGCTTGATATTCTTGGCTCTCCAGTTGCATAGCATTACTGTTGAAGGTAGAGAGCATCTCACAGATGGGGAATGACTGACATTAGGACTAGGATCCAGATACAGGATTTGGAAAAAAAATTTAGCAATACTTTTTTTTGCATCTTTTCCAAAAGAATAAAAGAATCAGCATTTAACACAAAAATACTAAGACGGTCTAGCCAGGTCTACTAAAAATGCAGTAAAACAGACTGCATAATTATGCCATTTTTTGCATCACCTGGCTTTCTATGCACACTGTAACCATAAAAATATTTTTTCCTGTTTTAGGTAATTATAATTTAATGCTGGGTAAATCAGGCTGTTTTTAAGTAATAGTGGATGTCCTTCATGTGAGAACATACACTATGTACTAAGCTGAAACCACATTTAGGTATTGAAAGAGGCATTCTCTTGTAGCCTGCCTGTCTGTAAAGGTGAACCGTATACTTCTGTCATGCATACATATATGCTGACAGCATGGAAAAAAAAAAAAATCTATGTTTCTTTCCATAGCTCTGGTGACATTTCTGTGTTGGTCGTACACAATCTCCTTTACTACATGAGATCTTGTTCCATCAAACTTTTAGGAAGAGTAAGGTATACCAAGTATCTGATTAACTCTAGGACATATTTAACATAGTCCCACTGTGAAAGTGAAAAATACTGAGCATTCATATTTTTAAATATTTAATGAAATGTTGCAATGTGTCAGTAAATGGTAGATTATTATTACTATGGGAACTGTCATTAAAACATTAAAACAGAAGTAGAACTGCACATGGCAGTATAACACTATTGTTTGAATGCACACATAATTCCTTTTTAACAACACTTAATATAAAATGCTTTGAATTCAGTTATCACTGTGAATGGAGATGCCAGTCTTTAAATTTACAGGACTGTGTATAATTGACTCTTGGTTGTGTGTCTCTAACTTATTTTGCAAACAGAAATGTAACATCTGATAATTCTGAAATAATTAAGTTAATCTACTTACATTGGTATAATCTGCAGTGCTGTAGAAAGCAAGCCTGAAAACACTTAAAGCTAGTGGCATTGCCTGCTGGCAGCTGTTGTCTCTGCCTGGGGGAGTGAGGGTTTCCATCCTCACAGGAACTTGAAGATGATGACTGAACATTTTATCTTGAACAAATGGTAGAAACATATTTGAATGTATTTTAATCAAAATCAGAGAAGTAGGTGTCACAGAAAACTTTTGCTTGCTGTTGCTACTCGTGTTTTCTTAGCTGTACAGAAAGTTCTTGCTAGAAAGAAGTAGCATGACAGAGGGGAAGCCAGACCTGATTTGGAGACTAGACTGTAATGGATGGTATACCTAGAAAGTTTTAATTCCCTCTCTCTCACTGGTTGTGCTAACTGGCTCAGTTAATCTCATTGAGAACCAGGTTTCAAGGCGAGAACTGTGAATATATTTAACTGTTCTGCACATCTCCCAGTTTATGTCTCCAGCAATCTGAGCCAAGATCTACAATGCCATGTCCCAGCCTGGGACATTATTCAAAATCCATCTGACAACATGAATACTTACTATAAATGCTACTAACGTGATTGCCATTGTTTTTAGTTCCTTAAGGAGTAGTTATAAATAACTTAATAAATTACTAATATAGTCTTCCCGTAGTACATATCCATGCCTGTAAGCAGATATTTGCTTTTATAGGATGAACAGCCAGTTTGTTTGAGTAGTATCTCTTTCATCCCTTGAGACTCTTTTAGCCACTTGACATTAAACTAAGGTGCCACATTGCTGCCACTAAAATCCTGTAATTTTTTTAAGATGTTGTTTCCCTTCACCATTCTTTTGGATATTTTGTTTTATAGTTGGGTGTGAGACCTGTCTGTTTTTGTAACTGAGGGGTTATGAATTGTCTGGTCTAGTTGATAAGGTGTTTATCAGTGAAAGGTTGGACTCGATGATCTTGGAAGCCTTTTCCAACCTTAATGATTCTGTGATTCTGTAATAATGCTGTCATTTGTATCACTGTAACAAATGGAGCTTCACAGACACACTATCTGAAAGAAACTCTGATAAAAACACTCATAGCCTGTGTGCAATAAGGACAAATTTGCAGTATAAATACCCATGAAACTATCTGTGGAATAAGTTCTCTGTTATATGCATATGTCTGCCTGTTGAACTGAAACGAAAATAAAATCTTTATCACTGAAATTTTAGACTCTTTTTGAGTCATGCTGTTTTCATGATCACTGGTGCAGGTAGGAATGAATGCCATGGGATACTGCCAATTATTATTTTGCTGACATAAATTAAATCCTTCAGCAAAAGTTAGTCAAAACAGCAAGTTTTACCATATTTGTCAGCATGTGTCATGCATAGCTAGTAGAGGAATAGTGTCTTTTTTGTAAGTGGTAAAAAAAAAGTAAAACAAATCTGAAATTAAAATCTAGTATATACACTAAACCAAGTGTTTAACTAGTTATTTTTATTTTTCTTGTTGGGGAAGGTAATACCATAAGTGACTTTTCTAAAACCTTCCTACATAAAATGTTATTCTTTACATACCTGATGTCAAAGGATGGACCTCTAAAGATCTGTAAGCAATAAGAGTCTCAGGTTTTCAATGGAAAGATGGAAAACGTATTAGACCTTTTTATTTTGATGTTTATGGGAAAAGGTAAACAGAAGTATGAACATTTTTAAAGGGATCCAGTGTCTTGATATAGTAGTAATAGTTGTTTACCTTCACACCCTTAGGGCCTGTCTGTCTGATCTTGGACTCTCTTACTGTTAGCATTGCAAGGAAATATGTGGATAGGAAGGGGTGAATCCTATACCTTGAAAAAATGAAGTTGGTGATGATATTTTTTTATATCAAGAGTCTGAGAATTCTGTCAGGAACAAAAGTATTAGGAGACAGTAGTTGTTATTTAGGGTCCAGTAAATTCTAGTAGTGGGCCAATTTAAAGTTTTGGAATTCCATTAATGAGAAAAGAGTGGTGGCAGTATTTAGAAGTACATGAGACATAAACTGAAAAAAGTCTATTGTTTGGAGATATGAAAACACTTTGCTAAATTAGAAGAGTTATCCCAACATATACAGGTTGGCATTGTACAGCTGACTTTGAGGCTGTTGTTAACTTAGATTTTAAGGTTGCTCTGTGAAGAAAATGTAGTACTGTTCTTAGTGGTTAGAGTATTTCCAAGTTCTGTTACTCAGTAGAGATAACTGATCTGATCTATAATAATGTGGTTGCATATTGTTGATTAGTGTTGGGTTGTGTACTACGTTTCTAGTACATTAGATAACATGTATTGTTCTAGGAGATTTCACCCTGATGTGACACTGAACCAGATTACTCTAATGGAGGCCATGGAATTGCAAATAACAAATAATGTTTTCCGCAAAAGGTATCTTTTAGAGTTGAAAACCTGTTCTCCTAAAAATATTATTGTAATCTTCCTGCATTTTCCATTGCCACATGTGTGCAGCATAGTTTATGCTGTACAAATAGGTGCAATTCCAGTAGGCAACATTTGGCCCCTGCTAGGAACTGCTGGAGTCTTCTGGCTGGGCTCCAGCTGATCTTTGCATTTTTTCATTGAGAAGAGTACCTGCTGTCAGCTGGTAATACATTTTACCTGTTTTATCTGTTTTTCTTACATTCCACCAGAACAAATACCACTGTCACCTCCTCCAAACAAAAACACTGCCTCTGATTTAATCTTTCCCCCAGTTACCCCCCAATTCACACCCTCACTGATATTTGTGATATACTTGTTCCAGTAATTTCTCTGTTGATTGGAAATTGTATTACAGTTATCGGTCTTATTTTATATCTGTATATAGAACATTTCTACTATTTCCAGTGTTGTTATCTTGTTAGCTTTGAATTGGCCTTATACATACGTACTCTAAAGCTTGTTTGTATTTTGACTTTCATAGAAGAACCATAATGTAAGTTTATTGTGACCTATAAAAAGACCAATCTGTAGTCCTTTTAGAGGAGAAAATGCATCAGCTGAAGATTGTTCATGAACTCACAAATGAATACTATTATATTGGTCCCAAAAAGCTAGAATTCGACTGGGATAGAATTCAATACTCAATTAATTTACTCTGTATTATGAGAGCTGCTGGAATTTTTAATCTGTTCTTGAATTTCTGGCAAATCTGGTCACAGACTCCTTAGATCAATAGAAATTTGTTTGTTTTCAAAGCTGACCTTGTCCTCCTAAAAATTGCAGAAAATGAGCTTTTCTAACTTAAGGCTTGGTCTAAAATCATCCAAATTACATCTGTTTAGATAACTGCATTCTTTTTAATGAAGCATCCTGTTCTGGTCTCTGCCAGAGACAGGGTACCCTACTATACTGTGCTAAAAAGGGCTACAGACTTGACTTGGCACAGGAATTCTTACTTCTTATGGCATTTCAGAGACAGTGAGCAGCAGCTAAACCTCTCAACAGCTTCAAAAGAGTGACTGTAGGGAAGAATAGGCATGGTGCAGTCCCAGATGTGTTTTTTGCAAGCATTGACTATGTCTGGAACTTATTAAGATGATAGTATTTTTAAATGCATGTATAATGTGTAGGAGAACCAGAAATACTTCTAATGGGTCTATAACGTTGGGTCCTTAAAAATCCTCCTTCAAACACTGTGAGGTTTCTTGTAAAACAAGTAGTTTCCCCTTGTCCTTTTTATTTTAGGTCAATTGCTGTGGTCATCATCTCTGCAGTAGCTGTCAGGCAGCACACCTCACTGAGGTGCTCTAGCAGGAACATTACTGAAAGCTTTAAACACAGCAATTAGTAAAAATTAAGATTCTTAGTTTGACAGTGCATGGCTCAGGCTCAGTATCTTTCATCTGCAGTTCCTTTTTCTATTCAGTAGAGACACACAGATATATGTCACCATCTGTGAGCTGCAGATTTTTTTTTAGCCTTATCTTTTGTCTTTTGTAAACATACAGCCTAAGAGCTGATTCCTAAACTCATAACTATTGTTCCACTGCTGATTTGCTAGTATTGATTTTGAACCAAATCCATACAGTTTGCATACCTGAAAAATCCCTAAAGTGGCATTAAGAATATGGATTGTTTGTGTTTTATGCAGTCTTTCAGAAGGAGGTGGAAAGTAAAATATAGCAAATGGAGACAATATTAAAGCTATGTCATAAATATGCAGATTGTAAAAAGAAAGCAATTTTTTGGCTTGGTTTTTGAATCCATCTGCCTATTACAATTTTTAAGTTCAAACAGCAAAACTACTTCTGATTTAACTATTACATATTTGGCAAGCTTAATAAAGAATAAATCAAAGCTAAATCAGGGGTATTTACAACAACCACAAATTTAATCCAAAGTGGGTACTTAAATGCTCGTATAGTTCTAAATTATGTTCCTTCCAGATGGTGAATTAATGTAATTTTAGCAGGAAGTGAAGTTGCACAAATACGCAGTATTTAGAACACTCACTGATTTCATGTTTCTGTACCCACCCAAGGCACAGATGTTAGTTACCATTTTCATGCCAGTTGTCTCTATCTTCCTAATAATTGCAAACTGAGGAAGAGAGTTTGCAAGGACAAAAAGGGAGCTGGGAAGAACTTTAGTTTGTAAACCCTAATTCGGATGTAAATGAATCTTTTCTATTCTTTACCTATTGAACCTCCAGAATAATAATGATGGTGGCCTACTTGTGGAGTATCTCATTTTGATTGGGTCTTGTATTGCCTTCATTGTCACCATTTCATTTCTAAGTAAAATCTTTGAACTTATAGAGGTGTCTCTGACTTTCAATAAACACAGTTCTCATGCCCCTAAAGCAGTGGTCGGAGGGAAGGCACAAGACAAATCTCTCAGCTTAAATAGAAATGAATTGGTGGTAGGTTGGTCCAGCATGAGAATTTAATTCATTCATTGCTGTAGAATGGCATGAATTTGCTGGGTATATTTTGAAACTTCTCATTTTTTCCATTTGTTTTGTAGCAAGGAGAAGACAACAAAGATTGTGAGCTGGGTACTAAAGATAATTTACAGAGGTTTTTTGGGTGCTTCTGGTGAGAACTTCTTGGTGGAAGAGTTGTATAAGAGAGATTGTAGAGGGTAGATTCAGACTAGGTTTAAGTAGGAGATGCTTTACAATGAAAATGGTAAAAACAGGAAAAGCTTTCTCAGAGAGACGGTAGATGCCCAATCCCTGGAAACATTCAAGGCTGGGTTGGATAAGGCTCAGAGCAACCTGATCCAGTTGACAATGTCCCTGTTTGCTGCAGGAGAGGTTGAACCAGATGGTCTTGAGAAGTCTCTTCCAACCCAAACCACTCTGATCCTGTGAGCGTGAAATGGCTGTGTATGTAATGTGTAAGGCTAGGCAGTACTGCTTGCTTCTCCAGTTGAAGGCGAAAGTAAAAAAGGATGTATGAAGGAATTGATTAGTTCTCTAATTGCCTTTTTGAACACTGGTGAAAATGAGAGTGTAGGAAGATGTGCAGCAGCTCTGAGCTGTACCTTCCTGGAGCTCACCAGTTCAGCACTGCTGCTACTTGAAACATAAAACCTGCAGTTCGCTGTCCACCTCTGCCTCTTTCCCAATTTTAGGCTTTCAAGTGAATGTACTAGCATCCTCTCTAGTATTCTATTTTATCTTTGTTGGCCATGCAAGACACATGCATACCAGGACTGCAAAGGAACTTTGCATTTCTACTCACTACTTACCATAATGGGGCACATTAAAGTAGATTGGCTACATATGTTTAATTATGTGTTGAAGACATGTGGTCTTTGATGGATGTTTGTCTGTTCACAAAATAATGAAAATAAAGAATTTTGAGAAAGTACTAATAACATGATAGAATTGTAAGGCCTATTTGTTTCGTATATACTAATTCACAGTGCTACAGGATTTTGTCCAACATTTTTCACAGATGACAAAAAATATGCATTTCTCTTCTTGCCCAGGGACTAAAAGGTGACCCTGGTAGTCCTGGTGTGGCTGGTCCAAAAGGAGAAAAGGTAACTTTTAAATCTATCAAGTTGTATGTATATGTGAGTGTGCACAATATTCTCAAGTTTTGAAAACGTTTCCATAACTATGTGTGGCAAACACCCACTACTGCCATTTGTGCAACTTAAGGGTTGAAGAATATGAGCACAGGCTAGCTGTAAAAGCAAAAGACAAGTACCCTTTATCAAAACAAATTTTAAAAGGAGTTCTGAGCAGGAGCCTAAATTTGGTGTTCTGAATTGGTCTCTGTGTGCACTAATTTGCTCCCATGAACTAAACCTGAAGGTCTCAGATGTGATTTGTACCTCAGTGACCTAATTCTGTGAATATTTACACAGTCAGATGTCTTTACATATGCGAGCTGTCACAATGACTTCAGTGGCCACCTTGTGCATGTAAGCTGCAGCTTGTAACTTGACATATGGAAATGTGTTTTGAAGGATTGCTTTTTTTAAGCTGTGATTCATTTATGCAGAGGGCTGGCTTTTTTTTTCCCTTTAATGTGTGGTGAATTGTGTATATCTATGCCATTACTGGAGAAGAATATGACTTTACTCGCCTATTTTCATAATCAACCTGTTTGATGATTGTACTGAAATTACTTCTGCAGTGCTGCATATTTTCTAAAAGGTCTAGAGGTTAAATATGTATAACTAAAGAGATTGTTGATTTACTTCCTCTCCTGTTTTAACTAGGGAGATGCAGGACCTCCAGGACCAGCTGCCTTGAGTGTGAGTACATGTAAAGCAAAATCAGCCAAAAAAAATCCCTAAGAAATGCTGCATGTTTTTCACTTATTTGCAATGTGAATACTTCCACTAATAAACCTAAAGGTCAAGTCACTTTCTTCAGAGTGCCTCTGCATTTTCTATATGACTTGTTTAGGGAATTCTGTAAATATAAAAAAAATAAGCAGGTTTAAAACATCTTGTTTCCTAACAAATGCTAACAAGGATATTATCTTGTTTATTCCATGTATAAATAGTATAGGCTTGTTCAAGTGAAAGAATTCCCTTGTTATTTTTAGGAAAAAGCATTTTTCAGTAAAATTTTGCAAAAATGATCAATGCTTTTATGGTATTGTATCAGACTGTGTCACTAATTTTGTCATTAATTCATTTATTCACTTTCATGATACTGAAAAAAAAGAGAAAGAAGGTATGAGCTCGGACACAATGATTAGCTGTTTTTTAAGTATTGAGGAATGACCTCTTTAAGTGTGTATTTGACAGGTTTTTTCTGAGGTTCTGGTACACCAGAAAACAGAACTGACTCATGTATTGTATTCTGGCTAGATACTGGGGTATAGATGGTGGAAAATGTTCTTCATTTCCTTGCAATGATCCAGGCCCCAAGCATGTACAAAGCCTGAAGAAAAGTGTCCCCAAAACTCTCCAGGGCATGGCTTGTTTGCTTCATAAAAGTAATAAATCCTGTCTGAATTCTAGTGGTTTTGCTCATGAACTAGGATGAAAAGACCTTCCATTCAGAACAGTCTATTTGGGGAAAAACAATTCAAACCGGTGCAAAAGAGTGTGGCAAAAATGAAATAAAAAAAAAAAAA
>VZTE01005577.1:203233-230773 GCA_013397775.1 Eulacestoma nigropectus
AAAAAAAAAAAAAAAAAAAAGAGACAAAACCTTCCAGATTCCCAGGCTGTAGTTTCACAACAGGAATAGCTCTTCTCCTAGACTCAGTGTTATGAACCACATCTATACTATTCATATTACCCATGTAATCCTAAATAAACTTCAAAAGAACTGTCATCCACAGTGTAAATGATTATATATTGTCTTTTCCCTCTCTTAATTTCCAGCACCATAGCAGCAAGGATCTCCATTAGATCTTACAAACATTGAAGGATGCAACAGAGACCCATATGATAAAGATAAATTCTACTCTTAATGTGTCAAAATTAAGTTGCCATGTTTTAGATTACTTGTTTTTTGGATTATGAAATCTAATATCCTATATCTCGATTTCCTGGGAAGAAGTTAGTACTGTGTCCCAGGTTGCTGCAGTCCATGTCTTGCTGGAGGTAAACAGGTCCATTTATGTTCTTTAGTTCTTGAATATACAAACTGTGTGTTGGAAGAGTTAATATATTATTTAAATATTATTAGTAACCTGCAATTTTACTGTAGCAGATGCATTGGAGTACGTCTTGTTTTACATAGATTCTTACATGCCTTTCAGGGATTACAGAAATAAGAATCAGACATGTCTGAAGATAAGACAGGAAAAAAACCTGAGGATATCTATTTTATATGTGCTCTGAGACCAAGACCATGGTCTTTTTGAGCATTTTTAATGTAAATGTTTGAAAAATTAGTACATCTGTTCTGATAGAAGTACCTGGGTATGTTAAGTCTCCTTTTTTAATGTGTTTATTGCCTTAAGTTGCTGTTGTGGATGCTTCGCTTTCATAAGAATCATACTCAGAGGTCAGTAGTATGATATCAAGAATCACAGAATATGCTGAGTTGGAAGGGACCCACAAGGATCATCCAGTCCAGCTCCCTGCTCTGCACAGGACCATCCCCAAGAGTCATACTACATGCCTGAGAGCATTGTCCAAAAGATTTTTGAGCTCTGTCAGGTTTGGGGCTATGACCACTTCCCTGGGGAGCCTGTTCCAATGCTCAGCCTCCCGCTGGATAGAGGCTTTTCCTGATATCCAACCTAAACTTCCCTCATTCCCTTGGGTCCTCTCACTGGTCACCGCAGAGAAGAGATCAGTGCCTGCCCTTCCTCTTCCCCTCATGAGGAAGTTGTAACTGCAATGAGGTTTCTCCTCACTCTTCTCTTCTCCAGGCTGAACAGACCAAGTGACCTCAGCTGCTCTTCCCCTTAAGGCCCTTCTTCCTCCTCCTCGTGGCCCTCATTTGGACACTCTCGCGGAACCTAATATCTTTCTTACATTGTGGTGGCCAAACGCAGGACTCGAGGTGAGGCTGCCCCAATGCAGAGCAGAGCAGGACAATCCCCTCCCTTGCCTGGCTGGCCATGCACTCCAGACAGTTTTCTCCCTCCTGGCTGCCAGGGCACAGTGCTGAATCAGAAGCTGCTTTTAGATTGACTGAACTTACTCCTTCTGTACCTGAAGTGATCCAATTTCATAAAATGGACTGTCAAAAAACTGCATTTCTTTGATTACAGAATGCTGTGCAAATGTTTCAGTTCATTGATTCCAGCACAACAAGATGTCTCTGTGTTGGTACATTTACTGATGGTCGTCTTTACACTTTTTAAAAGAAAAGATTTAAATTTTAGGAAAGCAGACACAGTCTTCAGAGGGATGTAAGTAACTGATATAGACAAGAGTGAGTGTGAATCAGTTTAGCAGTTTGAAGACAGATTACAGCACAGCGGGAATATATGGCCCAGCAGGAAGGCTTTCTCTCTCTGCCACTGTAAATAGTCCTGCATTTCTGTTGGCAAGAGCTAAAAGAGGATGAATGACATGATTGATGGTGGCTAGGGGAAAATTCAGTTTTCAGAGTGGTTTTATTTGTGTGACTTCTGTGTGGCTATGGCTCTTACAATATATAATCATGAAAGGGAGATGTCATATCTTGCTGTGAACAAATAGTAGGTCAGATAATATCATGGTTTGTGTGTCACTTAATGAGAACTTACTACGTCAGAACCATTCATGCTGTTATAGCCAAAATATGATGTAAGTGTTTTAGTTATGAATCCCGTTAAAGTTTTAAAATGTTCCATTCATTTGGGATGCAGGCATAGTGTCATAAATTTATCCTCTGCTTCTAGTAATTTTATTTTTTCCTAGTGTGAAAATTATTTATCTTTATTTAAAAGATAAATTAATTAATATTCCCGGGGCAGGGAGGGAAGAGGAGTGAAAATGATGACACATTGTTAGAACTAAGTCCAAAATATGACTTTTGGGCAGGGATGGAGGGAATATAAAAAGGGACTTGGTTTTGCTCAAACTGGACAACTGGGCCTGGGTCATTGACCTTCTGCCTCAGTGAGATTGCTTGCAGAGACAGGTGGTAAATTATGGCATTATACAGAGCTCTACTGCCTTGCGCAGCTTTTCCATTCCTGTGTGTTTCCTTAGAAATCGTACATCAGTGGAATAAGCTGAATGAGGTCTATCATGTATTCTGATTACAAACTAGGCCATCAGTAGTGTTGTTCAGTATCAGAACATTCTCCCCATACGCAGACCTGCCCCATGCTTCTGTCCTTAGCACAGGGAGTGTGAAGGTAGCAAAAGACTGAGACTGCTTCCCTGCAGCAGCTGGTTGGTCCAGGGAGAGTTGCCTGTAAGTAATCTACACAAGTATGTAACAGCAAACAGTAGAAATTCCTGGCTTTTTAATTTGTCTGTACTATTAGTACCTGCCAAAGTCTAAAAGATGCCAGTGACTCTGTGTCTAAAAGTATTTGTGCAACCCTAATGAGTAGGAAATCCTCCACTACTCAGAAGCATGAGAAACGTGAAAACATGAGAAAATGCAGGAGAAAATGAAGGGATTGGTACTCGGAGGAAAAAAGATGTATTTTTAAGTGTTCAACTGACAGATATAGCCATTATAGTATGGAATGAGGGATGTTTCGAGGCAATATATATGGCAGAATTCATGAATACCTAACAGGTGTAACAACCTATTAGGTAGATGAGCATATGCCAAAATGCAATACAGACAAAATAATACCACTGCTTTTTAGGATGCAAAAATTATTTTATGAGTTTGAAATTGAAATGTCATAGCTCAGAGAGTGCATCTGAAAAATAAAGTAGAGCTCTGGATCTTCCTGTTTGATGTAACAGAAAACTTCACACTGAAATCCTGACAACATGAACAATTAACAAAACTTCTCAGTTGTTGCAATAGCAGAGAATTCAGAAAGAGATAAGAATTCCGTGTGTTTCTGTGCATTTCTTTAAGGCACATATGTAAGTCTTGTGAATGCAATTTCATCAATCATGCATGAAGAATTAGAGAAAAGAAACAGCATTTTAACGCAAAATATGCTAAGCTGTAAGAAGAAATATGTGATAAAGTTTATAGGATTTACATAGAATCCAAATGAAATTGGCAATTTCAATAGTTCTAAGTGTATTTGTTTGACTCAGGCATTATTCAAGCAAATACAGTTTATTGTAAATCTGACATATATGTATATCTGTATATAGATATGACATATTGTACATCTGACATATATTTGAGCCCTTTTATTAAGGATGTAAAGTTTCCCTGTGTTTCTACGAGTCAGTTAACACTACCGGAGTCCAGATATACATTTTTTTTTTTTCTTCTCAGTTATGGTGGTAGTTTTATGGGAGTAGTCCAAAATCATGACTGATTCTCAGCCTTTCTTTATGCTGTCTTTAATTTCTCTGCTATGTTCTGAATTGCTCTGTAAGTACTGGATTTCTTTCCTTTAGTGCTTTTCAGGTGTCTTATTAATAAATGCTGGGATTATATTTTGTATTTTTCCCCTTTATTATGTTCATTTTATGCAGCAGTTCGTGGGGGAAGTTTAAAGGTTAAGTTCCCTGATAAATTGTACTGTAGCTGAGGAACCTTCAGAGAGTAAAAAGGAGGGATTGTACTGCTCTGTGGTGTGGTTTTGTCGAGATGTGGGATTTAGTGGCAGAAGCTGGGGACTGTGTTCTGCAGGGTCACAGCTGGCTCTGCAGCTTGCCCGCTCTGGTATCCCCAGCTTAAGCCTGTGCGTGCCGTGTCAGAAGAGTGACAGGTGAGGGAAGGTAGCAGAGCCATCTCTTGTAAAATATACGATAACTATTCCTCTCGACACTCGATACGCTGCTTTTAGTTCCTGAGAAAAATGAGCGTCCGTCCGTACGTTCCTGCGAACCTATCCCTTTCAGGAGTTATAAAATAGTCATCCAGATGGCACCAAGTGTTTACTCAGAAGCCGAGGCTTAAGTCGGTCACAGACAGAAGTCCCCAGGACTTGCTTACTAAACAGATATTTGGAATGTTGGCTCCTAGGTCTGGTTAAATCGATCCGAAGGAAGCTGGCACCCAAGTGCCGTGTGGAGGCGGCTGTAGGAGGAAGTTGCAGATTCAGGTCTGGGCAAGTTCCACTGTAACTTTTGGCTCTTCCCTTTTCTAAACAAACATCAACTACAGATTGCATAGCTTTCTCCTCAGTTATTCACGTGAAGCTAAAGAAAGTGACACGCTCTCCAGTAGTAAGAAACTCAACTGATATTACCCTCGCTTTCTTTTCATGTAATGACATAAAGGAAAGCACTGTTTAACTAAAGAAAGTATAGACTGAAAATTACATTTTCATTCTAAATCTCTTGTTTTCATACACATACTTAAAGGAAAATCTGAATTTTATCTATCTGAGCTTTTTTAATGGAGGTATATTAATTTCCTGAAAATACTAAACTGTTTTCTTTTTTTCATAAAATATAGTGAACTCTTAACTCTCACAGTATTACTTACAAATATTCTCTTCTTCAAAAGGTGCTTTTTAATTATGGGAGCAGATGCCATTAAGATTACACCTTTACTGAAATAGAAAATGATTTAGGAGTTACAGTGCGGTTTTTGTCTTCTTTATGCAGTAACACTGATACTGAAGGCACAAGTGAAGATTGAAGCCTTAACCTTACAGTAAATTTTTTTTTCAAAACTTCTTTTTCTGATAAATTGGCATGAATGTGATTTAGATGTTCTTCATTAGAATAATGATTTGAGAATTGCCCATATGCAGTAGACATCAATGTAATGAATAATTTTGATTTACTCCTCAGGATTTTAATTATACTTTTTTTTGCTTAGCAAATAAACCAGTGTTTATTAAAAGTACTAGGTTCATGAATGTGAACTTCTGTGAAATTACCCTTTCAGACTCCCTTTCAAATTATGGTCTCTGAAGTAAAGTACATTTCGAGTTAAGTTAACAGAGAGAGCTAAAAAAATGGCCAAACCCAAAGAATAACGGCATCAGTGAGGAACATATTTTCTCTTTGCTCCAGTAGTAAATTATCAAGAAAATGTAGCTGATCATGTTTTCTGGCAAACTGAAATACTTCTGCTAAATGCTGTCTCCTTTTCTATGGAAGTAAATGGATTGAAAGCAGTTTAGAAAGAAAAGTGGTGTAAGAGCAAAACATTATGGTCACTGCAATAAGTTTAAGAGGCCAAGCAGGTGTACAAATCTTTCCACTTGCTGTCTCCAGGTACTTCAGTAAGGATGTGAATGAGATCAGGTCATGTTTGGAAATGCTTAAGATAGAGGTAATCTAATTTCCCTGATAAATGGTAATACAACAGGAAATTAGTCATCCTTCTGTGATTTTCCTGTGCCATTTTTCCCATTGTAACATGTTGTAACAGTGAGGCGTGTCTGCAAGCTCTGTGGGCTTCCGTGTGGGTGGTGATGGACAGTCTTTTGAACAAGAAGAGGAAACTATTGTAATTGTATTTTAAGGTTTCCCCCTTCCTCATTCTCCTGTTTGGGGTTCAAGGTAGGGCAGCACCACAGCTGCAGCAAGTAAGCTGCCTTGAAGATACCTGAGAAACCAACACTTTGACCATCTTGACTGCAGGGAAGTTATTCATATTTCAGTTCCTTTGCTTGCTGAGCATGTTAGTCTGTTTTTACCTGAAAGGAGGCCATTTGTTTACTGTCAGTGTGGTACAAACAGGCCAAAGAGGAAAATATTCTCAAAATGTGGTAGAAGGATCACTGTGACAATCATGACCTGCACAGTAGAACTTGTTCTCTACAAACACCTCCAGATAAGTAGACCTACCGAACTGCGTCTTGTTGCATCCTGTCTGGGATGCTGTGCCATTCTTATATCAGTGCAGCCACAGCAGTACCATCCATCCCACAAGCAGTATTTGGGTGGCTGGGGGGGTTCTCTCCAAGTCAGTCAGGCTGCAGTTCTTCACCGCTACCACCCATTGTGTTATGCCAGGAATTTGGAAATCTGTGGTCACTTTTTACCTGACTCTTGATTACTGTGATTCCATGCTGCTCTACTTGTGGAGTTTATGGAAGGATCATTGAGAATTTAATTCAGTAGTGTGATGGCTTTTCCTTATCCTGACGGGAACTGTGTTTCAAAGAACTACATCAATCCCCTGCAATGGGAGCTCCCTGCCGGTTTGCTTTTAAAAATGTTTTAGTGTTGATGTTGTTTCAGTGCAGCTATAACTTTCTGTTTATCAACATAATGTTTCGAAATTGCTTGGCAAAATCGTATCTCTTATAGCTAGGTCTTTTTGAAGTAGCAAGTTTTATCATTATAAAAGCTTGCATATTCAAATGATTAAAAAATGACCTATTATTACATTATCACAAGGTGTTTCTGCATACCTAATTTAGACTTTGTCTCTGTCTTTGTTTAACTCATCTCACTAAATTACATACATTTTCTCCCTGTCTAGCAGTGTTTATTCTGTAAAAATTGAGGTCATGTGTTTGCTGGAATTCATAGTGAGGAAAACTGGATGACAGTAGCTTGTGTATAGGACACACAAACCCATCTATAAATGGAATAATTTTTGTGCCATAGTTAGACCTGCATTATTATTGCTAACATTTGTATTATATTTAATTTGTGTTGAGAAGGAAACATTTTCCAGCTCAGAATGTATTCCAGCAACACTACCTACAAGTACTTAAGGCAGCTATCTACCCTACTGCTTCAAAAACTTTCAGCTATATTTTGAAGTGATTTTCAGAATACGAAAAATATATGTGCTTGCCTAATATTTTGCTCTCTTGGCATCAACCATAACCTTCTGTGAGAAGTAACATGAATAACAACTTTAAGTAACCTCACTATTCCACTTCAGCTGGGATTTTTTTTTTTTTTTAACTTTCTTTGTTTCACCATGGGGTCACAATAAAAACTTCGCTTTTTTGAGAGTATGTTCTTAGACAGTTACTCTGAGTTGTTAAATTTACTAACAATGCCTTCACCATTTCTCTGCATTCTTCGTGATGTATCAGGTATTTAAAAATGCTTTTGTACATGCAGAGTACATGACAGGGTTTTAGCCCTTCTACAGTCAGGGGCCTCTGACAGCTCCATACTTACATTTTAAATTAACAGCTTCTGAAACTTAAAGCATCTTAAGTGGCTGAACTGTTCGCTGATTTTTCTGTGACTTCCTAACATATTTTTCTTCTACTGTCACAAGTTAAATAATTCTTATTAGTTTTTTTCTCCTTATGCTTGCAAAAAATATTAGCTGTTAAAGTAGTAAAATGTTAATTCCTACAGATATTTTCAGTACAAATTCTTTTAAAAACTCAGTTATTCTACCATAGCATTTTTGAAAACTGTTTTTTTTTCCTAGTTTGCCTCAGCTAAGGCTCAGACTAAGTTTTGATGATATTTTGTTTAAATATCTGTCCGCATGTTCTTCATAGTATGCTTACTTTCTCTATTCTGTATTCTAACCAGAATCTTTTCCCTTGTCAACACTTCCCTTCATGGTTTACCCCTTATAAAGGAATTCATGAGTTCCCGCTCTTCATTTTCAAGATTTTGTACAACCCTCTTGTGCCTACCCGTGCATCATGTTTCATCTCTCTTCATAGCCATCCTCACTCATTGTGATAGATTTTCTAAGTTTCACTTAAGAACATCTCCATTTTACTGACTTTTATTTTCCCCAAGCTACATGGTAATGTTTCAGACATTTACACTTCATGTTCCTCAAGCTCCTTCATGTACGTAGCTCCAAGGGGCTTGCTTGGTCCATGACAGGAAAAGGCTTTATAGACTATATATGTTATTTTATTCACTGCTCCATGAAGTAGGTAGAAGGCTACCACCTTCCAGCCTCAAAGGTGGTCTGGCAGATTCAGGAAAGTCTGGTGTGTGTTAGGTCACCTCGAAGGATGCAGCATGTTTTCCTGCCAGCCTGGTGTCACACAAACAGGCTGGTTTTATACTTCACAGTGCCTTGTGCCATTCCTAGACATTCTTTCGCTCGTCAGCATACCCATGCTCTTGCCAGTTCAAAAGTAGTGACGTATCAGAGTGACGGTGACACACAGTGAATGATTTCAATTGCCTTTCAATACCTGAAGGGCACCCATAGGAAAGGTGGAGACAGACTTTCACTGAACCTGTTGAGATAGGACAAGGGATAAAACTGAAGGAGGTATTAAACTGCAGGAAGGTCAATTTAAGTTAGATATAATAATGAAGTTTTTTGTAATAAGGGTGGGAAAACACAGGAACAGATTGCCCATAGAGGTGGTGGAGGCTCCATGCCTGGAAACATTCAAGTCCAGGTTGGATGGGGTTCTGAGCAACCTGATCTAGTTGAAGATGTCTCTGCTTATTGCAGGAGGATTGGCCTAGATGACCTTTAAAGGTCCCTTCCAACCCAAACCATTGCATGGTCCTATGATATTAATTGCTTTGGCTGTGGTTTACTTGGGGAGTTTGTTCATGTAGAATATGCCTTCTGACATAAATGTTTTGAACACAGTCCACAGCATGTCCTATATACCGTAGATAGATAGATAGGATGATAGATAGATAGATATAGGTATGTCTATTCAGTCTATATTCTATCCCTTTATCTGTGGTGGTGGGCTCCTCTGACCAATTGTGCTATCCATGGCTTGAGGGAGTCTAACCTGATCTTTGATCTCCAAAGGAAGATCTCCAGAAATTAAATAGGAATGCGACCTAAGTAGATACTTTAGTCTGCCCTCCTACAAGCGTGTATTTCTATTCATTGCCAAGTTATACAGGAGTTCAATGGTAGATGTTTTATTCATCTGTTTAGACAGAATTCACTGTAGAAGGTTTCTTTTTCATTTCTCCTGCAGGTTTCTTCTGCAGTTATTTTTCCACAATCTCTTTCAGTGAATGTTGAGCAGAGATAGCATTGCTAAGTCATTACTTTGGCCAAGTTACTACAGTTTTAGAGCTGTGTTAGTTAACATGGCCCATGTTGTCCTATCACTTTTTAAACGGAAGATCCCACTGAGGCTGGTGTGAACTTTTACCTCAGTTTCAATATCAGGATGTGGCTCCTTGTACAGGGGAGTCCTCCCTGCCTAGTTACCAATTGTACACAGCTCTCCTCCCTTTCCTTGAAGATAAATCTCCTTATCTGGTTCCTTTTTCTTGACAATAATATTGTAGAGAGAAGAAAAAGAATAAAAGTACTCCTTGGATAAAAATGTTGGCTATTAATTATCACTATTGTGCAGTTACATTCTTGTGTAATTCTTGTCCCCTTGGAGCCTTATTGTACAGATATGTGAGGCTAAGTATTTCCTCCCCCATAAAACAGACATTACAGGTTTTCATCTCATTCCCCTGCATAAAGTCGTCACTAAAATGAAAAATTAACAAAACAAAATTCCACCTCTTCCTGAATTCCCAGAATTTCTTTACAGAATTAGAATATTGCTAACAATTAGACAGAGAGAATACTCTGCAAGTTCCATACTACCTTGATGAGAAAGTCAAGAAGCTTTACAGAGGTCACACTGACATGGCTGCTTTATGGGTTTGCATACGTATAAGCAACATAACTTGCACTGTAATTAACTTACCATGATATTATTTGTGAGACAGAACATTCTCATGCATATTTTAATTCCATAAATTAATGGTGAAAGATGGAAATGGTGTGCATCAGCTTTGTAAAAGATCCTCAACCTTATCCTGTTTACATTATAAACTGAAATGACAGGAGAAATATTCTATAGGGAAATACTGTCTGAGATATATTTTTAGCTTCAGTGTTTGGAAGTGGAGAAATGATAGGAATGGAAAAGCTCTTGAAGTGACTACTTCTTTTTCAAATTGAAGCCAGACTACATTCTAATCAACTTAAACCATGACTTGAAGATGTATGAGCTAGTAGCTTTGGAATGCCTACTTACTTTCTCAAGTTCATCTTGGGAATCAGAGATCATTAACAAACTTCTTAAATTCATTTCTAGAAATTTGGGTACTTCTAAAAATCATGATTGTCAGGGCACCTCAGTTCACCCCTGTTGGTTCAATAAATATGTGTAATTGATTCTAAAGAAGGAGTTTGAATTTGACCAAAGCTATAACCCAAGTGGAAGCAATACACGAGTCTGAGTCATTTTAAAGATATTAACATTTTAATATTTCAAATTCTTAAATAAACAAAATGTTAGATCTTTAATTTTGTGACACCCTGTCACAATATGCAATATAACATGCAAGGCTTTTTTTTTTTTAATTATACAGTGCAGAACTGTTACATATTCTTTGCTGATTACATCAAAAATGATTTCCCATTTCTTGTTGCTATAATGGAAATGGGATTGCTTCCTCAAAGTAATTTTTTTAAATTGTGTTCCAAGGTGACTCATGAAGTAAAGGGGGAGTAGGGGGGAATGACTGTTCTAAGTTTTTCTGAGATGTTATTTGAAGGCTTTATGATAATATTGAAAATTAATCAGATATAAAATTAAAGCCTTATAGCATCCGAAGTGGTCTGTGATTTGGTCTGGGACTGAAAAAGGCAGATCCTTGCACTGAGTTCAGAAGGAAGGCTTACAAGTCAAGGATATATTCAAAACACTCAAAGCTTCTGTGCCTGTTCAGGAGACAGAGAGGAAGAAAAGAGACACTGAAGTGTTTTGAAAAGCTGAGCCAGACATACAGAGGAAGCAGCACAGGGCTGGTTCTTAGGATACAGCGAGCATAAGGCCTTCTGCTATATTTAGTTCCTTTTCCCTGCCTTCCCCTCCCCCTTCAGTGCCTATATTTGAATTTGAGTTGTAGAGTAAGTTGTCTTTCATTTAAAATAACTTTTTTTTTTTTGGCACCCTAACTTAACAAGATAAATCACTTTCCAATTAATGTTGTAGTTAAATATAACTATGCTTAATTAGTGCTGACTTACCTCTTCTTTTCCAAAGGATTCAGCCTTTATATGATGGAATGTGATTCATAATTATTGTTTGTGTTTTTTCTTGCACCTTAATATGACATCGAAGGAATTGTTAAGGATAGCCAATTCTTATTATTAGAAATAAATGCCTTGTCTTGCCATCTGGATCTTTGGATTAGTCTTACTTATATAGAATAATAGAGGATGAAAATAGCACTGAATGTTATAATTGTTCAACACTTGTATTTTCAGGGTTTGCTGGAGGGTCCCCAAGGTCCACCTGGCAAAGAAGGTCAAAGGGTGAGTAAACTTGGTGAACAACTGGCGAGTGTGCTAACAGCTTGATGTGCGACTTCTGCCTAAGCACTAATAAAAAATGGTAAGGTAGCAGCTGAGTATGAAGCATGCTGACAGCAAACTGAGCCCTGACACTTGAGGTTTCTCTTCAGTTGTAGGAGATTTAACAATTTCAACCATCTAAAGTGTTTTAATGACTGGCAGCACAGATGTATTGTATTGTGTTTTGTGCAGTGTGGTTCTGCTGTAATTTTAACTGAAATAATATTAAAACTTTTCAGTTTTCATTTTTTAGCAGGGATGAACTATACCTTAGAACATCTAAGATATATAAATATATGAATTTAGGGTCATTATCTAAAATATTAACAGAAACCAGTACTACTGACCCTGGTCTTTTAGATGCCATTATGCAAGTATCAGTGCCTAACATACATGTACGAAAGATATGATACAGTAAAGGGGGGTGGGGGGCAGAATTTGCCAAATACTTGAAATAAACCTTTGGTTATTCAGAATTTTAATGTAATTAAGTAATTGACTGGTTTCTCCATGTTTGCTTTTTCATTTTCCCTGACTTATTGAATTTGATAATTCATTAGAACAGATAACAAATATTTATGATCGTGGTATCACAAGAATTAATTCAGTTTTGTAAAACTATAATCTAGTATGTTCCTAAAAGTACAGGAAGATATTAAGACTCAAGCATTTCAATATTTATACAAACTAAATGTATGCTCAGTTTGCAGTTTTGAAGTTGGGTCTCAATAATTCTTGCTTTATTTAGGCATCTTGATATTCAATATCTCAGTTAAAATATCTGAAGTAAAAGGATTTAGTGTTTCTCATCATTGAACTTAGTAAACTACAGTGAATTTTTAAAGACTAATTTAATGATCCCAATAATAGTAATAAAACTAACAGAAGACTAGTTCTTGAACAAAATGAGTAATGATGCGTAGGCCCCAAAGCTATGTTTTGTGTTGGTTTTTAAGTTTTAAAAAATACTAATAAATTCCATTTAAGTTGAACATGAAGATATGAAAGCTGTTTATTTATTTTTCTCACTAAAGATTGAGAACCTATTCAGAAAAAGTCAGTGTAGTAAAGGAGAATTCAAAGATGTGTGATGAAGACGTTATTAAAGCATATTTACTAGCATATTAACATCCTTATTAAGCATTTTATAATTACCATGACTGTTGTGGTTATGCAATTAAATATATAGAATACTTTGAAAATATATTTGTATCCATTTTTAGCATATTTTAGAGTTGTTCTGTGTAGTACTGAATCTGCAAAAAGACATACTTCTCCTTTAGGAGCAGTTATAAATATTCCTGTGTTTTAGAAACTTCACTCTTGGAACTTCCTCATTTTTTTAATGCAAAAATTCAGAGTATATTTAATGGTGGATAAATGAATTTGGAAATACTTTTTAATTTTTTTACATTTTGCAGTAGGAACTAGTGGGTTGATACATTCATCATGGATATTTTCCTACTCACACATAAAATTGAGCTGCTGTCACACTCCAGCCTCTACAAAAACAGGAGCACTGATGGTTTTGTAATCTCGCCATGCACACAGCTGCCTTGAGCCAAACAATGGGAACAGCAGACTGTGGAGCCTCAGCATCTATCTTTATCTTTCTACCAGTGAGATGCTCACAACAGTACTCCTGCTGCTGCTACTCCCGCCCAAGCGTTAACAACATTGTTGGCAGTCTCAGTTCAACTCCGTGTGCTTTTGCATTTCCAAAACATTTAATTACACAATAACATACCATTTGTAACAAGACCTCTGCTCTGTTTAATGACAAACAGGACAGTGCACATCTAATGGCTATTAAATGCTCCTTTTTATTCAATTATAGAGGTCATGTTCCTCTGTTCGACTTCCAGCAGATCCTCCAAATCTTTCACATTATATGAAGTTATTGATTTTCTCATGGGCTGTCTTCTGAAGATTAAAGTATATTGTTGAGTGTGTAACTAGCTAATAATTTTTTCTCCAACATATTATTCAGACCTAAAAGTGATATTGTGTCCATTCTGAAAACTGAAACTGTAACATATTAAGGGAAAAAAGCCACTCAAACATCTGAACCTATCTATTGAATTTAGATGCCACGCTTTGAGAACATGAACTTTTTTTTTAAGTTGCCATTCGTACAGTGCTTGCTATATTCAAAATTTAAATTTCCACCTGCATCAGAAGCATTGTTAAGTGTTCAACTCCTTTGAAAATTGATCTTAGATTAATAAGGAGTTGAGAGGACAATCAGAAAGTGGGTAATTTACAGACCTCAGAATAGACACTGAAGCAAGGAACTGAGGAGAATTGACAGTGTTAATGGTGATATTGAAGAAACATATAGAAGACTTAAGTTAGAGCTAGTGACATGTAAATGGCAATAGAAAATGGGCAGAAAAGCATGGAAAACAGCATGCATTTTCATTTTCAGAGTGTTTTAAGTGAGGTTTTGTTATATTAACCCAGATCAGAGTTTAATATTAGAACTACTAAGAAATACCAAAGGTGTCCTATCCCAGAGTGGGTGCCTATCTCCCTGCATTCCCTAAAGAGGGAACTAGGAAAATTGCACCCCTATTGAGAGGAATAAGTCTGAGTAGTAGTATTTCTTTCACCTCACAGGAATAATCTACCTAAAAAATTACATCATAAAATACATATAATAATAATTATTATAGAAATAGAATAAGTGTAGTTATTATAATAAATATAAAGATAACTGTAGTTTTTGAATTCAAAGTTCTGTCAACCTTAAAGTGCTTATTGACATACACATCAAATTGCCTTAGAAATGCAAATTTACATCATTACCTAATTAGATGATATCAATGGTTTATTTATTTCAAGTTTAAATGGGGATCAACACATTTCTACAAATAAGATAGTAACAGCTTTTGTCTGAGAGATGCACCATAGATAGAGTTATGTGGTGTCATTCGAGCCCATGCATGATTATTAAAATACTGAGCATGTCATTTTATGTGTCTTTGATATATTCTACTGTATATCTAATATCATAATACAGTATGGTCATGGTATGACTACTGCACAGTCATGATGGGTTATGATCTTGCTCCCATATCAAAGAGCAATTTAGGTTCTTATTTCTTTAAATGATGGTCAGCAATGGAAATTGTTGACAGAAATGTGTGAAATATCTTCTATCTTAGTTGGTCTCCCTGGATGCCTTCCAAGTATCCTAGAGAATAAAAATGTTTGCAGAAAGCAGTACACTAATGTGATATGTTTACAGAAATGTAGAGTGGCGAGATCATTCAGAAGGAGAGAGATGAAGCCCTGAAAATTCTTTGAGTAGTTCTGTGCAGCGTTAAAGTTCTATTTTTTGGCTTTATTTAAAAGAAAATTGCAAACTTGCTAAAAATCTGAAGTAATGCAGTCATGGAGAACAACTAGTGTGATGATAAATAAAAATTCAGTTCATAAGCATATTACTTCTCTCATACTGCTGTAGTAGCAAAATGCATAAATATTTCTTTTCTGAATGAACAAATTGATTAGTAGTCTAGCATTTATCAAGAGTATCGGTTGTGGTTCTAAGTAAACTCATGAGTTCCCATTCTTTCCTCACTTATTGTGACACCTTTCCCTCTCAACTCCTTTGTTATCTCTTCTCATTGTGCATGTGGCTGTCTTATGCAGTAGAAGAGAGCAACCTTCATGAGCAATGAGGTAGTAAAAATAATGATCTTCAGACTTACATAGCTTGTTTCCTTTGCACAGCACTAAAAAGAGAGGAACACAGTTTCAAGATCAAGTGAAGGAATTTGCTTACAATTTTGCATAGTTTACTACCATGCTTCATCTACACAAAAGAAACTACCTAGAATTTTCAGTAGCTCTACAAAAAATATTAAAAGATATTCAATGATTCATCATTCATGGTCCATCCTTAATTAGACTCTTACTCTGAAGGCAAAAGTAATTGTCATGACAGAAGGCATCATAACCTGGTTACATCACAACCTGGCCATATTCAGAGAGCACACAGTGAACTTATTTCTGATTCTTCAGTCAGCCTGACACATAATACTCATTTAAAGGACATCTGTGTTGTGATAATGTCATCAGTGAATGTAGATAAATTTTGTATGCACATGTAGTGCCCTTATGTTTTTCCTTTTGCCAAGATACCCACTGCCATTCACATTTGTTAGTCAATGCTGTGTTTTCCTGTGGGCTCAAGGAGTCCTCAAACATTTGCTCTTCTTAAAAAAGGCTAGTGTTTCCTCTTGCTCTACAAGTAGTGACTTTTTCGTATTTTTTTTTAAGGTGTTTTATCCTTAATGAAGTGGTTTGTGTTAGACATGAGACCTTACTCAGCTGGAGCTTTTGGGTTTAGTTCTGGTCACTGAAAGAAATGGGCCAATAGAAACAGCTACTCATTCCTTTTCCCTCATTCCCATATGAGAAATACTAGACCACTCTGTGGGCAGGCACTACGTTCATCCATAATTTTTCAGTGTCATTCACGTTGCCTTCAGGCATGTTACTGCTGCAGCAACTTGATACTATTACGCAACTGCTCAGAATGACATCAGGAGCTTCAGAAGGTAATTACACATTACTCAGAAAAGTCCCTAGTCCAATATTACTGACCCACAAAAAATAGTAAGATTGACTACTAACCTAGCATTGCACAGAATTTAAACCACAATGGACAACCACGCCATCTTCCTGGATCCCTGTGTTATGCAGAGCTATTATTTTTCTCAATAATCCTGTACTTTCTAGGTAAGCACATCTTTTGCAGAAGTCCAGTTTCCACTTGAAAGAACATCAACAACAGACTCTTTTCAAGTCTCCTTGATTTCTTTCTTCCAGTGTTTCTCGTCAATCAAACATTTCAAAATATGCATTTTATTTTACACTGGGCATGTAGCTAATCCTCCATTAGCCTCCAGCAACTGGGGTTTTTAAATGTCTTTTTATGTTGAAGAGGTATTTGGAGTTTTTTCTCTATAATCAAATCACCATTCCATTAATTTTTGAAAACATTCAAGTAGGGGCCTTCAGCTCCCATGCAAAGAATTTTCCAAAGTCATCAAATAATTTTGTCAGGTTACTGCGTATCCTTAAAAATTTCTATTACCTGTAGTTTACAGGTTGCATGGAGCTTTTCAGACTCCATCTTTACTATGTTAGATGCAATGGAGTTTATATTTCCAAATTAAAATTCCAAATGTTTTGAAAAGTAATGCCTAATTTCAGTTGCATATCTTTGTAGCAGGGATTGTCCCTGAACTTGATGTTATAAATACTATTTTTTTGCTGAAAATGATTCAATTTTTTTAATATAATACTTCAGTGAATTCCAAAAATTTTCTTAATGCAAAGGATCAAGGCAATTTTGTTAGACAACTATACTGTGAAATCTAGAAGGGGTGATTTTGCATTCTCAGCTGGCCTGTAGAAGAGCCAGGCCCAGCACACAGCTAAAATACACAGCAGTTTGTGCAGCAGTTTCTACTTCTTTACAATTCTCTTGATGCCTTCTTGAGCTCCTGGGCACTTTTTCTGGGATTTGGGAACTTTTGGAAAGCCTGTGAGGATACTGAGGATGCCTGTTGTTTCCAGGTGAGGCTAAGGTAAGGATAGCTCCAGCAGCTTCTAACAAACTCCGCCAGCTGTCCTTGAGCAGCGGGTGCCGCAGCAGCGAGGTCAGGCCCCTTCTGGCCTGTGCTGGATGAGGGCTCTGTAAGAGCAGTTTCCACAGCGATGGCACAAGCAGCCAGTAGATGCAGCGGGTGGCACAGCAGTTCATGCAGGAGGGCACAAAGAAGAGGCCAGCAAACTTTCTCTGCCCAGCATGCACATACTTAGAGGTGGTGGTCACAAGGCACAGGACCCAAGCGCTACTGAAGGAGCACTGGCAGCTGTTTGCTGTCAGACTTTTGTACCCAGCTGGAGGACACAGCTGTCTAAGTCCATAGGGCCTCACACATTACAATCCTCTCTTGATTATTTTGAATGGTCATGATGCCTGGGAGAGGCTCCCGAAGACTGGAAAAGAGCAAATATCACTTCTATCTTCACAAAGGAAGGTGCAGGGCACTAGGCCTCTAGGCTTCCCCTCAATCCCTGGGAACGTAAAAAAGGAAATTTTCCTGGAAACCATTTCCAAACACATAGAGGACAAGAAGGTGATTGGGATAGTCTGTATGGGTTTATGAAAGGGAAATTTTGCTTGAACAAATACCTTGTTTTCTACTATGATGTGACTAGCTAGGTGGATGAGAGGTGAGCAGTGGATGTCAGCCTCAGCTTTAGCAAAGCCTTTGACATTCTCTCCCATAATTTTATCTCGCTGACTTCATAGACAAGCTGACAAAATACAGGTTAGATGGGTGGATGTTGAGGTGGATTGAAAAACAGGGTCCAGAGGTTTGTCATTAGGGGCACGATGTCCAGCTGGAGATGAGTCACTAGTGGTGTATCCCAGGGTTACTACTAGAGCCAGAACTGCCCAGTGTCCTCATTGCCAGCCTGGACAATGGGGCAGAATGTAGCAGAGAACTGGGGCAGGAGAAATCACATGAAGTGCAACAAGAGCAAATGCAAAATTCAGCATCTGGGGA
This sequence comes from Eulacestoma nigropectus, assembly GCA_013397775.1. NCBI lineage: Eukaryota > Metazoa > Chordata > Aves > Passeriformes > Eulacestoma > Eulacestoma nigropectus. Next base: position 221,434 of record VZTE01005577.1, read on the forward strand.
GGAATAACCCCAGATATCAGCATACAACCGGAAACAAAGTGTCTGGAAGAAGGCTTTGTGTAGAAGAGCCGTTTGGACAATAAGAACACTATAAGCTAGCAGTGCATGCTTGTGGCATAAAAAAGGCCAACAATATACTGGCCTGCATTTGAAACGGCACTGCCTGCAGGTCAGGGAAGTTATCCTTCCCCTCTGCTCAGCACTGGTAAGACCACCTCAAGGAAGATACAGACTTCCTGAGGGGGTCCTAGCACAGGGCCACAAGGTGCAACTGGAGAAACATTCATGAAAGGAGAGACTGAGAGAGCTGAGACTCTTCAGCTTGGAGAAGGCTCAGTGGGAATCTAGTGAGTGTGTAAATACCTGATGTGAGGGAATAAAGAAGAGGAAGATACGTTCTCCTCAGTAGTAGCTGGTGACAGGACAAGAGGAAATGGGCAAAAAAATTTAAAAAAAAAAACAAACAGAAAATTCTATCTGAACCCAAGAAAGCACTTTCTTACTGTGAAGTTCATCAAATACTGATGCAGAGAGGTTATGGAGTCTCCATCTGTGGAGATATTCAAAAGCTGAGTAGACACAGTCCTGGACAATTGATCCTGCTTGAGGACAGGGATTATACTAAGTGATCTCAAGAGTTCCCGCCAACCCAGAAAATTCTGTTGTTTTTATTTGAGTAGCTCTAACTTATTCTCAGCATAGCTGCCAACAACTTAATTTTTATGGATTAATAAGATTTTTTTTTTTAAGTCTTTTATATGTATTTAAACAGATTATTTTTCCATCATGGTGGTTTCCCTGGTTCCAGTGGTGAATTGAGTTCAAGAATTTACAAATCTTTCTACAATACCACAGCCATATCTTGGCTCTGTATTCCTTGGGATGTTGCAGGTGTCCTGAAGTAAATATTTTTGAAAGAACTTCCTTATTTCCAATAGTTGTGTTTATAATACCAAATACTTCACTTAAGAGGAAGTTATTTTAGCATTATCTTAGTAATAAATTAAACACCTCATAAAACTGAGAGTCTGTTTTCATATCTAGTATTTCAACATTGATTTCACTAAAATTACATGTTTGGAGGGACCTATTGGAATTGCAATATTTGCCTTATGTTAATAAACAGTTTACTCTCTGAGATTGCAAGTTTTTCTAATCAAGCATGAATAAAGTTATTTTGACAGAGTGGAAAATCTTCATAAATAAATGGATGGAGAGCTGTTAGATTTTCTTAACATAATTATTTAGAGTGGAATCAAAATTAATTTAAATTCAGATTGCATTTATCTGATTTATAGAAAAATATTTCTTGACATAATTAGTTTTCTAGTTCAGTGAGTAAATGTTGTACTTAACCAATTATAAAACAAAACTTACATAGCAGTGATAATGTCTGCATTGCAGGTCAGCCTCCTGGCACAATGCAAAACATTTTCTTCACAGCTAAAGCTCTGGAGTTTTGGAATCTCTTTTAATCTTCTCAGTCCTTCTTGACTTTGATGTAAGTCGTTTTGAAGCATGCAAAGCTCCAATCTGATTTTATCTTTAAGTTGGAGTTCTGTATGTTCGTTCATTCTGACATTTAACAGTCCAAAAACGCTTGATGTAAAACAGTTTTTTTCCCAGAATGTCTCTACCTTGAAGTACATATCTAATAAAATAGGATACATCTTAAAAATATTTCTTTTTCCCACTTTGGCATGTAAAAATGGAATGAAAAGGTTGTAATTTAAAATGCTAAAGAGAGATTTGTAGATTAGAAAAGTTCTGGTTTTTTCCCTTGTTAATTTCCACTGAAGAAATTAAAATCTAACTTTTAGTGGAATTGCAGACACGGCTTAACTTTTAAGAGGCTCATTTAGAATTTTCAGACTTTCTTTCAATTACTCTATTACTAGTATTTTTTTATGTCTTTTAGCAAAAAGTATAGAAACATGAGAGAATAAGAAATTGTTTCTCATAATTAAAAATTAAGGTCTAAACTATCTAAATGTAGTTGAAAACTATTTCTTTGAGTGATTTTGAATTAAAATTGAGCTCTTATGGATACCCTTGAAAAATTGTGATGGTTTTTGTCTAGCAATTTGTTGGCAAAATAGGTTGTGGCATTTCACTTCCCAGCATTGCTCTGCCTGTTTAAGGACTTTTTTTTGTTTGTTAAATGCATTTGAATTTATGTAGTCTGGCTAGGCGTTTCCTTTCAGCATTTTACTAATGTAACAATGAAGAAACTAGAGATTTTGTAAATCATTCCTAAAATTATTTTGGGAACCCAAGATTGAATGCAGGAATGCTTCTGCATTAGGGAGGAGCTCCCTACTGACTTTTCTCCCAAAACAGGGGATTAGGCTCTGTGTGCTCTATTCTTTTGTGAGCTGTGTTTCTGTGAAAGGTTTTAGTGGGATATGAGGAACAGACTTGCACTTGATTTCTGCAAACAGCTTGATTTCTTGCCTTCTGGCCTTATTTCCTGTGATTTTGTTCAGGTTTAGCGTTTAATACAGAGGTTAATTTGTCATGTATCAGTTACCGTAATATGTCCTCAAGGCCAAAGTTAATAGGATTGAAGAAGGGATTGTACATTCAAGTCCTAACACTGTATTACTGAAGTTAAAAAGGTTTCATTGTCTGCAACATAGATTTTCAGTTTAGGGAAGAGAATATCCCAACTCTTGCTGTAATCTGAGTTAGTGTAGGCACTGGAACTTGTCTGGCTGCTTGGTGGCAACTTTGGTCATCTGGAGGAACAGTTTTTTACTGCCCAGAGTGCCACTTGTGTGGCTGCATTTAGATACCCAAAGGGCTGACAGGCATCTGTGAGTTAGGCACTCTGAGACGGGGGTCTTTACTCTCCACCCACCTCCTGTTTTGGTTATATCTGTGCTTTTGTCAGTCTGGTTTTGAGGATTAACCAAGAGAATCACTGTTTAGCTTGGCAAACAAATTACATAAACCTCATTAATTTTGCATAACAACTACAGTATTTAAGGCTTTAAAGCCCAGATTTCTACTTTCCCTAGAACTAGTTCCTGTTTTGAAATGTGATGATGTGTTTCAAGAACCACTAATTAACACTTTCCCTTGAAAATTCACATGGGATTGTTCTAAGAACTTTTGCCTTCATACTTAAGCGTAGATTCTTTAAATTATTAGTTCCATAAATCATGTCAGTGTTCCTACATAACTGCTTGATTTTATCCTTAAATAATCCGCAGCTTATTTTTAAACACTAGGATTAGAGATCTTACTCCTCTAAAGTTAGAGAGATGTGAATAGATGGCTATGGCATGACACAGCAGGGGGTTACAATATTGATTTTGAGTTCTTGCACTGTGTGTTGTACCTGCAGCAGTGCCCAGGGGCAGCAGTCAGAAACGGAGCACAAAGTCTATGGAAGGATAGCCAGAGCCTCTCTTCGGAACCGCTTTCCATCTCATGTCAGGCAAAGCTCATCAAGTCGTTTCAATTCACAAAAAGGGTGAAGGAAGAGAGGAATAAAGAGTGCAGCTGACCATGTACTTCAGCTAGGCACTCAGCTGGGTTTCCTGAAGCACATGATTTCTCATTTACTTTATTTTTAGTATTTTATCCTTTTTTGCCCCTAACCAAGCAGTTGTTATTTGAATGATTTGTTATTTGAATGATCTAGCTGAAGTCTGTCCTTTGGGAAAGAGGAAAGTAGCCTGCTGTACAAATTAGTTGGGGACAGGCATTTCAGGAGTCAAGGGGACAGCATACAATATCAGTAACATTTAGAAGACTTCTTATCACATTGATTGCCAGCAAAAATATATACAGCACAAACAAAATAACCAGCAACTGTTTTGGTCTTTTTCATCAGACAACTTGTTGACACCACGTATCATTTTTAAATTAATGTAGGTGGTATTGCATTTTTTATTTAGTTAAAGGAACAATGTGATGCCTAGGACATTTATTTATATTTTGAGTGGTTTTATAACCTCATTGTTTGTTCAGTGGTCTTAGCTAAAGAAAGGTAACAGACCTCCTCTGCAGGCTGTCAGCCCTCTGCACAGCAGTGTGGCACTGAGTACGGCTCTCATGGGGCTGCCAAGACCCACTGCTGAGCAGGAGATGGGAACTGTGGCTCTCTGCTAAGCCCACTCTACAAACCAGAGAGGACACTGAGATGTTTTTCACTCCTTTCTTGCCAGAAGGATGACTCAAAATCAAAATGTAAATATTTAGTCATGGTCTGGCTCATGGTCTGCTCAAGGCAACATCATAATGGGCTTGTCAAAAACATTCTTCTAATTGTTTTAATTACCCTAAACAAAAATATAAACTAATTTTTTCTGCTTGCACTGTTACTATAGTATATATTTTATTTTTTTTCTCTGCTGATGCTGAGAAGTCATAGAGAAGCAGGAGTGCTGACAAGCAGGTGGAGCTTTGGGTATTCCTAACATTGAAGTCTCTGTATCTGAAAGGCATTGCTGAAAGACAGTGGCCTTTCGTGTATTTCTGTATTAAATTTAAAATACCAGACAGTTTATAAAGGTGCTTGGAGGAAAAAAGAGGACTTTTATTACTCTATAAAAAGCTTATGCCTCATACTGATCTGTGTGGTTGTTTTACATGCAACATTGCATAACGGCTAATAATATAATGATGGGATAAAAACTGGGGCAAATGTTTCTTGGGTGTTTCACTGAGTATGTGTTCTAGTGATTAATAAATGACAGTGAAAAATAACTACCCCCAATGTTTATTTTTTTATAACTGTTTTTTTCAGAAAGTTCAAGTTTTGTCTTTGCTATGTCATAAATCACATTTTAGTTCATCTTGTAAACAGAGATAAAATTGCCTTCTCAACATATTCCATGTTTTCCTGTGTAATTAACACCTCGTTCACAGTTGTGTCTGCCAGTCAAAGCCCTGTCTTCTTCATCCTGACACTTCCTTGATACTTTGTTTAGACTGCTGTGATTTTAAGTGTCATCCTCAGGATACTTTAAATAAGTTCAAACAGGAAAAGGAAGGTGCTTCAAGAAGTCAACACTGTAGATCTTTATAACTCGGGCTATTTTAAAAGTATGGAGCAATTTATCTTTGTTTATTACATTATTACCTCTCAATCTGTTTTTCATAATTTCTAAGGGAAGTTTACTGGTTTGGGTTTTTTTAAAAAACTCAGGAAGTACTAGTTTCCACCTGTATTTCCGGAGTAGAGATCAGTCCAAAAGTACAGATGTAGCTAATTGCAGCCCCCTTTCCTTGTGCATGTGTGCCTTTCCCGCTGCTGTGCCCTGTCAGGCCAGGCAAGCCCCTCAGTTGCTCAGTGAACAGCATCGATGAGCTGACCAAAGTCAAAGCCTACTCCGCCTTAGCCTGGCTGAGTTCCCAGCTCTAGCTGGTCCCCCGGCTGCAGGGACAGTGCTACCAGCACAGCAGAGGACGTGCTGGGGGCGGGTAGTAAGGGCCCGCAGAGTCTTGAGCCCAGCCTAGGCACCTAGCATTGTATTTTGGTTCTAAAAATTTACCCTTAGCTGCCCCAGTTAGAGCCCTGCATGTGCAAGTACTGGTGGGATTAAACAGCTCAGCACATAACATATGTCTCAGCTAGTTAAGACCCAGGAATTTAGCACTCCAAATATGCTGAGGTGGTTTTGTTTCACACTGCCCTTAAAACACACTGACTGACTGAGGATATTGATAAAACCGTGGCTGCAGTGTACACGTTGTGTGGCACAACCCAATGGCTGAAACACATCCACACAACCTTTGTTCTGTTTCTTCTTCAGCTTGAAGGGCTTCAAATGCCTACCTCTCTCAGGAGAGTCCCGTCTTCTAGGCAAGATGTTACCCTGGAGAGATGCAGGGTGTGAGGGAGAGGAGTTTTCCACCCTTACTGTCATCATCTTCTTCCCCTCAGCATAGGTCAAGATTTATGAAGTGCAGAGCATGAGAGTGCTTTCCTACAGATCAGGGCTCTCACCTGGAAACAGCGAAACTGGATTACACTTGCTGTTCCTGAGATTACTTCTGCAGTCTATGTGAGACTGTTATTTAATACAGAAGTAGGGACCATAGCTTACAGAAATATCCCTGTGTGTTAATTGTGAGCTGTCAGCAACAATTTTTATTTTTTCACTTTTTAAGCCAAGTTTTCACCAGCACACCCCCCTAGTGCTTAACATTAATTTACATTTGCCATGTACAAGGGAAATGTTTACTCTTGAAGGATATAATACATTTTTTCTTTGCCATTTGCACCTAGATATTAGTTGTTCTCAGCTGTTGTTTCTAAAAACTGTGCATCAGATTTCAGCTTGGCAATCAAGATGTTAATTCCTGTGATTTGCTTATATTTTTGTGTTGGTCTTCCTAAAAAAAAGCATATGTGAAAACAGTTGTTCAAGCAAATGGTACTAAAAAATTGTAATAGCTATATATGCATGGTTTTTTTTAAAACTGAGTGGAAAGTCTCCCTTAAGTAGACTTTTATGGACTTTAAGTTTTAATGCAAATGATTTTGCATATGCATTATGTATACACAGATGGTAGTAATTGCACAAAGAAGGTGAATTGTTTTTGCAAATAAATCTCTGGCTTTTGTGCTCATTATCACATTCCAGAGAAGAAGGGCATGGGTGCTTGTTAATTGGGTTATATTGCACATAGGTACTGACTGTGCAAGTCAGACTGCTGCAGCACAGTTTAATATCCCAAGCTCTGGTGTTTTCATACAAATGTAATTTCTTTACACCTCATAAAGATTCTTTGTTAACAACCGTATCAATGTGCACTCACATTTGAGACAAAGCTTCAAAATGTGACAATAAATGTTACAGGGATGCAAATATAGTTTGTCATAACCATTAAGAGCAATCCTAGAATGACTCATATTAGATAGTGTTGCAGTGACTGATAAAGAGTATTCATTTGGGATGGGTTTTGATTTTTGGGGTTTTTTTGCTAATACATAAGGCAATAAATCTTTTCTTAAAATTCTTATTCCAAAACAGTCCCTAACCACAGCATTTATAAACGTCTGTTGTAATTTTTTGTTTCCAGGGAAGACGAGGCAAACCAGGCCTTCCAGGAAAACCGGGGCCGCCAGGACCTCCTGTGAGTAACTAACGAGGGGAATGGGAAATTTTCACTCTGTCTTTGGACTTGGTTAACTCTTTTATAGCAGGTTACTGGATCATAATTATGGTTGAAAAAAATTGATCTGTGTGTTCTCTGCTGTATCAAACAGCTACTGCTGGTAGCCTTTTATTACAGCAAAAATAAAAGGACTTGGTCCACAAGACTACACATGAGGACAAGAACAAGATGGAAACTTCAGCAGAGGAAACAGAAATTGGCATTTCAAAGAAAGACTGGCCATGTATGCTAACTGTGAATACTGTGCATTCATTCCCTTTGCAAAATGCGTGATGCTCTGTAGAAGAAGGGATAATTTCTGTCTCAGAGGAGTAATTTGAAAGATGAAGGACTGTGTGAAGCATGTGCCAACTGTCTGAATGATGGGCAGGATTATACCCAGCACTGGAATGAGCACTCAGCTGTAGTTCAAATGAGTTGACTGAGGAATTAAAAAGATTAAGAAATACATGACTTTATGAAAGGATTTGTAATATGAAGAACTAAAGGGTTTAGCTCAGATCTAAGAGGTTTGGGATTTTCTCTTTCTTCTCTTTTTTTTTTTTTTTTAAGTAAAGGATTTAAAATTCGAGTCAGGCATGGATGTATATTAGTCTTCAATGAATGCAGCCTTCTTTTGGTAGAGGAAGACTTGGTCATGTTTGTAAAATTCTCTGTATATTGTATTGTAAAAATGCTGTTGTGCACAAATACAAAACAGCTATTTGTGGACTAAGTAAACTTGCACTGCTTTACATTCTTAATTTAAACCAAAATATTGATAATCCCTTCTTTTGCTTACCTGGATAAAAGCTAGTGGTTTATGCATCTGAACATTTGATTCATATGCTTCAACCTCTTATATGCAGAGAAGAGAATAATGCACGGCTGCATGGGATACAATGACTAAAATGAAAGAGATGTCATCTACCCTCATCTAAAACAAAAACGGCATCGATTTCATAAATAATTTTTTCTTTCAAAACATGTTCAGAAAGAGGAGTTTATGATGGAATTCATTTATCCTGCCTAAAACCAAACAGTTAAAAATCCCTCCCTCTCACTCTTCTCCCTTGCATATAGCCACATTGAAGCCTTGCTTGTTTCTTCTGTGCAGTCCTAATGCTGAAATGGTATTGCAGACTGCAGAGGCCAAATAGAGGAAAGGAGTGATACAGAATCTTTTCTAATACAAGTGTCAAATATAACCTTTAAAGGATAAAAAAGCAAACCGTAGCAGAGGTCAATGTTAGACCTAATCTACTTAGCTTTTTGTGAGCCAGTGAAAAGCTGTTTCTCTGTTACAGGTTTCTGCCATCCTAGATTTGCTGGCAGGTCAGGCTTGTGAAGACGTATGATCCTTGACAGATATACCAGAAATCTTGAGTGGAAGCTAAACTGTGCTTCTATTACTGAGATGAATCTCAGATTTTCTTACAGCAAGTGGAAAGCTCAGCTTTGTCAGCATGGCAACATCACTACTAGGAGCTCTGTACTGGGTACTGTAGCTTAGCACTATGTACAGAAAAGCATTCCTCAAGCAGCCATGGCCTAAATATTGGTTAAAAGTGTTTGTTTCTGGTATAGCTATCTTGATGCACTCCTTGCTTTGGATACAGCTATACCACCATCTTGTGTTCCTCTTCCAAGACTGAGAATATAACACATAGAAAAGGCATACTCCAAAAGCAGTGATGCCTGCTAACGTGCATTGGCAGTATCCCTGTATTTCAAGTGCCACAGCTTGTACGCACCAAAAACACTTCAACATGATCCATCATTCCCCCTCTCTTTTGCAAGGCTCAAATCATATTCAGTTTTGCTGTGTTTCCAGTTACCCTTCTCTCCTAATAGTAAGCAGCTTCTTCATGCACGTGGATGCATTGTTAGCCTTTGCTTTGGCCTCTCCAAACTGCAGCAGAACACCTGCATGGTGGTTGCGGTCATAAGTTTGGCATGCACAGGGTACAAAGATTGACTGAGTATGTAAAAATTAGACTCTCCAGTATAAATAAGTTGTGGTTTTGGCTGAGGTTTCAAAAGAATATGAAATTTGTTTTTGAGAAAAAGGAGATTCAGTCAACTGTTAGGGTAGCTACAGCATACAGTGTGTGTTTGAAATTAATAAATTTACCTATTTCTTTATCAGTTTATGCCACGATGTTAAGTATTTAATTTAGATTTTAGAACACTCAAGTGCTCAGAACTGACCAAAAAAAAAAAAAAA